>WOVY01000370.1:0-335000 GCA_013436015.1 Rhipicephalus annulatus | reverse complement strand
TGCCTCGACCAGCCGCAAGTACGTCTGGAAATTCCGGGTATCAAAAAAAAAGCAATCACTCCAGAGTAGTATTGAAGCAAGCAACACTGCTATTATTACATGAGTTGTGCTTGGACCGAACGCAGATAGACACTGATAGGTCCATCTCGTCCAGCAGCTCATAAGGTGCCGCAGTGATTCCGCCTGCAGCAACGACAATCAAATTTAAGTTGACATATATGACTACATCTACGGCATCAGAGCTTGTTGCTATAAGGGCTGCTTTACGATATCTCGTTCAAGAGCGTCCAGGAAAATGGGTCATATTCTGTGATTCGAAGGCAGCGCTTCAGAGTTTGCGGTGTGCCATGCGTAGGAGGAATCACGAGCAATTCGTGCATGAAATAAGACATTGCCATCATGAAGCTCTAGCACGAGGGCATGATGTTATATATCAATGGCTGCCTGGACATATCGGTATTACCGGAAATCAATTAGCCGACGATGAAGCCCGCTCAGCCCATGAAGGAACCCGTGTGGTCCTGATTCCTCTATCAACGAATGATGCAGCAAGACAACTTTACCTGCTGGCTCGAGATCTTACACGCACGTTCTGATCGTCTACCAGCTTGCAAATGTGTCAATTATATGAACTGAATCCTTCGCTCAAGATACAGCCACCAACACAACTTTCCCGCTCCGATGCAACACTGTTATGCCGCCTTTGGTTGGGTGTTACATTCACAAAGGTGTACTCCTTTCGCATTGGTAAGGCAGACACCTCTACAAGTGACTACGGCGGAGCTGAAGAGACCATTGAACACGTCCTGTGCAGCTGCGCTTGCTAAGACACACAGCGATGCCAGCTCCGGAAGGTTTTGAATCAACTTAACTCCAAAACATATTGTGTGCAGGAGATTCTAGGACCTTGGACATCAGCCTCAGTTGCGCAGAAAGCGACTAAAGCACTCCTACTTTACTTAATGTCAACAAACCTGAGCGACGGCCTGTAGACTGTGTGTGCTCCCCCGAGTGTGCTCGTGATTGTGTGTACCTTCTTATCTCTCTGCAATCTTTTTTCTCCCCTTCATCCCTTCCCCAGTGAAGGTTAGCAAACCGGATGTGCGTCTGGTTAACCTCCCTGCCTTTCCTTGCATATTTATCGCTCTTTCTCTCTCTCTCTCTCTCTCTGTGTGTTTGTGTGTGGATGAATAAACTTTAGTATTCAGAAAGGGGAGCGGAAATGGGGGAAACCAAGTTTGACAGGGGCTGGGTTCAAGCCCAAGGGGCCACAACACTAGCAAACCAGTCCGCCAGCTTGGCCTGTATATGCGAATTTAGGCTCCTTAAGGCCGCGTTCACACTGAGCATTCCGGCCGCCGAAAGTGCTCCGAATCCGGTTCGGCGGCGGCGAGATCCGCCGAAAGGGCCCTCTCCGCGCCGATCGCTCTCGGACCGATTTTTGCGGCGTCTGCCACCGAATCGGTTACCGCGGACCAATAGGAGCGCTAGTCAAGGAATTTTGAAAAATGGCGGCCAAGCCCTACTAACTTGTTATGCTGCAGTGCACGTAACTGAATGTTGAAACCAACGGGAGTTTAACCTACTCTGCGCCTACTTCGCCTCCGTATTTCGTGAAAGATGTGAGTGACCGAGCTTGCTGTTGGCGTGACCGAGCATGTTGCGGTCTTGCAAAGCAAAACGAACCCACCAACGCCGCTGGCGTCGGTGGTTTTTCTGCTCTTCGTGCATTACAAGACAGCCACTTGCCAGCAAAATAAGCAGTACTATCTTTTCTTGCTTCTTGCGTACGAGAATCGTCGAAGTATACACCACCGGATAGCGTAGTAGCGTTTGCGAGCCGCGACAACAACCCGGTGACAGCGCATCCATCCCGCGTTCGCCCCGTATAGTAGATGGCATATTTGGCGGCGCGGGGCGCGTCCAGTGCGAACGACGCTGTGTTTCGGCGGCAGGGGAATTTCGGTCGCGGTAGAAAGCAGATGTTTCAGTGTGAACTAGGCATAAGGACCTCTACCAGGCTTCCGGTGAGAAAGTAGTACACTGTACCCCGACGGAACGAATAGGTGGCGCCATCTAGCGGTTTTAGAAGGAACCAAGAGATTACAAAATTGTTTTTGCAGAAATTTTGTGCATTGTACTTCTGGTATAAAAAACCGCGCTTCGGCGTTCTCACGAATGAGTTACGTTTTTTAAGCATTTTCACTTAACTCATTTAACTATTGAGTTTAACTTCCCGAAACCACTGTATTTTAAACAAAGACGCTGAATTAAGTGTAGGGCTCCGGAAATTTCGACCTTCTGAGGTTCATTACCATGCACATAAATCTAAGCACACGTGCCTCTGCCATTTTCGCTACCTATAGCAACATATCGCCTCACTGCAACCATGCAATCTTGTTCAGCGCGTTTGATTAAGTCTGCGGCACGCCACCCACGCCACACCATGGCGCCGCATTTTTCTCCTGCGTGCGCTACGAGTGGCTTCACTGCACAGCCGCTGAACATAATGGCGGACCTATGCGCCACTCTGCCCGCGTTGGGAGCCTATACAGTAACTCTAGGTGTCAGGTTCGGAAAAAAGTTCAACCGGTTTAATGGTCACAAAACCCAGCTTAAGCGAAGTAGTAGTGGGGGTGGGAGCGGACAAAGCAGCCGGCGCTAAAAGCGCAATTAACGTCCAGGTGCCGGACACTCTAGCAAAAAAATCGGAGCACATAACAATCGCCGGGGACTTAAATTTCAATTGAAGCGATCAAAGAGAGGGTAAGAGGCCACAAGACGGTTTAAGTAGGGACGTTCCCAGGACATAAGCTGGAAGCAGTCATTAGGCAAGTGAGCGCGAAACTCACAACTAAAGCAAATGGGCGAAACCTTGTGGTAATTGCGGGTGGTCTAAACGATCTGAACGAGGGGTCGATGACATGCGTGCCGTTTCCCCTCAAGTACAGGTAGTGATATGCACTATAGTAGAGGTGCTGGTCCTTGACGGCAACCTGCAAAGAGCGGTTGTCGATGCAAACGAAGAGATATGACAGATGAGTCGAGAACAAGATTTTGAGGTAGTGGAAATAAACAGAGAGGTGTATAGGTGGGGTGGTTTTCAACGAGAGAGAATTCACTTCGATAAGACGCTAGGTCATGAGGTGGGTTGGTGACTTGCAGGACGCGCAGTAGCTTTTTGGGAGGTACGTGGGCCCTTCGGAGTCCAGGATAGCTATAGTAACAAGGAAAACAACCAGGGGACTCTTTCACAGGTGGTACAGACAGATACGATTCCAAAGTAGCACCAATATCTTACAAACGTAGAGTTTGGTGCCGAAATCGAGGTATAGACTAGAAGGCCGAGCAAATACAGACGTAGGGTATGTTAACATGCATTGTGGCAGCAATAGGTTGAAGTGGGTTGAGTTAAGAGAACAGCTAAGAGAGGAGAACCTGGTGGTATATGGGTTTGTAGAAACATATCTTAGGGATATGGAACGACCACCTAGCTATCCGGACTACGTATGAAAATATTAGAGCGGAAAGGAGGTGGTATTGAGGCATTTATTCTTAAAAATACGGACTGGCAAAGGGTCAAGCAGGAGTGCACGGAACAATTATGGCTAAAAGGGAAAGTGGCAGGGCAGATGGCGCTCCTGGGTTTTGTATACTTGTGTACAGGGGCAAAAGCCACCAGAGAAGAAAACTAAAAAATGGTGCAAGTCTAAGGAAATGTCATTGAAGAATTAGGAGAAGAGTTCGAGGTAATTATATTGGGAGATATGAATGCACACGTAAACGGTATGGATGGATGTACTGACCCAACAGGCAGAATGCTAATAGATATGTTTTAAACGCAAGATTTAATCATTTGCAACAGTACCGAGAAATGCGAAGGGCAGATAACATTGGAGGTGGGAACGCTGCAGTCGACGATAGGTTACGCAATAATGTCACAGGATGTATGAGCGGCTAAGGGTGATGAACATAGGTGAATATGGGTCCAGAAGCTTAGGTAGTGATCACAAACGTATCAAGCTGAGTCTTGGAAGAGAAATGAAAATGGGAAGGAGGCATTAAAAGCAATCGCGGGGTTATACTTACTATAAAGGCAAATAGAAATAGCAACTAAAGAGATTGAGGAAACATTCACCGAGGATACTAAAACAAAGTGGATGTACAGAAATCTAACTAGGTTGTTTGAGTTAGAGCTTGCTAAGGTACGAGTCAATCAACCGGAAAAAGCAGACAAAATCTCAAGAGCTGTTGGGTTGAGGAAGTTAAGGGAGTCATAATAAGACGCCAGCAAGCCTCCAGGGAACACAGGTATGTTAACAAAGAGGTGAACAGCAAGAGAATGTCAAAAGAAATCGGGATAACTTCTTGAGTTGCAGAAGGGAAGCGTCCGATCTGATCAGTGAAAAGATTAGAAAAAGTGGGGCCCACTGGATGGCGGAAGTAAATAAAATAGAAACGCAGCTTCAAAGTTTTGGAACCATCTCGATTCTCTGAGTAATTATACAAGCATCAAACAAAGGTTTGTAACTACAAATCAAAGGGTTAGACTAAACGTAGATGAGGCAATGAAATATATAAGAAAAATGATGAGAAAAGAAACCTAAACACTAAGAAAGCGCTGCATGCACCCTACCAGATGAGGATGAACCAATTAGCGTAGTGGCTCCACTGAGACAACGAGAGTGGGAAAGGGTGAAAAAAAGGGTTCCTTATAACACATTAACAGGCCCTGAGGGCGCCCCAGCTATGCTAATAAAGAAACTAGGACCAAGCTCTAACCAAACAACAAGAAAGGCAGTGAACATAGCAATAATGGATAGTGAAGCCCCCAATGAGTGGATACTAAGCAGGATGAGCATGATATCCAAAGTGAAGAGGGACAAAGCTGACATAAATAACTACCATCTTATAGCAGTAACATCAGTGGTTTACAGGCTGGTAATGCACATAGTAAAGGAAAGACTACAGACATCGGTGGAGAGTGAGGGGGTGCTGGGAGAGCTGCAGAATGGAATCCGTAAACGAAGGAGCTTAGAGGACAATCTGTTTTCATTCATGCAGTGTAATGAAATAGCGGAAAAAGAAGACATACCCCTGTGGCTGGCAGTTCTAGATATTGTTACGGGAAAGATACACGTATCAATATCAAGGGAGCTTACGATAGTGAGATTCGAGAAGACCTGTGGGGAATACTGGACACGCTAGATATGGTATATATGGAATGACTTATCTTCTTGCTGAAGGAGACCTATAAAAGTAACAACGTAGTTATAACTTAAGAACAGGTATCTGAACCTATAGAGATACAACGCGGGCTTCAACAGGGATGTCCTTTGTCACCTGCGTTATTTATGGTGTATATACAGGGACTAGAAGCCAAATTGGACGGGAGTGCACTCGGCTTCAGCCTCTCTTTTGCCAAGCAAGAAAAATACGTTGAACAGTCATTACCAGCATTGACGCAGATTGTCGCAGAAACGAGACGAGACAAGCGTGGACCGCGTTCGACGCAAACGAACAGCAATAATATTCTTTTTTTATTTTGATTATTCACGCACGCGCTCTTCTCTGCCCCTTGTCTTCTTCTTCTCCTTGTCTTTGGCGAGTTTCAATAGCTTCCGGCCTGCACGAAGTTTTGTGGTTTTGTTTTCCTCATTGAAAACAACCTTCAAGTTGATAGATATGTTGTACAGTTCTCCGAATAAGTTTTCCATTTGTTTTCAAAAGGAAGAAGCGTATCTTCTCGTCGACTACCGCATAAGTTTTCATGACTTTGGCCAGGTTCCAATGTGATATATGAGTGCGTGCACGAAGCAATGCGATGTCTCCTCGGTTCACTCTCGTTTCCTGTTTACTTGCGTATGCTTGCTCTCTATTTCTTCAGATAATCCTTGTTCCATGTTTTCCAACAATCTTTCATGACGTTTTGTCACTTTCTCCAGATATCTTCAATGTTCACTTCGTGTTGATCTTCGTCATTGCCTGGATGTCTGTATTTTACACCTGTTATGTCAGCCGGCACAATAGCTAGCGGCTCATCCAGTTCGCTGTATACACAGGCTGACGGCCTGTTAAGCACCGCTTCAACTTCAGTGGCTATTGTCTCCATCTCTTCCCTGGTTAGCAGTCTCTTTCCGATGATTTTCCACATTGATGATTTTATGCTCCGTATTATCCGTTCACAGACGCCTCCCCACCAAGATGCTTGTTCAGCGATAAACTTCCACTTTATTTTATCTCCTTGGTTAGCTCTTTTAGAAACTTCTTCTTGTAACACCTTCAGCACACGATTGATTTCACTGTTGGCTAATTGACGTCCTTGCGTGGTCACTATATATTATGCCAAATAAGCCACTTCTCGCTGCAAATCTTCTGAATGCATGTAAGAGTGCTTCTGTTTTACAGTTGTCGACAACTTCGATATGTACAACTCTTGTTATTGCACACACGATTACTGCGATGTACAGTTTTGTCATGCCTTTCGCGGCGTCTTTTATAAGCATCGTGCATGTAAAATCTACACCAGGCACTTGAAATGGTTGTTGGTGGTTTACTCTGTCAACAGGCAGAGGTTTTGTGTCTTGCTTTATTGGTTTAGCGTCAAATCGTTGACACTTTAAACATTCACGAATAACCTTTTCACCAGCTGCCTTCCTTGGATTATCTAATATTCCATTTTAAGCTGTGACAGCGTTGCTCTGACTTTTCCATGTAACGCGAGTTGATGCATATGTACTAGCAGCTTTGTAGCGGGCGTCTACTTTGGTAGCACAATTGGATGTTTTTTGCTATATGTCAGTCCACTTTGAGACGGACGACCCTTGTGACTTATTAGTCCTTGTTCATCTTCAAAAACTTCCCTACCACAAAGAAACATCTTTGTTGTCTTAGTCGTATTGCTCTTGTTGAGTATACGTTCCCCTCCAATTTTATTATCACCGTCGCTGCATTCTTTAGTTCCTCAAAACTCAGATAGCCAATTATCCACTTCTTTCTTATAATCTGTATGTATATCAGAACCCAAGCTGTTACTCCGAGCAATCTTATGTAGGTTCCATGCTTCTCTGTGTCGATCACGACCGGAATGAACGTGTATGTGTTAGGTGCATAGCATCCACTACTCTCAGTGTCTTCTTCCGTTTCCGTCTGCCCTGTGGTCTTGTTTTCCGTGACAAGCCACTTTGGACCAAGCCACCATTGGTCCAATTGTATCAAAGCTTTCGCGCTTACACCTGTGGTCATGAGATCAGCTGTGTTATGTTCACTTGCAATGTATTTCCACTCTGATAGCTTCACTTTCTCTTTTATCTCCTTCACCCTATTCTCTACAGGAGAACGTAAAGAAAGTGGGCCTCAGTTGTTCTCCTAACGAATCCAGAGCTCTTAGTAATGAGAAGCAAAAACAAGAAGTATGACGCCTACAGTGGAACGCACTCCGCAATCGATATCACAGTAAATGGGAACGTTATCCCCACTGTTCGCACAATCAGGGTTTTAGGAATGCTCATCCAGCATAACACTCGTATCACAGAAGCTATCAACAAGTTACAGGCATCCGTACAGCGAACGACTAGGTTTCTAAAGAGAGCGGCAACAAAAAATCAGGGAATGAAGGAATCCGACCAATGCAAGTAATACACGCTTCTGTAATCAGTCGAGTCACATACTCGTTCTCCTACAACCAACTCAGAAAGAAGGATGTGGAAAAACTAAACTTCCTAATTATTGAAACATATAAACGTGCCCTAGGACTTCCCAGATACGCAAGCACAGAAAAACTACTGCGCCTTGGTATCCACAACACATTGGAGGAACTAATAGAAGGGCATTTAACGGCCCAAAGAAAAAAGCTCTCACTAACCAAAGCAGGCTTGCACTTACTCAACCGTCTCGGACGACGCACTAGTTGCACGCTCAACAACAAAGTTTTCCTGCCAGCGGCAACTCGTGCAGACATTATAAATAAATCTCAGCCCAAAATTATGCTGGCAGGAATACACGACGATAGACGAAAGGCGAGAGCATAAAACCTCGCAAAACAATTTCAGGATCGCCCAAACATTCTGTATGTTGACGCCGCTCGACAAGGGAGAGACCATTACACCATACCGGAAACATTGAAATGAAGCTTCTAGAAAAAAGAGGGCAAATTTTGCGCTTGACGCTTTTTCACAATATATATCAAGGCCACATTGGAATAGACCGTAATCAGTATATTCTTCAGCCCCATTATATATCAAGAGGACCAGATCATGAGCTCAAGGTTAGAGAATATAGCTGCAAGACTAATCTTTTTAAAGGTACTTTTTCCCCAAAACTATTTCTGAATGGAATCGTATGCCTGCTGACAAGGTCAGCATAATAGATAACGAAGCTTTTGCGGCCGCTCTTTGACATCTCATTCTGTCTTCAGCTGCAGTCCAATTTTGCACAGTGTTTAGTTCGTATCACATCGTTTTTGTATTTTTAAGTTTGTACAGTATAAACTTCATTTTTGTTTTCTTTATTTCTCTGGGTTAGCTGATCTTTATGAAATTCATGTGTATTGACAACAATATATGCCGCTATTTCTCCTTAGTTTTTCACTACCAATTTTTTTGAAATTTATGATATATAAATTCTCTGTGTAACCCCCCCCCCCCCTGTAATGCCTGAATGGCGCTGTGGGTGCGAGTGTAAATAAATAAATATGTGCGGTGACTGGCAATGGGGAACTTATTACTGCAGCCACCGTAAAAACGGCCTCAGCATTAGAGGCATAAGAAGCCGCCATCGCGCTGACCACCTCAATTCTGGCTACCAAATCCATCCTGGGTGATTCGAAAAGAGCGCTCATGAATTGTACGATAGGCTGTGGTGGGCCGATCACGGCCAACATTATCAAAATTAAGAAACGAGACAATAAAATACAACTCATATGCGTGCCCGCTCACGCGGGCAATCCAGGGAATGAGGTGGCCCACCGCGTAGCGTGAAATTCAATGAACCGCGACGTAGACCCCTCCACCCCGGACTTCCCGCAGGAAGGGATCACCCCGTTTAACGAAATTACAGCGTATTACCGAGAGAGCCGCAAGACATACGCGGTCTCACATGGAGATATGTCAAAGGAACAGGCCACAATCTGGAGGCAAATCCAAACAGATTGTTTGCCCAGCCCTCATCTGCTGTCTAAAATTTATCCAGAAGAAATGACACCAAACTACCGACATTGCAGCTGCGTGAAAGCTACACAGAATCACATTCTTTGGGAATGCGAGGGTAACCAACACCTCCTAAAAGTTCTTCAGGCCTGCGCCCTCTGCCGTGACGTCACCACCAGCCGTCCTACCAGTCCCATACTTCCTGACCGGTTCCGTCGCGCATTTCCGAATTTCCACTCGCTGCATTGGTGACGGCCGTGCTGCACGTGTTTTTCTCGCGAGTCTGCCAAGCCGTTTTATTTGCGTTGTGTGCAGTGAATTTCCCTGCCGGAATTTTATTGCACGAAGCTTCTGACATGCCCAATAAGTGATGTGTGCCGGCATGTTCAAGTAACTACAAGACCGGGAAGAAAGTTCAAGTATTTTCATTCCCCAAGGATGAAGTGCTAAGGAAGAAGTGGCTCAGTGCTATTCCAAGAAAAGATTTCTTCCTTCGGAAAACAACATGGTAAGAGCAAACTGGATGTCACCATTGCATCACACTGATGGTGAAATTATACTCATTGTAACAGTTCGCGAAGCGCTTGTGCAATGTTTAGACGCATTCCGAGGTTCGCTGACACTCTGCGACTGCTGTTGGTATTCAGATATGCGTATTGCATTTCACCGAGTCATGCCTTCAGAACAAGTCTTCCTACACGGATCCTATGACAGGAAGAGTGCTAGAGGTCTCACTGAGAGTACCACGCCTGCGTTCAGGATCAGTGCCCACACTATTCCCAGGATGTCCTACGTACTTGTCGAAGGATGACCCTCCTCCGAGAGAATGCCCGGAAACGAAAAAAAATGCGCCGAGAAGCGGCTGACCTCGCTCGTGCCATCGCAGAATCGGAGGCTTCTTATCGTGATGAAGAAACGAAATGCTGTTTTTCCTCGCTTCTTGAGCTTATGGAATGCTTGAAAAGGGCACCTGTGCCAAATGAGTGGATTGTAATTTTGATGAGAGCATGCCGCTGTTGCGGTCGTCTGTTACTGTTTTCAGCGACCTGAGCATCGGTGTATGTTTTCATGGTACCAATTTAAGCCGTATAGGTGATTATGTCGTGCCAGGAAGCATTGGGAATGTGAATGTCCTGTCTGCCATCCCGAGTAGGCTTCAAAGCATCCTCGATAAAAAATGCTCCTCAGAAGGTCTTTGTGACGTAGTCGTTAGCCTTCTCGAGCAACTTGAACGAGATGCCATTGACAGCAAGAAATGTATCAGTCGGTTCTTGCGAGAACAAGTGGCGTTGCTTGGAAAACAACGATTGCAGTGTTCCTCCGAAAGTATGGTGTTGCTTGCATATTGCATGCCATATCTCCACACGCCTACAAATTTCTGAGGGGTTCAGGTTTTTTTGCCATGCCACATCCCAGTACTTGTCGAAATATCTGCTCCTCGTTTCACTTGTCACCTGACAATGAGTCAGCCAGTGAAAATTTTCTCAGGTACATAAAGCACAGATTTAAGCAATTGCAGCCACATGAAAGTTCCGTGGTTCTCATTCTTGACGAAATTCACAACCAGCCTTTCTTCGAATTGAAAGGTGGAAAAATTTCAGGGGCAGCAGGAAACAGTGAAGATGCCACTACTTCTGCTTCTGTGTTTATGGTGCAAAGCATGCTGAGTTCTTTTCGCGAGGTGGTGCACATTCTGCCTGTACGAACAATGAATGCTCACTCTCTTCCTGCTGTCCTAAAAAATGTAATCATTGGCCTTGAGGAAATAGGTTTTAAAGTTCTTGCAGTAGTTTCAGACAACAACGCAATCAATCGCAAGGCACTCAGTGTGTTTTCAGATCCGCCAAAGCTGAGCATCGTTTACCCAAATCCAAAAGACGCAACAAGACCTATGTTTTATGTTGTGGATTCTGTGCACTTGTTGAAATGCATCCGAAACAACTGAATAAATCAAAAGAATCTTGGGACAAACCTATATTTTCCATTGTTTGATCTCTCGAACAACAGTGTTCATCCCGACTGCAAACAGCGGGCATCATTCAAAGATCTTCTGAAGCAGCACAAGCTAGAGGCTTCTCAGCCTTTGAAATACAGCTATCGCCTTTCGTCAAAGGCGCTAAATCCTAGCAACTTCGAAAGGCAGAATGTTAAGCTAGTACTACAAATATTCAATGCTTTTGTAGCTGAGGCACTGGATCACCACCGGAACTTTCATGCTTTATGGCATGCCAAAGAAATTGCCAATTTTATCAGCATAGTTCTCCGCTGGTGGAAGATTGCAAACTTTAAAACACCTCACAAAGGCCATCACCACAGAGATGTTTATGAAGAGCCAGTTTCGTGCCTGAATGGTGACCCTAAGCTGGAATTTCTTGATGCATTTTTCACTTGGTTGGATGTGTGGGAATCCTACAAACCCGACAAAGGCATTCTCACGCGTGAAACTCAATCTGCTCTAAGGCATTCCGCCTATGCAATACTTGAATTCACCAAGTACTGCCTTGTCGAGCTTCGTTATAAATATGTCCTGCTCGGCAAGCCGCAGACAGACGGCCTCGAAAACCAATTTGGCCAGTACAGGCAAACGGCTGGTGGTCATTACCACATCAGCATTAGGCAGCTGTACGAGAGTGAAGGCAGGATTCGCCTCAAAATACTCTTCCTATAATGAGAAGTGACGATTTCATTGATGAGGCTGTTCCATCGACAACAGCCACAAATCAACAGGACTTCAGAGTTACTGTCAAACCTGAAGACCTTGACAGCTTAAGCACACGCGTCGCTATTTTTGCTGATGTTGGAGGTTTTTTCACTAACTCTGTGGTAAAAACGTTGAAGTGCAACTACTGTCAAGAGAACCTTGTTGCTGACAGTTGCAATGCTGAGTGCGATGGTGACGCTAATTCTTTAATAGCGAGTCTCAATCGAGGTGGCTTGAAATTTTCGAACGCGTGTGTTGTGACAGTAGTGATGCACACTGAAGTTGTTGTTGCAAAGTTGCTGCAGAAAGAAAAAAATGCCGCGTGGTTTCTGCAGGCACGAAATTACAGATGTATTGTTCAAAAGCTTGTGAAGGAGAGCTTGCCAGCATTTGAGGAACTGGTGACTTGTGCGAATGGGCACGAACAAGATTTGGTGATAAATATGTTGATAAAATGTGCAACAAATGTTCTGCTAAATACGTATTGCAAAGAGAGGAATGACGCAGCCGCTGTTGCTAAAGGCGATGCTAAAGCTGTCGCAAAAGCACGGAAATTGAAAACTGTTGCTCCAAAATAAAGTGCTCATGTATCATTTGTAATTTTCATTAGTATGTTCATTTATTTGTGTTTTTGATCATTGCTTCGTGCCCCTGTTTCGTGTGTACATGTTGAATAAACTAACTCTTACTACAGGAAGTTTCCACGTTTGACAAGTTTCTTATAATTAACAATACCTTTTGAAGACATTCAGACGCGAGAGAAAACAATATTGCTGAGATACAACTGGTTCACTACGAGAGGAGTGCCAGAAACGGCGCGCTCCCGCAGGACCAGTCGGACGGCGAGTGATGACGTAGCTGACGTCATGTCACGTGAGGCGCAGGCCTGAAGAATATTAGGAGGTGTTGGGGTAACCCCCCACCGAGAATAATACTGCCAGCTTCTTCCCTCGAGGTGTGCGAGTCGCTCCTGTCATCAGCTGACAGCCATCTTCAGGCAGAAATGGTTAACTGGGCCGAAGCGGTCGTGGTAAGCTTTTGGCCACCACCCTTCAAACCACCGAAAAATTAAGTTTACCGACCTTGTTATGCGATCAATACAGTTGCTTCTTTCTCTCTCTCTCTACAAAGATGTCTCGTTTTCGTCTTTCCGTATAGCCAACTAAGAACAATGGTGGAGTCCATCCATTATTTTGTAGCATTTATATTCCTGACAAATCTACTTCGTATGTATTCAGAAATGCGCGCAGACAGCAACGCAGCCAGCAACTCAAGTCGTGGTAACATTATTCGATTCATTCGCGCTCTTCCTCTCGCGATTAGTATTTCAGCTTCTTTTTCCTTGTCGTAGTGATTTATCGAATAGGCCGCTGTTCCGTATCCACATTGACTTGCATCTTAAGACAAGTGAAGTGCCGTGTGAATAGGCTTCCTCCTTTGTTTTACATCAAACCATCGTGGTACACTGAACTCTAGAATTGATTCGAGCTCTTTATTCCATCTCCTCCAAGTGTCCCTATCATCATCTGGCAGTGAGTCGTCTCAAGACGTCCCTTTCCTCGACATGTTTTGTATTTCTCGCTTGGCTGTTTTTACGGAGTAAAAAGTCTCAGAAGATCGTATACTCTTCCAGTGAGCTGTAACATTTGGCGCTTCCTTAGCACATCGCTGGTATTGATGTCTTTCATGTCAAACGATGGTAGGTACAGCCTGTCTTCCTTGAAGGTCCATCTGATGCCAAGGACCTTTTTTTCGGTGGAAGCTCCGAAGCTTGCGGTTTCCTCTTTCTTTATATTTTGTTGTAATCCAGGCTCATTTGTGTTGAACTTTCTGAGAGTCATTGACGCCTCTGAAAAACACCCTTTGATTCCCAGTATAGTTTTTTGTATTACTTGGGTGATTAAGCTCCCATTATTATGTCGTCAACGTAGATGTTTCTCTTCAGGTGTTTAATCGTCTCCGGAAATTTCTCCTCTAACTTGCTGAGGTGGTGCTGTACTGTTGCTGCAAGCAAGAAAGTATTGGGAGCAGTGCCGAACGTCACACTGGACATTTTCCATATTACGATCTTCCCATTGCTTGCACTCGGAAGTCTACGCCAACAAAAAAAGCAGCGCGTTTCTTTCTTCCTCATCTATTGAAATCTGCAAGAACGCCTTCTCAATATCAGCTGTCATTGCAATGCGATGGTGTCAGAAGTTCATCAGCATGAGCACGAGATCACAATTGAGATTTAGTCCAGTTTCCAGGTTGTCATTTAGAGATGACCCTTTTGTGGACGATGATCACGCATCAAATACTATTCTCATCTTTGTTGTTTGATGATCTTCCTTGATGTGGGCTTGATGCGGCATGTGGTGGCAGTGCGTCATTTGTTCCTCGGCCACATCTGCCACTCCACTAGTCAAGTACTCTCTGATGGCATTGTCGTAACGTCGCAATACACTTTCGTCTTTCTGTAACCTTCGAGTGAGTTGCTTCAATCTGGTCATAGCGACACCCTTGTTTTCATTAAGCTCCGCGGTGTATTTTTATGGAAGTCGTTTTGAGTGTCTTTTCTCTTCACACTTTAAGTTCTTGCTAAAATATTCTATCACTCTCTCTTCTTTTTTCACAATTTTTCTTTCTTTGCGTCTTGCTCGGTGCCCTTTATGCCGATGGTTTCTATGTCCTAGAAATGCCTTAGCTGTATCTCGATGTCGGACTTGTCCACTTCCACGTGAAGTACCATAACGGTTGACCGTTTCATTAACGTTGCAGCTAACTTAGTTTTGCCCTGCACCGTTTAACCCAATATGCTCTTTGTTGCTGTCAGCTTCAGTTCCAGTTTTCGGATGCGTCTGGTCATTATTTTCCAGTACTGGTCTGATCAAACAAGAATTTTGATTGCTCTGTAGTCTGTGCTTGTTCATAAACCGTCAGTTAACTTTAATCTCTCGTCTTCATACTTCTTTTTCAGTGAAACTGGCCGGAGCGGTATTCTTTCTTTTGATATAACGTCAACCTCGAGTGCTTCCGACAAAACCTCTTCGCCACTATATGTGCTTCTGAGTTTGACTTCAAGTGAATGCATAGTCTTTTCCTCTTGTCCTCCTCTGAAAGAGCCTAGGGTCAGTCTCTCTTTTCCTTTGATCATGCAACCAAGTTCTTTTGACAAGCACTTAAGGATGAATGTTCTTTGGCTACCAGTTTCCGACAGAATCCGACAATAGCGCGACTTGTTTCTACATTCTGCTATGGCCATTGCAGTCTGAAGAAAAATGTTTGACAATATATTCGTATATTGGAAAGTTGACCTTTGCTCTTTCTGGTTTCATTTTTACCTCGAATGATCGCTGTGCACTGCGCTGTGAGTTCTTTTCCCTGGCACATAGACGCTGCGTGCCTTTTCTCGCATATCTTGCATCTTATGCTTGCCTTGCATATTTTGGCTGTATGGTGAGGCCTCGTGGAACGGAAACATCTATGAGACGCTTTAAGCTTCATTTGCTTCTCTTCATATGACATATTCTTTCTGCAGTCATCTAAATAGTGGGCATTAGTCTCACAGTATATGTAAAACTTTGCCGCGGTGCTTTGAAAATTAACCATTTATTTATGTTGCGCACTGTCAAAAATGTTGCCATGGCTTTCCTTGCGCTCTACCAATTCGTCTCTGCACTCAACTTGGTCTTCTATATACCTCACCAAGTGCTTCAGAGTTTATTCTGTTTAGTTGCATTCTCATCTGGATCTGAAGACCTACCAGTCGATTTTCTTTGTTTCAGTTGGAACCCAATGTGCATCTCCGCAGGTAAAGATCTTTTCAATACTGGTCGTAGCATCGATGCATAGGACTCGATTTTCACGCCTAAGGATTCCATCCTATGTGTATGCACTTGTGCCTTGTCTGACAGTCTTCTCAATCCTTCATAGTCACTGCAGCTTGCTACTAAACTCAAGTTAGCTGTTTCTCATGCATTTCTATAAGAACTTCGTCATTCCCGTATCACTGCTTGAGCATGTCGATATCTTTAACATAATTGCTGTCGGAATATTGAATTCCCTCCGTGGCAGCTGCCACTCTCCCGGTTAGTGATGACAGAAGGTATGTGAACTTCTGATTCTCGTTTGATTCTGTTTTCACGAGAACAGCTGATTCCTACTGATGCCAAAATCTTGGCCACTTCCTCCTGTCACCATCAAAGTTCATTATTTCTACCTTTGGTAGCTTTACTAAATTTGCTTGCGGTGCTTGCCTGGCATTGTCATTTGAAGTGATCTGTTCCTTCACTGGCTCACGCCGTTCGTGTCGACAAAGGTAGGCATTGATCGTATGCAGAATGCTACTCGTCTTTAGCTCATACTCAGCGGTCCTCGCAAACTCGGCTTTGGCTGTTTCCGGCGTTATGAGCTGTTCCATCTGTTCGTCAACTTTCCTTAACATGTTCGCGATGCCTCTAATCTGGCTGGCTATTAGCGATATTGCCATAGGGTCTTAATTCTCTTGAAGCTTACTTTATGCTTCGCTAACTAGGTGGGCTATTTGCGTCCTCAGCATTTTTCATTTCTTCTAAATTACATCCCTGTTCATTTTGAATAATTGAGGAAACGCTGGTTGCTTACAGATTTCAGTAGCGAATCTTTATCCGTGGCTGCCTCGTCCTTCATGTCTGTACCGCACTCAGATCGCGATGTCCCGTCTCGCTGCCGTCGGTTCGCACTGGGCCTCCTCATCGTCCGTTCTCTGTGGCGTGTTCTTCGTCCTGGTATTACGCGGCCAGTGGGAAGAGGAGAAGCCGCTATCCTGGTCACGGCATCATGTCGCAGAAACAAGACGAGACAAGCGTGGACTGCATTCTATGCGAACGAACAGCAAGAATGTTCTTTTATTTTGCTTGTTAACGCACGCGCTCTTCCGTGCCCATTGTCTTCTTCTTCTTCTTTGGCGAGTTTAAATACAGATGACATAGTATTATTAGCCGACAACAAGGAAGATCTGCAGAGATCGATAGACATCTGTGGTAACAAGGGAGACATTAAGTTCGAAGTTTAGTACGAAAAAATGGCTATCCTAATTTTTAATGATAATGAAGGCAGTGAGCATAAAATACAGAAAGTAGCACTAGAAATAGTGGATAAATGCGGATTTTTGGGCGTATAGATAAACAATGGGGCTGAGTACTTAAAGGACCACAAAAGATGCGTAATGACTACGGGTAACAGGAATGCAGCTTCAATGCAGCTTGAAGGTTTGACGTTCGGTAATGCGGTTTTGTGCATGAGAGCAGAGGTTCAAGCAAGCTTGAAAATTAAACAACGTGGTATAGGTAAACTTGCTTTGGAAGCACACGGGAATACCCCGAATCAAGGGGTACAGTGTAACATGGGATGAAAATCATTCGAGTGCAGCCAAGCTAGCAGCAAGATAGAATCGGAGGAGTGTTTGAAAAAAATGGGAGAGGAACGTTGGGCTGCAAAAATTTTCAACTACTTGTACAGGAATAATGTTGATTAAGGAAGCAACCTCGAAAATTGTCCAGCAAGTATTTAGACAATAGCAAAATACCAAGGTGAAGGAAACAGAGAGGAACACGTGGAAGATGGGAAATATCAATAAATTAACAAAAAAGAGCCCCACCAAACTTTCAAGCAGGAAACTGCAAAAGAAAAGATTGACGATAATTTTCGGGGTAGTTCTCTGCTGTTCGAGGCCAGAATGGGAGTATTGCGGACCAAGACGTACCGAGCCAAATACGAAGGTATAGACATGTTAAGTATTGCATGTGGAGAAGAGGGGGAAACGGTTAAACATTTGATAATGTTGTGTTAAAGGCACGATGATGGTCCAAGATGATGGCATAGTCCAAGATGATGGCATGGAAATCTTCAAAGCATTGGGGTAAAGGGACAGTGAAGGCAAAATAAACTTTAAATGGGTAGAAATAACTAGGAGGAGGCTAACTGATTGGAGGCTACAATCCAGGCACGAGTGAAATTCAATCCTTCAACACACCGTGATAGTACCTGACTATATGGCTAGGTGGCGTTAGCCGCCACCCGATCTAAAGAGTACAGCCGGATACATTCATTCTTCTATACATCCATCCATCCCTAAAGGTGGCTTATACAGTAACTCTAGGTGTCCCTGAAATCTGGATATGATCGTCGATGCGCGGTAATGAGTAACGTATACGGTAATGGGTATAGCTTCATCGTCATCTGATGTGCGCCACACGTGCGGCAACTATCGTGCCGTCAACTATTGGCGAATATTTGTCTGTCGACTCGGACGACAGCTACGATTTCGACGTAGAAGAGGATGCCAAGCTTGCAGACGCCGCTAACTATTTCACATTTAGCCGTCTTGCAAGTTTGTCAGAAGTGTCGTCTGAATGCGATAGCGTATGCAAGATGACTTGCGCATCGAAAACGGTGATGGTTCGAATACCTTGTTTTTTTTGCTTTTTCACGGGCATCATCCGAGCGTTCAGTGGAAGTCCGTAGCATTCGTCTTGACTTCTAATACCAGTATGAGTTGTATTAAATATTTGCTGCTCGGCGCAAATTTGACACCACATGTGTGCATGCTTTGTGCTTCCTCTTTTCTATGCAGCCGCAACACACATGCGGGCTGCGAACATCTTGTTGGTCGCAAACCGTGAACATTATATTGTAACCTGCGCAGGTGCCTCTGTGGGGCTTGCCACTCAACGGAGACAGAGATAAAGTCGGTGTGCTGCCGAGAGATTGATAAAGTCAGCGTCCTAGTGCCGGTTGAGGGAGCCTGTGTCACAGCCAAGGAGGTATAAAGAAAAATCACTGAAGTGGGTGATCCCACAATGCCTTGCCAGCAAAACTGAAGCCAGCTTTTGCTACTGCCAATATGGTGGAAATATGCTCATTTCTGGTAGTGTTCACCTAAAGATCAAGCGGCTTTGAAATGTTAATGTAAATGCTATGTTGGTTCTATAATAAAAGATGGTTGTTCCCGACGAAATAACACACAGAAACGAGTATGGGGGTCTGAGTCTACAAAGAACTTTGCCTCCAATTAGAGGCTTACTAAGGAAATAAGTAACAATAAGACGCACTTTGAGCCCTGACCCGTAAAAGTTTCCACATTATACTCGTTGGGCATGTGAGGAAAACACTCTGTTTTTAATCACTGAACGGTGATACTCTATTATGCCCCTGGTAAGATGGCCGCCACAGCTGCCATCTTGCCATACGCACGGCCTTATTCCTGGGCAATCATTTTCACTCAGGCAGTTTTTTTAATCATCCTTGGTCACAACGCACCCGACGTTCCAGCTTGAGTGTCTCGACATTCATGCCCTCAAAATTGCATATTCCGCCTTGATGAAAGATCGACTAGGCGTCATTGAGGCACCTGATATTCACAGATATTACTGCTACGGCTGATCTAAGTTAGCTGCTGCTTTTAAAGCTGAAGTAGTCAGATTCTCAAGCAATCCCTGGCTTGCGAAGTGGACGACTTCCTGCAAAGTCGTTTGCCGTAAGTACGACGCGTCGCCCACGCACCTAAAACGCACACAGGTGCATGTTACTTGCTAATATTACTATATCCTTATTCCATATCACTTGTCCAACTATGTAAAGGAAAATGAAAAAAAAAACGCATCAAAGTTGCATCGGACACACCCGGTCGTCCTGCTGCGCAAAATGTGCACTGGTGATAAATCCATGCTCACGTCAATAGGTGGTGGGGCTGGCGTGGCTTGCAGCTCATCCTGTCGCACTGCACAGCACTTGCGGATTTCGGCAGTCTCATCGAAATAGGCAAGTGTGGTGCCTTGTGTAGTGTGTCGTCGCTCGTTGCTAAAATACGTTCACATAACATCCGCTTAACCACACACAACATTGGCGATACTTCTGACGATTGCAACACCACGAGAGAGTTGAAGCGCCGATACTGAATCAGTGATTTTTTCTCCAGTATGCTGCGTGTTGCACGTGACAGAAACAAGTCGGCACGATAACGGAGGTACGGTCGCGTCATCAATGACACGCCGAGATTTTCGGCGTAGCGCTGCGTTTTGATCCACTGAAAGGTCAGTTGACTGTCAGGTATATTAATGATGGTACCTTATTCATGCAAGAAATATATCCTTAAGAGTGCCTGTTTGCAACACTCGGAAAGAATAACGATAGAAAGGTGCGACGAAGGATGCATCCCCTATCTTGGCACTTGCGATGCACTTTCCAGTAGGTGTGAGTAGCTGCCCTCCAGCTCCTTTAATCTGCAGTTCTGTGTATTCCATTCCAACCTTTCTGAGCTTGTTGGCCAGGCTCTCACTCATTATTGAAAAGTGCACACCAGCTTCAACCAATGGCGTCATGTCGTGACCGTCATTCGTAATTGCAATGTTGGCAGTAACAACCTCATCTTTCGTCGAACCATTGGAAATTTGTGTCTCTTCGTTCAGCACTATTGGGGGATTTTCAGCACTTCGACGATTCACAGCCTTTTTTTCTGAGTTCAGTGCTTTTAGTTTCGCCGGCGTGGACTCAGAGATCTCCCACTCGGCATGTCAGTGGTGTTACGTTTAAAGGTCTGGGAATAACGCCCAGGAGAGGGTTAGCATGACCGAAACCCAGGAGGTACATCCCACGGGGTCATCACACTCGTGTCGACGCCAGGTGTTTCGTTGAAATGGCAACGAGGTATAGTGGGAGGAAATCCTTAGTACACTGCGACGCGATAAGGGCAATGCCGAATGATGTGGCCTGATTCCCGACAATGAAAACTCAGGCGCCTATAGTCAGGGGTACACCAGATGTCGGTTTTCCAAAGTGGTGGTCGCCTCGGCGTAGGAGTTTCTTTGTAGTATCAAAGCACTGCCGGCGGATGTAACGGGGGGTACTGATGCGGTGTCGGTACGTTAGCTGCCTGTCAGCGGACTATGTCTGCATACGTTGTCCTGGGGGGGGTGCTGGTGGTCGGCTCAGGAATCGAAAACACTTGCCTGATCTCCCGGCGCACAGAATGAGGCAATTGCGCAGTCATTCGGCTTGGTGACGAGCGTCTTGACATCTTCTTTTACGGTTTCTCGTATCAGTTGGCGCAAAGAACCTTCGCCGGGGGTCATAGCTGTGGTCACGGCTGCCGCGCTAATTTGTGCACTGTGGCTTGGACGGTCATACTGGCGGTAGCATGTAGCTGCAGTGCGCGTACGATGACTGTCACCTCCATGAAAAATTCATCGACTCTTGTAGGCGGCTTTCGCACGAGACCAGCAAAGAGCTGCTTCCTTACGCCACGCATGTGGTGGCTTATCTTTCTGGTTTCGGGCATATTGGGATCTGCTCGACAAACAGCCATACCATGTCCTCAACAAACATCGTTTTGGTTTCTGAATCCATGACTCGGGGGTCTCTGTACAAACTCTCGTCTTTCGGTCCTAGCGAGCATGTTGAGGAAGTTCCGCCGTAACTCATCTCAAGACTATCACACACGATTCATGAAGCGTGTTCAGGCTCCGCCCTGAAGGGGAAAATACAAGTAGCCCAATTGCTGCGAGGCGTTTCACCCGTTAACGTTCGCTGTATGATTGAATCCCTCGAGGCAGGCACGTGCGTCCTCGACTGCGTTTCCATGGAATTAAATACGAATTCGTTGGTTGAAAATAGTCTCCTGTATCTTGCATGGGCTGGACATGTTGGGGCCACTACTTCCAGGCATCGTTATGCTTTTTGGCAAGATGACGTTTTCCAGCAATGAACCGAACCCCGGGCTGAGGCCTAACAGGTGATGGCTGCTGCGATGAGTGGGTGTGTCAATGAGTGGAAGTCTTTCTGAGCTAGATGTAGGGCTGTTTTCAAGTGTATAGAACATGTACCCAGCACCTCCATAAGTGTCACGACGCAGAAACAGCAGCAGTTCAAGGCAGGACAACTCACTTTATTATTACCAGAACACTGACGATAGTGTTCTGGTAATAATGATCACCATCATCCATGATGGTGATGATTCCACAACCATGGCTCGTACCCACTCAGGAGGATCTGCCAAGAATCGATGACTTAATTGAGTAAGATTTTTTAATTTTTATATTCAATATCGAAACCACCCACCGTGGCAAACATATGGGGTGAGAACGTTGTCTTTCTCTCTCTCGCTGCGCATGCTCTTCGTTGCTTTTCTTTTGTGCCGCATATTGACTGCGGCAATATGAACGAAGCTAACATTGCCAGAACTGCAGATAGTGTAGGGGTAATTAAGTAGTCGAAAACGTGGGCACGTGAAGATGGTATTCATTTTGGATTTTAAGAGGACTGAAGTACTCAAAGTAACCGAAAAGAAAGCCATGCAGCTCGTTCGACCTCAAGACATGACCTTCTAATGAATTTTCGAATAATATTAAAGTTGCTGTTGGGTCAAAGAATTTGTTACATCAAAGCTTAGTGCAAAATACAAGTTCTGGAAGAAAAAAGAAGCAATAATGCCAAGTTTTCCATTCAGTGAAGCAACTTATAAAGGTCTAAGGCTCCCCGTGCCTTTAAACAATGAGCCTTTAAACAATGTGTACTCTTCACCAAAAGTACATCGGTGAATAGGGGCCTCTCAAACCATAACACTAAACTGGCAAAGAGAAATGGCATTTTCTAAAACAGGTGCATGCTCTGATACCCAGACGAGGAAACCGCGTGCGGTGAAGCTGACTTCAAAGCCGATCTCTTGTACGTTACGTCAAGGAAGCGTGCGGTGACCTTGAATGTATGTCGGTGGTGTTGACCAGCGCATGGTCGTTCGCCGAAGCGCCGCACCCTCTCCCTATGGAGATAGGGGGGCATGACTACGCGAAGCTACGCGCCTTCTCCCACTTAGGAAGAGGACGCGCATCGCGTCAAGGAATCACGCAGTTACACCACACAACACCTATGCACTACCAGTTAAATAAGGGAAACTGTATCTTTGACAGTGCAACGAAAATAAGAGTAGCGGTGGCGTTGAGAACTAAGTTATCCGACCTAGAGACTTCGCTGGTAGGCCTATCATCATCATTGCGCTAGGACAATATGGCAGCAGCTTTGGTAGCGGGTGTGGGAGGCCGTGGTACGCGCCCACAGGTTTATGGGCGTTTATCCGCTGCTATTGCGGGGTGGTATTCGCGCACACGGCACCCTAAAGTTACTATAAATATTTCAGCTATGCCGCCAGGTGCCCGAGAGGCCTCAACTGGAAAAAAAAACTCGCCAAGCAAGTAAGCTCATATTGGTAATTGAGAATCGTGAATGCAGCAGTATACATGTACACAAAAAGCACTGTCTCTCACATAGTTGAACAATACACGAAAAAAATACATTGGTAGCCATCTGTTTTTTAAAATTACCGGCTGAATTGTGCCACTTTCTCTTGGCTCATTCAGTCAGACTTCGATATCTACACTGGACACCCCTTGTACAGTGCTTGGTACTGTGCTGCCCATTGTCTTTCTCACCACATACGTTCTGAAAAAGTGCAGTGTCACTACGATTAGCCTGAGCTGCAGTATGATATTTAACGACGCATTGGAGAGCAGCACATCGCGTTGAATAAAAAAAAAACAAATTCTCATCCGGAATTGGCCTCCTACATGACAACATGCATCCTTGCACCACAATTAGAAACAATGGGAAGATCAAATATTTTGGTAGGAAACACTAATTGCTCGCCCTGCTGTCCTGAACCAGCACCTTGTGATTATTTTCTCCTCTTTCACTCGAAACAGTGGCTCGGGGTACAATTTGAAGACGGTGAGAAATTCAAGATTACCGTTCGCAACAGGTTCAGTTACCAAGCGGCGATCTTTTATTCAGACTGACGAAAGAAACTACTGTGACGGTACGAGAAGCACTAAGAAGTTAGCAGTGATTCTGTAGAGAAGTGAAGTAGGTTTTCGCTAAACTAAGCCCACCAATAAAAACTGTTGTTAATGAATATTTACTTCTAGCCAACCAGCAATAGACCATCCAGCAGGCCCACGAAGCGGCCACCAGGTACTCCCTGTCGGTCCCTACGTGGGAGACGCCCGCTACGCGCTAAGCGCGTCCTGCAGCACTGAAATAAAGCTTTTTCATTCCATTCCACGAATATAAATTTGTTTGAAACCAAATGGCACTTACTTTTAGAATGACCTTCAGAGTTTTTATGCTTTGCTCTGATAAATTAATTAATGAGTTTTCTTTGTGCCAATAGTCATGAAAGACGCTGCTCAAACGATGGACAACGGCTGAAGCTGAATTCACATTTTTATTCTTTACTACTTCCTGTCTGCCTAACTCTTAACACGGGTATCTTACAAAACTAGTCTTTTGGGCTACATATTTCCCAGCAATATCAAGGAAGTGCTGTTGGTAGACGTTCGACTTATCAACATGTACAAACACTTGCCAACTTTGATTATACCTACTGAGTGCACTCAGTCATTGTTCTTTTTCAAAACTAAAATATCTTTGAAAATGCCTTGTCGTGCATCAGGTATTTTACATAGAACAAATAATATTACAGTAAAAGGTCGTTATTTGAACTCAATTAGGTAAAAGCGCACAGTCCTGTGTAGTTCTATTGGGGGAAATCTCTCGACAATTCGAACACATTGGTATCCACAACAGCTAATTCTAACTGGGAGCCCCTTGTTTTGCTGCTCGCACAGGTCTGTCCAGATTGATCACAACATTTTGCAAAAACAAACCAAAGCAGAGGAGGAAAACAACTGAACAGCCGCATTTCTCAGCATATGAGATTTCGGATGCAGAACTGGAGCCCTTGGACAAGCTAGAAATGATGGTCATGGGGTCACAGTGGAATATATGCAAACGAATGCAAATTGCTGATTACTTCTCATTTTGATTGCATTAACTCTGTCATGTGAAGAAACATGTTTCGAAGCACAAATATTGAGGTACGTTTAAACACTAAGACTCACTGCTTGTGGACATGTCGGTGCTTGTTTTCTGGCGTATCATCAGCCTGAGTACACCCACTGCAGGACAAAAGTCTCTCCCATGATCGGCCAATCAACTTGGTCCTGTGCTTTCTGCTGCTGCCACGTTATACGTACAAGCTTTTTAATATCATCGGCCCACCTAACCTTCTGTCTTCACTTCATGCATTTTCCTTCTCTGTAAATCCTGTCAGTTACCCTTAATGACCAGTGGTTATTCTGCCTGCGTACTACGTGCCCGACCCATGTCCCTTTCTTCTTGATTTAAACTATGATATCCTCAACACCGATTTGTTCCATGACCCACTCTGCTCTCTTCTTGTGTCTTAAGGTTACACCAATCATTTTCCTTTCCATCTCTCGCTGTGTCATCCTCAATTTAAGCTGAACCCTTTTTGTAAGCCTCTAGGTTTCTGTTGAGTAGGTCAGTACGGGCAAGACGCAGCTAATATATACCGCCCTCTTGAGGGTTGGTGAAGGATTATCATTCATGTTTTGAGAATGCTTGCCAAATGTGATCCACCCATTCCTATTCTTCCCTATTCTTCTAGGTATTTTACTCTCTTGGCTTGGCTTCACGATTTCTACCTCTGCAAGACATGTCTTGCTTAATGAAGGCACAAGTTCTTGCCCAGTTTTTTTAGAGATTTGATAGTGTCACTGCCAACATGTACGCGGTATCAGTACCTGTTTCAATACTGCATTAGCTGTACCTACCACTCCCTTTCAACAGTCTTTACATTCACAGCAATCTATGCACAATGCGGAAAAGAAGTGCTGCTAACTATGCACCACTACAAGCCTATTTGTTTCCTAGTTATATGCGATACTCTATGCAAAGTTTGACACATAGAGTGAAGCACAGTATGGCACCCCATCACATGCAGTGTCCGAGAATTTTGAAGCCTGCACATTTCCTGTAAACTGAGTAGTTCCTAAAGCAAGAAACAACAATCTGTGCACCCAATTTCGTACCGCTTGAGCATACCGTACGCTATCACTGCTTTTCAGTATAAGGCTTCCATTTGTCCGCCTGGCAAGACCTCAAGAAAGTAGCTGTTAAAAATGTCTAATTTTGCGACAGTTTAAAATAAGTTACGTATTCCCCATTTTTTCTCCAAACGTAATGCAAGCAGCGTTTTCAAGCTTGACACGTTTTAAGGATATAGTGTGTTCATTAGGCACATAATTTATTGCTGCCGTAGGGCAAATGTAAATTTTATATATTGCCTCAAAATTCTCATACTAGCAAAAGTGTACTCCACTGAAATTTGAATAATAAAAAACCTCATTTTCGGTTTTTCTTAAAAACTCGTAAATAGACAACCGAAGGCCATCATACAGTAATATAGAAAAACATGTTGCATTATTTTGTTTTTAGCGACAATATTCGTGGTACAAATCATAGCTTTTTAAGAATGCGCTGATAAGGTGAGAAATCTAGAAATCGGAACGGAAAAGCGGCAATAAGCTTCAAACGCGAGTAAACGGGACCGCATTTTGTGAAAAAAGGCTGTTTTAGCACTGTGACAAATACGTACCCATGAAGGCGCATTTATGCTCCTGATAACACAGCTCTAATGGAGGAAACCTTCGACACTGTAACTCAGTTGCAAAACATCTGTCTATATTTTCAGATAAGCTCAAACATGAAAATGTTCCAACGCAGGTGTTGGGTCTCGCTAGAAAAAGCATATGCACTTGAAGTACCCTCACTGGTATTCCGGTGGTGACTGCGTGAAACAAGAGTTGCGCTCAAAACGGCTGCATCTTTTGCGGATCACATATAGCAGTACGTGACGCTAACAAAACACGACCACGATCAGTGCCCTCAGATGTGCTTTGCCAAGCATACCAAGAACGTATGCCTGGAACACGTGGCAATGATTTTCACTGGCTCTTCTTAAACTGACGGAATGTTTCTAGCTCGTATGCATTTGCACACAGCAGCTTGACATTCTTGAGCCTCGCGCTCATTTGCGCCACCACTTGTGATGCTGACATAATCACAGCTTATATTGCCACTCTGAGGTTGTAGAGCGTAGCCTGATGCTTTAGTAGGCCACCAACGCCGTCACCAGAATTCTTGCCATGTCCTGTGAACGAAAAAATCCACTTTGTTGATATATGATCTTCCTGACATAACTCGAACAACTGGTACTTGTTTTTGAAGTGACTTCATGCACCGTCAGGAACATAAGTAACATGCGTGTCAGGCTTAAGTTGTTCCTTCATATAGTTGTGGTTTATTTGTAGAGCTAAACAGGCATGTGAAGCATCATGGCATGTGTCATCACTGATGACGGCAAAACTTTGAATTGATTGCTTCCTTGTGACGACACACGTGAATATAGACACCTGTCTTTCGCGCCTGTGATACGACTGTACCTCATTCGGTAAAATGGCTGTCCAATTTTCGGCGAAATCAAAGTGAAAAATGCAAGATTCTTTTTCTTGGTTCTCTTTCGCCTGGCGTATTGCTGATTATTGAATATATCTTATGTAATCATGGGTAATCCACTTCACGAACCATAGACTTAGCTCTCGCAGAAAAGCACTTGCCTGGGCAGTTTTTTTACTAGATCGCCATGTTCCCATACTGCATAGGCTACCTCAATATCTTCAGGGATTCCTAAACATATGGCTGTCAGAGAGTCCTTCTTGGCACAATAGACACAATGACCTAAAAACAATCACTTGTAGGGGAGCTGCAAAGACATAGTTCTTTCAAGAGAGAGAGAGAGAGAAGGAACTTTATTCAAGCGTCCCTGCTGGGGTCAAAGGTGGTGGGGGGGCCGGGAGATGGGCCCCTCTGTAACCCCCTTCCTCAGGCGGCGGCCAGGCCTTGAATCCTAGCGGCGTCTTCGGCCAGCCGGACAGCCCAGAGCTGGTCCTCCGGGCACGTGCTGAGCAGCAAAGCCTCCCACTGCTCAGCCGTGGTGATTGTGAATGTAGGGTTCGTGCTGTGTTTAACTGAGTGAGAAGCTTTGGGGCAGGCCCATATAATATGGACGAGCTCAGTGTTAGGTGCACCACACGTTTTGCATTGTGGTGTGTGAATAGCGCGGTAAATACGGCTCTACAGTGACGGACAGGGGAAAGTGCGTGTCTGTAATAGACGGCAGGTAGTGGACTGCTGCTTACTAAGGCACTTGTCTGGTGGTGGGTATTTAAGTCTGGCCTTGCGGTAATACATTAGGATTTCTCCAAAGGTAACCATTCTGTCCCTCGCATTGTCGCGAAACGAGGAGACCATCATCTCTCGCTCAGCCGCGTCAGGTCGCGAGGGGTGGTGCTCTGTTGGATGACGCGCCCGGTGGACGAGAGCTCGGGCGGCGTCATGAGCGTGTTCGTTCCCCGCAAGCCCCGAGTGGACAAGAGTCCAGATGATCTCAACGCGGCGACGACGTAACAGAGGTGTACTTGTGAGAATTCGGAGCGCTGGTTGGGAGATCAAACCTTTGGTAAAGTTGCGGATGGCAGTATTGGAGTCGCTGATGATGCAGGATGCTTGGGTTGAAGCATAGGCGAGAGCGATGGCTGCTTCTTCGCCTTCTTCTGGTTTGTTTGCGCGAATGGTTCCAGTTGCTGTAATTATGTACTGCGGCCCGGTGGCGACAGCGAGGGCCATGGCCCAATGCGTAGGATATTCCGCTGCGTCTACATACGCCACGTACGTGGCTTTCGCGTAACGCTGGCCTAGTTGCATGGCGCAGTCTACTCGTCTTTCCACGTTATATTCAGGGTGCATATTGCGTGGTATGGGGGGAATCACGAAAGTGTCGCGAATGTCCGAAGGAATTGGGAGTTTCTGGCCAAACTAGGAGACGTAAGGTATGCCGAGTGAGCACATGAGATGACGTCCTGTAGGAGTTTGGCCTAATCGTTCGTAGTGCGATATACATTGGGCTTCAATGAATTCGTCCATAGTATTGTAAAGTCCTAGGTCATTGAGCTTCGCATTGGGCGTTGACATGGGGAGATGCAGCGCGCATTTGTAGGCGCGCCTGATCATTATGTTTAGTTTTTTCTTGTCGGTGAGCGTAAGTTTCATAAATGAAGCAACGTAAAGGATTCTGCTTATGGAGAAGACGGTCACCAGTCGTATGAGATTAGCCTCTTTCAGGGCGTGCTGTTTATTGGCGATGCGGGAGATCAGCCTAGTAGTCTGATAGACACGATGGTGTAGTAGTTGCATTGTTTCCGAATTGCTGCCGTTCTGCTGAATGCGGAAGCCCAATACGCGAATGGTAGGAACTGTTCGTACAGGGTGATGTTGCACATGCAGATTTATCGTGGGAAGGTCTCTGTTGTAGGGAGATCTAGGTCGATAGACGAGTAACTCTGACTTTTGGGGCAAGCAGGACAATACTCGTTGTTCATCGTAAGTTGTGATTCTATCAATCGCCAATTGAAGTGCATCTTGTATCTTTCCGTCACTACCTCTGGCAATTCACAAGGTGATATCGTCCGCGCATATGCTGTGGTGGAGGTGGGGGATATCTTCTAGAAGTGGCGGAAGGTGAAGCATGGCCAGGCTGAAAAGGAATAGAGAGAGGACCGACCCCTGTGGTGTCCCTTTCCCACTGAGAGTGATGGAAGGTGCAGGCAAATCGTTGACCGAGAGTGTGGCTGTCCTGTCCATTAAAAAGTTGCGGATGTTAGCGGTAGGTACGGGCGCCTACGTTGAGCGTGGCGAGGGCGGCAAGGATGAATGAATGTAGCACATTGTCAAATGCCTTGGTAAGGTCTAGCCTCAGAATAGTACGTGTCCCATACTGAGAGCCGTCTTCACCGTCGATAATGTGACTCTTCAGTTGGAGCATCACGTCTTGTGTCGAAAGTTTAGGGCGAAATCCGAGCATTGCATGCGGGTAGAGGGCATGTTCTTCCATGTACCTTTGTAGTCGAGTGTGAATAACATGTTCGAGTACCTTGCGAACACAGGATGTGAGAGATATTGGCTGAAGGTTCTCGATAATGAGTGGTTTTCCTGGTTTAGGTATCAGAATGACTGTGGCGGTTTTCTATGTTGTTGGTATTTCTCCCGACTCCCAAACCATTGGCAGATAAGATGTGAGCGTTTCAAGCGATTCTTTGTCAAGATTTCGTAAGATTTTTTTTGTAATTTTATCCAGGCCAGGCGCTGATTGGGGTCTCAGTTGTGAAACTGCGGACCTCACTTCCACTTTTGTAACCTGGGAATCGAGGGCTGGATTATCTACCCCATTTTAGCATGGGAGATCAACCGAAGAAGCACTGAAAATGTACCGAATAGATAGGTCTTGGATCCCCCGCAGGGGCGCCTGCGCAAGTAGGCGTTTGGTGTGTAGCGACACCACGGACCCGAGCTAACGGGGGAGTTTCGAATCCCTCCCACGCCTAGCCGTGCGTGGCTTTGCAGTGTCTGGGAAAAAGGGGATCCTGGGGGTTGAGCCGACGCTGGGTGATTGGACCTTTAAGGCCCCCCGGCAGAGGCAACACACCCCTTTGGCCCCGGCTTCACGTAGACGGCACCCCTGGGCTGACCCACCCAGGGGAAATCGGCAGTCGCCTTTTCCTATCTCTCTCTCCCTATATCTTCGTCTTTTGTTCTCACTTTACATCTTTCCTGTCTTCTCCTCACTTCATTTTACTTCCGATTTTTCCTGGCGGCAAGGGTTAACCTTGTGTGGCTATCCAAACTAGGGTAAACCATATTGGGTTATAGTAACTGCGTACTGCTGGCGTTGCGCAGACATGCCCACATGCTCTGCCACGTCCCCTTGTTGGACTCTGTGGTGGGTGGTAGGCACTGTTACCGAAAAATCCACATTTCCCATGGGATCCTCGACCCCCTCTCTAACTGATCGTGCCTCGAAAAGGGTACGCACCGACGCAACTCTACTACTTTGGCCCAAAAACAGAGAAACTTTTCCAAAATACCATGTTCTCCACTGCGAACAATCATCTGCAAAAGCTAGAACAATCTCACCCTTCCTTGTAGCCAAGTGCTTGAGAGAAACCATTGGAACCGGTTATAAGGCCACGAAGATGGCAAGTGGCGATCTGCTTCTCGAACTAAACGACAAAGAACAGTACAATGAACTCTCGCACCTTGTAGCCTTTGGTAACATCCCCGTCTCGGTGAGCGCACATCGTACTATGAATACAGTGAAGGGCGTGGTATCGGACGAAGACTTGATGACACTGAGTGAAGAAGAGCTTCTTGATGGATGGAAGGACCAAGGTGTGATACATGTCCAGCGCATCAAAATCAGACGTAACAACAATGAAATAGCAACAAAGCACTTGATACTCACCTTCAATTCAACCACTTTACCTGAAAGTCTCGAAACTGGCTATGTAAAACTCCATGTCCGACCTTTCATTCCAAACCCGAGGCGTTGTTTCAAATGCCAGCGATTTGGTCATGCATCCCAGAGCTGCCGAGGACAGCTGATGTGTGCTAAGTGTGGCACAACCGGCCACAGCGCTGATGAATGTAGTCATGACGAGGTCCTCTGTGCTAACTTCGAAGGTAGTCACCCCGCATACTCCAGAGCGTGCCCAGCCTGGAAAAGAGAAAAAGAAATAGTCACTATAAAAGTTAAGGAAAATATCACATTCAGGGAAGCAAGACAACGGGTCTCGTTATCATTAGCACTAAAAACACCTTTTGCCGAAGTGGTGCAACGAGGGGCGGCACCACAAAGGCCCTTGGCAGTTGCCCGGACCGCGCCTAGCGTGCCGAGGCAAACGCCACAAGCCCCCATGGGGGGAACAGCCTCGGCTGCCCCACCCTCCTTGAATACAGCCCCACCGAAGGCTCCTGTGAACCTTGGCAGCAGCCAGGGCACCACACAAACTAAAGAGGTCTCATCGACCTCCAGCCCGGTGGGGTTTAAGGCTCCGTCTGTCACGACGAAGCCTACAACGAAAACATCATCTGTCGCCTCTCCTGAGGCGATGGACACATCAACTGCACCGGCGCAGACTGCGCCAAAAGAGCGGCGGGGTTCCCTCGACCGCTCTAAAAAAGACAAAACGGTAATTACAGGGCCTTCTAAAGGCTCTGTAAGATAAGTCACTTCTCTCTTTAGACACCAGCCACACTCATTTTGTACACACAGCACTTCTTTACTCCCATAATGGAGACACAAATTATACAATGGAAAGTCAGAGGACTACTTCGAAACCTCGACGATGTCCAAGAACTTCTAAACAAACATTCTCCAAAAGTGCTGTGTGTACAGGGAACACACTTAAAATCCAAGTATACAAATTTTTTGCGTCAATAATCTTACAAGAAAACGTATATTTACAGATATTTACAACGATTACACGCGATGACAATGCCTGGCGCACTGGCGGGCTGGAACCAGTCTCTATCCACTTCGTAGTCTTTTCTTTTAGCCAGGGACCCTCTACCGCTTGATGCCCCAATCCCACTACTGCCTTGTGGCACTACCCCGCGGCGTTAAAGCGCCGACCCGGCGCTTGTCACGAAAGGGGAGTGTTGGGTGACACATAAGGCTTCAGTCTTACGACGTGCACAACAGTGGATGGTGGTGGCATTGAGCGCGCTTCGTCGACGACTCGCTGTATCTCGTAGGTGAGGTGGGTGATCTTGCGAAGGACTTTGTATGGTCCGTCATAGCGAAATAAAAGTTTTTCTGAGAGGCCGATGTGACGACATGGGGTCCACAAGAGTACGAGAGAACCTGGTGCATACGAAACTTCACGGTGGTGACGATCGTATCGATCTTTCTGAGAGGCTTGAGAAAGCATGAGTCGTTCTCGGGCAATCTGTCGTGCTGCGTCGGCTCGCTCTATGGCATCGCGGACGTATGTGACAGGGGAGCTTGAACCAGCGGGAAGGAGTGTATCAAGAGGCAGAGAGGATTCCCGTCCATAAAGAAGGTAGAACGGGGAATAGCCTGCGGTGTCATGTCTGGAGGAGTTGTAAGCGAAGGTGACGTAGGGTAACCTTGCGTCCCAGTCACGGTGGTCTGGAGAAACATACATTGACAACATGTCCGTGATAGTGCGATTCAGGCGCTCTGTAAGTCCATTAGTTTGTGGATGGTATGCCGTTGTGAACTTGTGGTTCGTGGAGCAGGAACGTACGATATCCTGGACGACGCGAGATAAAAAGTATCGGCCTTGGTCAGTAACGAGCTGTCGAGGAGCGGCGTGATGCAATATGATGTCATGTAGCAGAAAGTCGGCGACATCGGTAGCGCAGCTGGTTGGAAGAGCGCGGGTGATCGCATAACGTGTCGCGTAGTCGGTCGCCACGGCAACCCATTTGTTCCCGGATGCAGAAGTGGGAAATGGCCCGAGAAGGTCGAGCCCTACGCGGTAGAATGGTTCAGCAGGGATCTCAATAGGGTTAAGAAGGCCAGCTGGAAGCGATGTTGGTCGTTTCCGACGTTGACAAAGGTCGCAGCTGGCAACATACTTTTGCACAGAGCGATATAGGCGTGGCCAGAAAAAACGGCGCCGGACGCGATCATAAGTGCGAGTGACTCCCAGGTGACCAGCGGCAGGTTCATCGTGAAGCTGTAGGAGAACATCTACACGCAAATGGGAAGGCACGACGAGAAGGCGGTCAGGGCCGTTAGGGCGCATGTTGTGGCGGTAGAGAACTCCTTCATGAAGGAAATACAAGTTCAGAGAAGTGGGTGGAGTAGCGGAACTCAGGCTTTCTATGATGGGAAGTAAATCCGGGTCGCGGCGTTGCTCAGAAGCGATATCAAGAAAGTCTGATATTGATAAGACGCAAGCCTCCGTAGCTCTCTCTGTGGCGTCTGGTGGATCCACTGGATACCGTGACAGGCAGTCGGCGTCTTGATGGAGGTGACCAGATTTATACACGACCGAGAAGGTGTATTTTTGGAGGCGTAGAGACCAACGACCGAGACGTCCTGTGGGATCCTTTAGTGAGGAAAGCCAGCAGAGTGCATGATGATCAGTTACAACAGTAAAACTGCGGCCGAAGAGGTACGGGCGAAATTTAGCGACAGCCCAAACAAGAGCAAGACACTCTTTTTCGGTGATTGAATAGTTCCTCTCGGCAGGGGATAAAAGGCGGCTGGCGTAGGCGATGACACAGTCACGTCCATGCTGACGCTGAGCTAAAACAGCACCAATTCCGTGGCCACTCGCGTCCGTACGAACTTCTGTCGGGGCAGTCTGATCGAAGTGGGCTAATATTGGCGTAGTCGTGAGGGCTGCAATGAGCGCCGAAAATGCAGCACTCTGAGGCGAATTCCAAGTAAATGGGACGTCTTTTTTAAGAAGCACGGTGAGAGGCCGCGCAATATCGGCGAAATTTCGGATGAAGCGGCGAAAATAAGAGCACAAACCAAGGAAGCTCCGGACACCCTTATGAGAAGAGGGCGCGGGAAATTGAGTCAATGCGCGAATTTTGTCCGGATCGGGCTGTACCCCAGATGCGTTAACGAGGTGACCAAGTACAGTTATTTTGCGACGGCCGAAACGGCATTTGGAAGAGTTCAGCTGGAGACCAGCGTTGCGAAATACTTGGAGAATACTGGACAGTCGCTCTAGATGGCTTGCGAACGTCGGTGAAAAAACAATTATATCATCCAAGTAGCATAAGCAAGTGGACCATTTGAAGCCGCGCAGAAGGGAGTCCATCATGCGCTCAAAGGTGGCCGGCGCATTACAAAGCCCAAACGGCATAACTTTAAATTGATATAACCCATCGGGGGTTACAAATGCTGTTTTTTCTCGGTCCCGTGGGTCAACAGCGATCTGCCAATAACCAGATCGAAGGTCAATGGACGAGAAAAACTTTGCGCCATGAAGGCAGTCAAGGGCGTCATCTATTCTTGGTAAAGGGTAAACGTCCTTCTTAGTGACCTTGTTGAGATGTCTATAGTCGACGCAAAACCGCCATGTGTTGTCCTTCTTCTTGACAAGCACTACCGGGGATGCCCACGGACTAGATGAGTGTTCGACGACGCCTTTGGCGAGCATTTTCTCGACGTCTTTCTGGATGACAGAGCGTTCGGCGGCGGAGACGCGGTAAGGGCGGCGATGAATTGGGTTGGCATCGCCGGTGTTGATGTGATGGGTCACAACTGATGTCTGGCCTAAAGGGCGGTTGTCAAGATCGAATATGTCCGCATAGGATGTCAACAGACGGTGGAGGTCTTGTGCTTCGGAGGGCGAAAGATCTGGCGCTATCATTTTGGCAATGTCAATGCTTGACAGGTTGGGCGCAGTGAGCAAGTTGACATGCGGAGTAGGTTGCTGAGCCGACAGTTCAGAAATATCACACTCTTGCAGCGACGACATGACGCCTAGTTTAATACCAGCAGGCCGCACATGCGTGGAGAAACCAAAGTTCAAAAGAGACAGATGGGTCTGATTGTGGCATACTCTCACCACGGTGTGCGGGACAGCAATGGAGTGCTTTAGCACAACGTCGGTAATAGGTGAAACGACATATTGACCATCGCGCACAGGCGGATCACACACGAGCTGCACGTAAGTCGCGGCTTCCGGCGGAAGATGCAGGAACTCGGTGGCACAAAGGCGACTTTGAGCGTCATGGGCAACAGCGGCGTCAAAAGGCAGTTCCAACTGAAGAAGACCTGTCGAGCAGTCCATAAGGGCGGAGTGCGCAGAGAGAAAGTCGAGGCCAAGAATCACGTCATGTGGGCACTGCTCAAGGACGGTGAACAATACAACGGTCTGGCGCCCAGCAATACATACGCGAGAGGTACACATGCCGAGAACGGCAGATGTGCTCCCATCGGCAAGCATTACTGCACACTTAATAGGAGGCGTGATCACTTTTCGCAGTTTAGTACAGAGAGCAGCGCTCATGACTGAAATTTGTGCACCAGTGTCTATCAGGGCTGTAACGGTAACGTCATCCACCAAAAGGTCCAAAATATTGCGGCGTGTAGGAATCGTCAACAGAGGATTTGCAGAATGGGTCGTTAATGCAGCGTCACCTCCGGGAGCTGCATGGTGTAGTTTCCCGAGGTTGATGGCCCAGGTCGTGCAGGGGACCTGGATCGAGAAATCATCGGCGAGAGAGATCGGCGGCCTTGGGGTGATGGCGACCGGCTGAACCTTCGGCCCTGAACGTTAGTAGGAGCAGGCTGTGGATCGTACGGAGTAGAAAAGCGGCGAGAACTGCCTTCAAAGCGACGCCATGTCCCAGTGTTCCAAGATGAATTGGATGACCAACGATTGCGACAGTAGCGTGCAATGTGGCCGGCGCGAGAGCAGTGAAAGCAGATTGGTCTATCATCCGACGTTCTCCATTCAGCAGGGTTCCGGTAGCGGGAAGGGTAGCGTGAAGGGTACACCGGAATCTGGTTAACAGAAGCCGAGCTCTCGGTGGTGCGAACAGCGCAAACAGGCGTGATGCCGAGATTTGCTATTTCTTGGCGAACGACGGCTTGGATGAGGGAGACGGTGGATGCGTTGTCTTGAGGACCGTCAGAGGCGATGGCTGCAGGAGCCATTGCTTCGAGTTCGCGACGAACGATTCGGGTGACATTTTCGGACGATGTAGCTTGCGTGAACTTGGGGCTGTCTTCACAGGTCGAAGTGGCTGCAGTATTAGGCAGACGCGCAAACTGGCGGGTTATGCGACGGTTCTTGACGTGCTCGAACCGCTGACACTCCTTCACAACCGCGTCGACGGTGGCGCAACCTTTAACGATCAACAGATTTCTGAAGGCGTCATCGGCAATTCCCTTCAATATGTGAGCGATTTTGTCAGTTTCGCTCATCTTCTCGTCCACCTTTCGACAGAGGCCCAATACGTCCTGTATGTAAGATACATACGATTCTGTCGATGTCTGCACGCGACATTCCAGGTCTTTCCTCGCGGCCTGCTGTCGCCCAAATGGCCTGCTGAATAACTCGAGAAGCTTCAGTTTGCAAACGTCCCAGCTGGTCAACTCCGACTCATGCGTCTCATACCAGGTGAGCGCCGTATCCCGCAAGTAAAATACAACGTTGGCCAGCATCAACGTAGGGTCCCACCTATAGTATTCGCTCACGCGCTCGTACAAAGCGACCCAATCTTCAACATTCACCTTGTCCTTGCCTGTGCCCGAGAAGGTTCCGGGGTCTCGTAGAGGTAGGAGAATCAGAGGAGGTAGCTGCTGCTGCTGGTGCTGCTGGTGCTGGTGCTGCTGGTGCTGGTGCTGCTGCTGCTGCAGCTGCGGCTGCTGTTGCTCTTGTGGGTGGGCCTGTTGAGCCATTGCAGAAAAATGAAGGTGGCGACCACTCGAAAGTTCCGTGTTGGTTTGCCGGAAAAGCCAGGTAGGCGTACCCCGCACCTCCACCAATAATCTTACAAGAAAACGTATATTTACAGATATTTACAACGATTACACGCGATGACAATGCCTGGCGCACTGGCGGGCTGGAACCAGTCTCTATCCACTTCGTAGTCTTTTCTTTTAGCCAGGGACCCTCTACCGCTTGATGCCCCAATCCCACTACTGCCTTGTGGCAATATGTTGTCTTTCGAAAGGACAGAGATGATGCTGTGGCATCATCTGGTGGTGTAGCCATTATTGTTAATCGAGGAGTAGCATGTAGCCATCTACCACTACTAACATCCCTAGAGGCAGTGGCTGTTCGAGCAGTTCTATTGAATAAGCTCGTCACCATCTGCTCTCTATACATACCGCCGCAACACCGTCTGGAAAAACATGATTTTCACTCTTTAATAGACGAGTTACCAGAACCTTATCTGGTTCTAGGGGACCTGAATGCGCACAGCGGTTTATGGGGTGACTGTCGATGTGATGCACGAGGTCGTCTCATCGAACAGTTCCTCTTTTCATCAGGTGCTTGTCTGTTGAATAGGAAACAGGCAACATATTATAACCTTGCAAACAATACTTACTCCTCCATAGACCTCAGTATCGCATCTCCTTCACTTGTACCATTACTTCAGTGGAAAGTCATAAATAACCCATACGGAAGTGACCATTTTCCTTTGGTTTTGAGTACACCAATAATACATGAATGTCCTCCACATGTTCCCAAATGGCTGATAAACAAAGCTGACAGGGAACAATTTCAAAAAATTACTCACTTAAGTTGGACCGAAATATGCGGATTAGGCTTAGATGAAGCTGTGCAGTACTTCACGGCCTTTCTTACTGACGCAGCAGCCAAGTGCATTCCACAAACATCTGGACTTCGCGGCAAACGACACGTCCCGTGGTGGAACGCTGAGTGTCAGAATGCGCGAAAAGAACAGAACAGGGCATGGAGGTTGCTGCGGAACTCGCCGACAGCGGAAAACCTTGAGAGCTTTAAGAAAATAAAATCTCGAGGCAGGAGAACGCGTCGGCAGGCCAGAAGAGAAAGCTGGCACAAGTTTTTATCAGGGATAAATTCATATACACAAGAGACCAAAGTCTAGAACATGGTCGGCAGGATAGCAGGAAAACAAGTACACACACTTCCACTCGTAAACACTCAGGGTGATACCTTGGAAGATCAGGCAAACTTCCTCGGTGCACACTTTGAACGGGTATCCAGCTCGTCCCACTATACTGACACTTTCCAAAAATACAGAACAAGAATAGAAAAGCAGAAACTAGAACATAAATCCACTAGATACGAGGCATATAACCAAGCTTTCAGTCTAGCTGAGCTCCGAACATCTCTAAACTCCTGCAGTACTTCTGCCCCAGGCTCTGACCGTGTGGTGTATGAAATGTTAAAAAACCTACCAGCCGAAACACGAAAAACCTTACTTTGTTTATACAATGCTATCTGGTTTTCTGGCACTATCCCTACCTCCTGGAAAGAGGCTATTATTATTCCCATTTTGAAAGAGGGCAAGGACCCTTCTTTAGCTTCAAGTTATAGGCCTATTGCACTTACAAGCTGCTTGTGCAAAGTATTCGAAAAAATGATAAACTGCCGACTTCTACATATTCTTGAAACAAACAATTTGCTCGACCCATTTCAGTGCGGGTTTCGAGAAAGTAGATCCACCACAGACCACCTCGTTCGTATCTAGGCACAGATAAGGGACGCCTTCGTCCATAAACAATATTTTCTCCCTGTGTTCCTCGATATCGAAATGGCGTATGATACAACATGGCGTTTCGGAATTCTAAGAGACCTGTCCCACCTTGGTGTGCGCGGAAGAATGTTTCATATAATCGAAAGTTACCTGTCAAACCGGACATTCCGTGTCCGTCTAGGCAGTGTGCTCTCCCAAACATTTGTCCAGGAAACAGGCGTGCCTCAAGGTGGTGTGCTTAGTTGCACACTTTTTATCATCAAAATGAATTCTTTGCACTTGTCCATTCCCCGCATGATGTTCTATTGTACATATGTCGACGACGTTCAGCTTGGCTTCAAGTCATGCAACTTAGCCATGTGTGAGCGGCAGGTTCAGATGGGTTTAAATAAGGTCTCCAAATGGGCAGACGAAAACGGATTTCGACTTAACCCACAAAAAAGCATGTGTGTCTTGTTCTCTCGAAAGAGAGGCATGCACTCGGAACCTGAAATTCGGCTGAACGGGCAACGTCTGTCCGTCAAAGCCGAGCATAAATTCTTAGGCTTAATCTTGGACAACAAGTTGACCTTCGTACCACACATCAAGTATTTAAAAACAAAATGTTTAAAAGCCATGAATGTTATAAAAGTGTTGTCACGTACTACGTGGGGTAGTGATAGGCAATGCCTCATGAACCTCTATAGAAGCCTTATTCGTACCCGCTTAGATTATGGGGCCATTGTCTATCAGTCTGCCACTCAAAGTGCCTTGAAGATGTTTGACCCCGTGCACCATTTGGGCATCCGCCTTTCTACGGGTGCTTTTCGCACCAGCCCCGTAGAAAGTCTTTATGTTGAGTCAAATGAGTGGTCGCTTCATCTGCAGAGAACTTATATGTCCTTTGTTTATTTCCTCAAGGTAAAAGCAGACAAGAAGCACCCCTCATACTCTACGATTAATGATTTGTCGAGCTCAATTTTGTTTAAAAACAGGCCTTCGATGAGGCAGCCCTTCTCAATTCGCCTGAAGTGTCTAGCTGAAGAAACTGAAGTGTCACTTGAACACAGTATAATGGCTCCTGTAGCATACCCGCCACCGTGGCAGTGGCAGACTATAGAATGCGATGTGTCTTTCCTAGAAGTTACAAAACATGCACCTATTGCCCATATCCGAACATACTTTCTGGAACTTCAACACAAATACACATGCCCTGAGTTCTTCACAGATGCCTCCAAGACTAACTCCTCTGTGTCCTACGCTGCTGTCGGCCCATCCTTTTCGGATGCTGGCCCTCTACATCCACGCACAAGTATCTACACAGCGGAAGCTCACGCGATACTTGTGGCAGCGAAACACATCAAACAATTACAAATACAAAAAGCAGTAATTTATACAGACTCCCTCAGTGTGGTAACGGCTCTGCACAGTCTTAAAAACAAAAAAACCCTGTCCTTGTCTCGCTTTACTCCATTTTTTGCACACTCTACACACTAAACCAACATGTTGTAGTGTGCTGGGTGCCAGGGCACCGTGAGATCCAAGGCAACGTGAGGGCGGATCAGCTCGCTGCATCCATCCATAAGAGCACCGCCATTACATCCATATCAATCCCGGCCCTTGATCTTAAGCCGTCTCTCAAACTAAACCTCAGGGACTACTGGCAGAGCAAGTGGGATACACACACACAAAACAAACTACACGTTATCAAGCCACACCTTGGCCATTGGCCACCAGTATCAAAATCACGTCTAACAGAGGTAACACTAACAAGACTCAGGATAGGGCACACATACACGACACACACACACATCTTTTATCCGGTGGTGATCCACCATTGTGTGATAAATGTGGTGAGGCTTTAACAGTTCTTCACGTTTTAATCCAATGTAAACAGTTAGACACTCTAAGAAGACAACACTTCTTCTTACCTTACCGACAACATATACCTTTACACCCTGCAATGTTTGTCGGTAGGGAACCACTTTTCACCCATAAATCATTGTTAGCTTTTTTAAGAGATGTTAATTTTTACCATGTATTATACCCAGGCATTGCGTAGCGCGACCTCTCAAGAGAGGTCGCTGCTGCTGTGATTACATTTAAAAGCACTTGCCTCGCAGCCCTTGGACACAAGGGCACTGATGAGGCAAGTGTGCTAGTGCCAAATATTTTTACATGTTTTTATTATCAAAACCTTTGTCACCCCTTTTAATATGCATATCACGCCACTGTCATGTCTTTAATACTTATGTTTTTACCCGCATTACCGCGAGGAATTTTAAGGCCCCTATACAGCCACGCAACATATCATTGTCCGCATCTCTATACTCATTGAAATGGCGCTCTTTGGCCATCAATTGGCCCTTGCGCCATAAAACACCACACATCATCATCATTAGGTCTTGGATAAGGTCTTCATTGGTACCTGGATAATTGTGCAGAGCGGTGATTAAAGAGTGGCGCTGAGTAGTTCTTTCAAGAAGTCCGCCGTGTAGGCACCATCGGTGACGTCTATTAGGGCAGAAACTCACTCCGTGGCATTAGCACAGTATATACAAAGGCACACTTCTTGGTGTGGTGCCAGAAAAACCCAAGTCGGCCTCATTGAATAAAACTTTGAGGGCCCAATAGACGTGTTCAGATTAGCTTCTCTAAAGAGACGGTAAGCCTCTCGCACCGAACGGGTCATATACCTTTTCGAAACAAGCTCATTTTTTCCGTCAATGATAATAGATACTGCATCTTTTTTGTTGGGGCTCTGGCTAGATCAGCTATACTCATCTTTGGAGTAGTAAGCCATAGCTGCCTGGACGTCTATTGGGTTCAGCCGTGTCCTTTTTACCGCATTTGGTGCTAACCATATCCCGTGTTTTGTGCGCCAGCGTCGGGATCTGTATATCATGTAAGCTGACAAGTTTGGTAGAAGCGCTTGGAGTTTTCGGCGCTCTATATCACTCGGCAACAGTGTCAGCAAACGCATGCGCTCTTGATACGAAGAACACGCTTCATAGGCTTGCTTGAAGTTCTTGAATCACTGGGTACACACACTGCATTTTAGATCTGATGGCTGAAAGTGGCGGTTACACACGTTACGGTGGCATTTCACGGTTACAGTAGAATTGCTGTTGTCTTGTTGCATGCCAAGTTGTCATGGCTCTGCATGAACTTTGCTATTTGCGCATGCAGCTTCTCCAGTCGCATATGTGACAATGCTTCAGGCGTTTTTACGCACCACTCTTGACTTCTGCCTTTTTCTTCTTCCGGCAAAAACTCATCAGCTGTTTCAGCTGAGAAGCCATTAGACGAAGACAGCATATCTCTGAGGCGTTTGAAGCAGTTCTGGCAGACGTGGTCGTTGTTATGTGCATGGCGGGCAGCTTTCGGCGAAAGCTTCTGGAGGGCAAACAGGCCGATGTCTTCGACCTTGCGGAAGTTTCTTTGATAAGGTATTTTCTTTTTATGCAACATGAAGTAATCTGTAATCTGAACAAAAACTCTATCCCGGCTGAAGTGGTCAGCCATGGGCTCAAATTACTGGCAATGCAACTTTGCTTGAAACCAGCAGCACGACAGTGATCTATCTGTCGTCTGTTTCTATGTCTCTCACCTTTATTTATTTATTTATTTATTTATTAATTTATTTACAGGTTACTGCTAGCCTGGGTGCCAGGCTTTGAGCAGGCGTGGGCGATACAAAAGAAGAAAACAGGATAACATACAAGCATAACAATACACTTCTAAAGGTACACTTTGAGCCGGAAAAAAAAAACGGAACCGGAATATACTGTACAAGTGCAATCGGTAGGATAACAACTACTATTGAAGACTAAATCATGCCGAATTCAACAGGCAACGAAGAAAGAATGAGACATCAGAACATTGCACAACATTAGCAGGTAACAGATTCCACTCATGGCACGTACGGGGAAAAAAGCAGTTTTTGAAGACGTTTGTTTTACACGAAAATTCAGCGACTTTCATTGGGCGATTGGATCGTGTTGGGCGGCAAATGCTCGGCTGGATGTATGCTTCCTTGTCAATTTGAAGTCTATCGTTATACATAATAAAAAATTTTAGCCGATCATGATAACGTCTTACCGCAAGGCTTTCCAAACCGGCCCTGTGGAGAAGACTCGTAGGAGACGTTTTCGAGCTGTATGAACTGTAAACAAATCGCGCGGCTTTTCTTTGTATGCTCTCAAGCTTATTGGTATTACCTAGAGTGTATGGGTCCCAGATAATTGAAGCATATTCTAATAGTGGTCTGATGTGAGTTTTGTAAGCTAGCAGTTTGGTATCCTGAGAAGCTTTCGGTAACATTCTCCTTAAGTATCCCAGTTTTCGCATTGCCTTTTTCTGAATGTACGTGACGTGTTCGTTCCATTTCAGATCGGATGTGATTAAAACTCCTAAATATTTGAAGCATGATACTTCAGCTAGACTATGATTGTTTATTTGGTACGTGTGCTTCAACGGAGCCTTTTTGCGTGTAATGGTCATTGAAACAGTTTTTTTGTAATTAAGAGTCATCTGCCACCTAGTACACCATGTTTGTATTTTTTCAAGTGACGCGTATAAGACGGCCTGATCGTTATGGTTGCAGATTTAATTGTAAAGAACGCAGTCATCGGCGAAAAGTTTAATTTTTACCGGTATGTCATGTACAATATCGTTAATAAAAACGAGAAAGAAAAGTGGCCCGAGAACAGAGCCCTGTGGGACGCCCGAAAGTACTGGCGAGGCCACAGAACATGCGCCGTTAATGGCTACGCTCTGTTGCCTGTAGGAAAGGTATGATTTAATCCATGCCACTAAAGTTTCATTTTTCAAAATGGCCGTCAATTTACTCAGCAATTTTGAGTGCGACACACGGTCAAACGCCTTCTCGAAATCTGAGAATATGACGTCCACTTGCCCCCGTTTGTCCAGTGTTGCAGCGAAGTCGTGAACCGTTTCCAGAAGCTGAGTTACAGTGGACCGTCTCCGGCGGAAGCCATGCTGTCGGGCGTCCACAATGCAATTGCTCTCAAGAAATTGTGAAATGTGCTTAAATATGATATGTTCGAGCGTTTTGACACATGTTGAGAGAATAGAAATCGGTCTGTATGACGATAAGTGAGAACGGTTTTCGTTACCTTTCGGTATTGGAGTGATTTTAGCATACACCCAATCCTCGGGAAGTTCGGAGCACTCGAGAGATTTATTAAATAGTAAAGACAAGTACTTCGCGCACCACTCAGCATATCTCACAAGAAAAGCGTTGGGTATGCCATCAACACCTGGGGACTTTTTAACATTTAGATGGAGCAGAAGGGAAAATACACCTTCTTCATTGACACACACGTCACTGATAGGAGGCACTTCAATGAAAGAAGGAAATTGCGGGATGTTTCCATCATCATCAGTAAACACTGAACAAAAATACCGGTTCAAAGCATCTGCAACATCTAGGCTGTCGTAAACAGGCTCATCGTCTACGTAAAGGCTGATAATAGTGTTCTTTTTCGGTGCGAGATAACGCCAGAACTTGTCTGGAGACGAAATCATGAATTCTTTTAACGACACTTGCTGATAATGCTCTTTTGCTGTCTTAATTTTGTTTTTCAGTTGCATTCGCAAATCGTGCATTCTATCAGAGGCAGCTGTTGATGGGCGCTGCTTACATTGCTTTCTTTGCTTTTTTAGTTTTCGTCCCATGCGTACGACTTCTTTATTCATCCACGGATTATCCTGCCTCAGTACTTTCCTCCGGAAGGGTACAAATTTATTCATTGTGTCAAACACTACGCTTTTAAAGAAACCCCAGATGTGGTCAATCGAATATTCTTTTGATCCGCACATAGAAACAAATTCAGGAAACGAGCTGTCAAGCACATAAAGTATGTCTACATCACTAGCACGTGTGAAATCGGGTATTAGACGTTCTTCTTTTGTAGCTTGAAGCGGAGTGTTTAATTGCATAGTGAGGCAGGTGATTTTATGGTCCGATATACCCTGAAAAACCTCAACTGGGGGATTTCGTCGCATAATGCCGTTATTTACAAGGAACAGGTCTAAAACGGACTCAGCTTCATTTTTCACTCGGGTGGATGTAGTAACCAGTTGTGTTAAACCATGAAGCACTACGCAGTCAACAAACGGCTCCGAACCAGCACTAAGGGCTTAAGGTACGTCGTTTTGCCAGTCTACGGAAGGGAAAATAAAGTCACCCGCCAGGAGGATATTAGAGGAATGTTTGCCATAGGAGCACAAGAACTCGTTAAATATTTCGACAAACGTGTCGCAGCTAGGAGGGCGATAAAAGGCGCCAATAATGATGTGAAGTTCTTCAAATATTGCTTTAACGACGACACATTCTAGTCCATCCATATCGGGTAATCTGACTACACGTAAAGATTCTAAAACCAGAATAGCAACACCTCCCCCTCGAGAGCCTCTGTCCTTGCGGTATACCTTGAATCCGGGGGGTGTTATTTCAGAATCGCCAATATCACAGTGTAGCCAAGTTTCAGTTATTATCAAAATATGTGGTTATACGTGATAATAAGGCTTTCTAAGTCCGCGGTTTTGTTTATTATGCTGCGAGAATTTAAATTCATGCAACGGAGTGTCTTCTTTTTACGCTCTTTAGTAGTTCATTGCGCCGAGTCTGTTCTGGTATTGCGCCGAGAGATAGGAATTCTTTTCGCTTGGGCATTGTCCCATTCAAACATGTCATCGTCAATTTTGATTTTGTTGTGCATGAGCCTTATCTTCTGGCCCGCTTTTTTGGCTTCTTTTGCGCTATCTCAAAGCTGCTTTCTTATTTGCCGGGTAGTGGCCGAAAAGTCCTCTGATACGGATATACCCCCCCCCCCTTTTAGTTTAGGGCAGTTTATCAACACGGCTAATTTTTCGCGGTGATTCATGAACCTCATTATAACCGGGCGTGGCCGGTGAGCAGTTTTGCGTCCCAACCTCTGCATTCTTTCAATTGAGCATACCGTGACGTCTAATGTTTTCTGAAATCAGTCTTCGATCACACTCTTAGCGAGCCCTTCTGCTGTCTCGTTCACGACTTCTGGAAGCCCGAACACTATCAAATTATTGCGCCTACTTCTGTCCTCCAGGTCTAACATCTGGTTTTCTAATGCCTTTGTGCTGTTCTCGAGCTGACTGAACTTATTATGGAATTGTTTGATTACAGCCGTACATTCCTCAACGTTCTTAAGTTTTGTTTCTATAGCCTCAAGCCTATCCTGAATGTTCTTCTGACCATCCAGAATTTCCTTCAGCGCCTCCTCGATGGGAGGCCCTGGGTTGGGCTCTACATCCCCAGAAAGCATTAGGAGAGAAAGGATAACATCCATGGCAAACGAGAAGCATTCACATACGCTGTTTGGGCATGTCAGCTGGAGAAAACATCGATTGCTCGTTTTTACAGACGAGCTTTTTTCACTAACCTGCATTAAGAAGACGAAAGGGTTTGACATCGCTGCTTCCTGCGGCCAGCTGACATGCCCACTGAAGCAGTCTTGCTCACGTTGGATCTTTATATCGGTCGATGTAGGGGGTGGTGTCCAGTTGAATTCCACGTGGGGTAGTGCATCCCTTGCGCAGTTTCCGTGATCCGTGGCGATAACGTACGGCGATGAATAGTCGCTGGCCGTCCGTGACGTTCCCAGCAGAAATATCTGCATTAAGACGACGAAAGGGTTTGACATCGCTGCTTCCTGCGGCCAGCTGACCTGCCCACTGAAGCAGTCTTGCGCATGTTGGGTCTTTATATCGGTCGATGTAGGGGGTGGTGTCCAATGACCTTTAATGAGAGCAGACGTAAAACAGCGTGCGAAAGTATCCGCAGTGTGGCAAAACTGAACTATAGTACGCTAAAATGAATTTCACAATGTTTTTGTCAATAAAATTACGGGAGGCGTAATCTTTGTCCCTACTTTGAACCATACATCTAAAGCATTGCCTCTGAGATGCGGCGCACAACAATTCATCTGTAGAGCAGACGACGGATGAGAACTTGCCCTGAAGCGTGTTCTTCAGTTTAATGCGGCAGTCTTCGTGCCTTAAATGATAAAAATTTGTCATGAATTGCTTATGAATTTATTCAACATTCAATTCTCTTACCCAACGTGTTGCAAACACATGGCCGTCAGAGCAGCTCCATTTGTGTGTCAGTAATGGAGAGGCACTACATATTAGAAGTCTCAGTGCTCTACGTATAAGCGTGAATTCAAATACTGTAGAATATCGTGTCCAAAATAGTTACTCCTATCGGCTAAAACGGCCTTTCTTCACCAAATGTGGTCACGTTTAATCGCGTTTCAAGCTCATTGCCGCTTTTCCGTTCCGATTTCTAGATTTCTCAATTTAGCGCAATCTAGAATAGCTGTGATTTGTACCACGAGTATTGTCGCTAAAAACAAAATAATGCAACATATTTTTCTTTATTACTGTATGATGGCCTTCGGTTGTCTATTTACGAGATTTTAAGAAAAATCGAAGATGGGTTTTTTTTATTATTCAAATTTCAGTGGAGTACACTTTTGCCATTATAAGAATTTTGAGGCAATATATAAAAATTTACATTTGCCCTACGGCAGCAATAATTTATATGCCTAATAAACACACTATATTCTTAAAACGTGTCAAGTTTGAAAGCGCTGCTTGCATTACTTTCAGAGAAAAAAAAATGGTGAATACGTAACTTATTTGAAACTGTCACAAAATTAGGCATCTTTAAAAGGTATTTTATTAAGGTCTACAAACTTGAAACCGTATGAATTCATTCTTAATTAGACATGCATTTCAGGTAAAAATATCTTTTTGAGAACAAAAATATTTGTCTTTTTATAGCACCAGAAATTTTCTAAAATGACAGGTGACGAAATTGGTGCCTCCGTGTTGGTGAAGTTTGATATTTTATTTCTCGCAAGTTATGCCGTTAATCATAAAACGAAGTTGACCTTCGGGCTACCTGGTGAGAGGTGCACGAAATATAAAATACTCAATGAAATATAGAATATCAGCTTTTCGACCCGTGTCGATCACTCGTGAAATCACCCTCTGGAATTTACGTGGCTGCTAGCGATAACGCTGAAATATTCGATGACACGTGTACAAATGCCGATGTGCTTTACCGCTTGCCAGTTGACCGACGGCGGACGCTCTGTTTGCTACTATTGGTGCCCGTGCGTTGCTATAACTTTACCTTAAGTCACATGGCCACAAGTTCGGCCAAATGAGAAGTTTCATCTCGAACATGCAGCCTGCAGCCTCTGTGAACTTTACGCTCACGCGGCAATATGTAGTCGAATTGATACAAAATGAAAATGCACTGTCATTTTTTGGACATGTTGGTAAATGTAGCTCGCAAACATGTTGAGCGCAAACAAACAGGGACGTAAGAGAGACGGCGACACAATGCGCTAACGTCAACAATTATATTTCGGCGTGGCTGCGTGCTAGAACACCCGCTTGCCACGCAAGCGACCCGGGTTACTAGATTCCAACTGAACCCGTAGTTTTGTCATTATTTCATTTGCATCTTCTTGTGTTTTTGGGTCACGCAAAAATAGCTGACTTTTTGTCATTCAAAGATGCCAGATTTTCGGTCACGCAAAGATGACTTTTTGCTCACAACCAACGACACTGACGCCAGAGTTTCTGCAAAACGAGCTCATTAGAGAAATTACGTTTAAAAAGCGAAGACACAGGGTCCTTGTGTTTTTTCCGCTATTTAAAATGCACTACAAACTAGTCCGACTTTCTGTATATTTACAATGGGCCTTATTCAGCAATTTTATTTACAGAAAACACCAAAATATTATACAATATTCTGTTTATTTATTTATTTATTTTCAACACTGTCGACTCCAGTTCTGGAGTCAATACAGAGGGCATATTGCGGATGGTATTCATTCATACAGAGCATAGAGTAACATTCTAAGTAACAAACAGATTCATTTACACTATTGGTAAGTCACAACAAAATACAAGGAACAATGCATTCTCCGTAGAGTGAAAAAGAAGGAAATATTCCCACCAAAATTCGTTATACACTGTTAAAAAACATGTATATTTATGTAGCGTATCTGCAATATCGGTAAACCATCATAATAGTTGTTTTAACGAAAAAAACCAATATCTTCATTTTACCAGATGAAGACGAAAAGGCAGGCCTGATCAAGTACTGTGTGGCATTCGACAATGCACTGTGCAAAAAGAAGAAAAAGGTAAATCACAAAAGTATGCGAAGCATAGACGCACTTCTTTATGTTTTGCATGGTTTCTAACATTGCGCTGAATGCGGATAGAGTGTCGGCCTTAGTAACGCTTCCATTCCATTTATTCCATTTGCGTATTGTTAGTGGAAAACACGAGTTCCCAAAAATGCCGCTATTTGAGGAATATTCTTGCAGACTATATTTGAGCTCATAACGAGCAGGGTGTGACTGTGAAAGTGTGACGTACTTAGACACGTCTACCTTGTAGTGGCCATGCAGCAACTGGAACGGGAACCACAGGCGCGCCTCTTTTGCCCTAGTAGTTAGTTTCTCAGTGCCAAAAGAAGTGAGAAGGTTAGTGGGAGAATCTGTACGTTTGAACTTGTTGCGTACAAACCATATGGCTTTGCGTTGCGCTGCCTCTAATTTACTAATACATTTTAGTGAATAAGGGAAACATACTACTCTGGCATATTCTAATTCTGGTCTTACTAACATGGTGTAAGCCAAGAGTTTTGTGGGCGCTGGTGCAATTCTCAGCCGTCTTTCTAGGTAGAAAAGTTTACTAAAACTTTATCCTTGCACAGCGGCGCCACCAAAAAACCCACTAGCCAACCAGAAAAGCCGTGTCTTGACCTAAATTTTCATTTGATGGTGCACTCAGACAAGTGTCACAATTGTGAGAGACGGGTTGTGCTTCAATTATCTCTCGAACTATTTAACCTTATGTTCCCCTGAAAAAATCATACATTTGTGCGCAACAGCATTCCACAAAATGTACAGACCTGGATAGCACACGCAGCTTTCGAGTTCAAAACTTGAACACTTTCACCGCTGCGCAACAGCGGCGGACAGTTGTATATATAAACATGATTGGTTTCAACACGCATTGACAAACAGTTAGCAAAGTGGCCAAGAGGTGCTTCATCTGTTGTCAACAATGGTCGGAAATAAAGATTGCTATACGCTCAGCCACGTCAACGCAGCACTTTCACGTGATGGTGTGCGGAAGTTCCTTGATAGTCGTTTTCGATCCCCTTGTTTCGCTGAAGGCAAAAAAACGCTGGCCGACGTCACACATCAATCTTAACGGCATAAACGATTTCACTGCCGAAACAGCGGAAATACTTGCGATGAGCGCCGAAATATCTGTTCTATTTGGCGAACCGCATAGATTTATTTCAAGTAGAAGAACCCGCATGTCTAGCGAACCGGATGTTGTAGAAGGACAAGCTCATGTGAAGCGGGTCTCTCTGCAAGGTGCTAGCACTTTTTCGCTGCGTTGCTACACTGATGTACAGGCAAGGCCTTCACAGTTTTCGAAGTAACTATGCGGCAACTCGTGCGGTGAATGGCATGTATCAATGGCATTTTAGAACGGAGCTATGCCTGGACCAATTTATCTTTAGGTAAGGCAAACCGTAGTTTCGGTTCTGATAGAAGCGCTTCTTTCTTTTCGTTCGCCCATCCTTGTTATTGTAGGTTTTTAATGAATAAGGTCAGTTGCTTCTCGACAATAGCTTGTTCGTCTTAGCAGTAGCTAGTTGATATTTAAAGCAGATATATGCACGTCCACTACGCATACTACAAATTATATGCATGATATACGAGCGAACACACACACATACACAACTCCCAGTTCCAATAACAGTATCATAGCATTCATTTTTACTAACATCCGTAGCCTGATTCCCAAAAGGGACCAACTAAGCAACGTCGTTACCTCAACCGACTCCAATTTTGTAATTCTCACGGAAACATGGCTAAACCCCTCTATAAGTAATGCAGACGTACAGCTCTATTTCCCAGATTTCGACGTCTTCCGATGTGATCGGGTAAACAGGCGAGGCGGTGGTGTCCTGTTGGGTGCCCATCGTAGTTTGCAGTGCTGTCGTGTTGTTATTAGTTCCCCACTCGAAATACTGTATATTCGATGCACAGCTGCGTATCCTCCTGTCATAATTGGCGTATGCTATCGCCCCCCAGATGCCGACGCCTCCTTCGTACCCAATTTCCACGACGCGTTGCAGTTGGTCTCAACCCTACACCCCAACACGCGTATTGCAATTTTTGGTGATTTTAACCTTCCGGCTATTGACTGGTGCAACCCCGCTATCACGCCGGCGCACGAAAGCGTCGAAAGCGATTTCATAAACACGTGTCTTTCGTTCGGGTTTTCGCAGTTGGTCACATCACCCACAAGAACTACAAACCACTCGAACAATCTACTTGACCTGGTTCTTGCTTCTCACCCCGATAGTTTCTCCCCCCTCACCTATCTGGATGGTATCAGTGACCATGCTATCATTCATGATACGTTTCATTGCCTACACAAACGCGCACTGGAATTATTGAAAACAATAACACTTTACAATAAAGGTAAATATGTCGATATGAACGCTGAACTGAGCCACTTTTGCGATTCGTTCTTGTTGGATTTCGAAACTCGCTCGGTTGAAACAAATTGGTCAATCTTTAAGTATGAAACGCAACGTTTGATTGCAAAATACATACCTACAAAAACGATAACAGAGCGGATCGCATCCCCATGGTTCAGCGTTACTTTAAAACGGCTCAAAAGAAAAAGAAATAGGCAATTTAGAGCGGCAAAAACATCCACCGACCCACACACATGGGATAAATATCGAGCAACACCGAAAAAGTTCGATTCACTCCTGTCTAAATCCAAACGTACCTTCTTCTCGTCGACACTGCCAGCTCTGATTCGCACTAACCCTTAGCAGTTCTGGAGGACCATTAACCCCAAACACGTAAACCCTACAGTTTCCTTGCTTGACTCCTCAGGAACTGCTATTCCTGACTGCAAGGTTGCCGAGTCCCTTAACTCCACATTATGCTCAGTATTCATCCGCGAGCCAGACGACGGCCCTGTGTCCCTTTCTACTAAATTGCACTCCATCATGCCCAGCATTACATTCCAACCACACGGCATCTCAAACGTTATTGACTCCCTGAAGCTATCTTCGGCCTCAGGCGTTGACGGCATAAATGCAAAAATTCTTAAAAACACCAAACACCTCTCTAGCATCATTCTTAGCCATATCTTCCAGCAGTCCCTCTCAAGAGGTTCTGTTCCTCAAAATTGGAAAACAGGAAAAGTGGTACCTGTCCCCAAGAAAGCCTCAGATAACGCGTTTCATCCAATCTCTCATACATGTGTTTGCTCTAAAATAATGCAACATATCATTTACACGCACATAGCTAGCTTTCTGAAATCCTCAAAGTTCTTTCATCCCAATCAACATGGCTTCCAAAAAGGTCTCTCCTGCGACACTCAATTGGCACTCTTCCTAAGTGACATTAATTCTAAATTAGACATTAACGATGCTATTTTCATAGATTTCGAGAAGGCCTTCGACAAAGTTCCCCACAAGCGTTTGCTATCTAAACTTTCACATTTAAACCTTGATGAACATGTATTTGCATGGCTTTCAAACTTTTTAACTAACTGACAGCAGTTTGTCTACGCTAACAACAGTTCTTCATCCTTATCTCCTGTCCTATCAGTTGTTCCTCAAGGGACGGTCCTCGGGCCCTTACTTTTTCTCATATACATCAACGACCTACCAGACACTATTTCTTCAAGCATTCGGTTGTTCGCGGACGACTGCGTCATTTATCGCCCCATTATCAATCCCAGTGATAACGTAGCACTCCAGCAAGACCTAAGGAAGATAGACGAATGGTGCAACAAATGGCTCATGGTGCTAAACGTTCACAAAACATCCATCATGTCATTCCACAGGCGTCACTCCTATTCCACGTACAAATATTTCTTAAGTAGCTCCGCTATATTTCCTGTCTCGTCCACTAAATATCTAGGTCTTCTTATTTCTCATGACCTTACATGGTCATCGCACATAAACCGCATTACCAGTGACGCGAATCGCGCGCTGGGCTTCCTCCGACGTAACATTAACCTGGCTCCGTCCACAGTTAAATTATTGGCCTACGAAACGCTTGTTCGCCCAAAGCTGGAATTCGCGTGTGCAGTCTGGAACTTGCCACAAGCTAACTCAAGTACCATCCTTGAATCCGTTCAGAACCGTGAGGCCAGATTCATCTTTACCGATTATTCATACCACACAAGCGTAACACTTCTTAAACGTAAAGCTAAATTGCCAAGTCTCAAAACACGACGTACAGTAGCATGATTTTGCCTCTTCCACAAATTCTACAACTCGTTATCATGCGAAAGCCTCCACATAAAAACTGCTCACCACCCATCGAATCGCCTCAACCACTCAAAAGCAGTATACCCACCTCGTGCACGCACGACCGCCTATCTAAATTCATTTCCTGTTTTGACAGCCATCGAATGGAACAGCCTTCCTGAAAGTGTCGTCACCAAAACAAACCCGACTCAGTTCAAAGCTGCCGTTGAAAAACTTCTGTACTGATTATTTTTGTGTCATGTATGCGATTATCCTTAGTGGTGTTATCTGCTTCGCTGGTTGGCATTGTATGCTTTTTATGCTTCGTTGGTATGCTTCGTTGGTTGGCATTGTATGCTTTTTATCAACAGAGCGTGCTTGATACCCTTTCGTGATACGCTCGTGCAGTTTTTGTTTTCTTTTTCTTTGTTTTTTTCCCTTTTTTCCTTTTTTGTGTTTGTTCAGTTTTGTAATTTTCGTGCTTCAACACCCCTCATGTAAAACCCCACTCATTGGGGTCTTTGAGGTACCTGTAAAAAAATAAATGAATAAATGAAATGTACGATCAGGCTACGCAGGCATGGCATTCATGAGCGTGTTTGTGAGCGTGTATATACATACACACATATGAAATAGCCCCGCCGGGGTGGTCTAGTGGTAAGGTACTCGGCTGCTGACCCGCAGGTCGCGAATTTGAATCCCGGCTGCGGCGGCTGCATTTCCGATGGAGGCGGAGATATTGTAGGCCCGTGTGCTCAGATTTGGGTGCACGTTAAAGAACGCCAGGTGGACGAAATTTCCAGAGCCCTCCACTACGGCGTCTCTCATAATCATATGGTAGTTTTGGGACGTTAAACCCCACATATCAAATCATCAACACATATAAAAGAAAAAAAATGCTGGAGCGGGATGATTACAGCAGCTTAATTTCAGGCAGGGTAGCACTACGACTCGCATGGAAAACAAGCATATGCTAAAAATACATTCTCACGTGTCATGAAACAAATATTCTGAAGCTCTTACGCCTATATAAACGAGACTATTATCAGCGCTTAGAGAATTTCGAATACTGATAAAAATGCACACATGTTAAATAATGATGTATTCACAGAAGAGAACTAAACATTCACCCGCTAATTGATTAGAAAAAACCACCGCGGTGTCCGTCACCTTTTTTCCAATGCGTAAGTTTCTGATATGCGCCGTTCACCGCCACGCATCGTCTGCATCTTTCGCAGCGCCATTCGTCGCAGAGCAACTACTCGTCTCCGCACGACGACGGTACCCTATACGTGGGTGCGAGCATGGCCGGCTACGGCGACTACGGACGATACAGCGATATGTTCATGGCATGGGGAGGCGGCCAGCCCGTCGACCTGTCGAGCCCCCAGGCGCGCTTTTACGAGGGCGGCAACCAGGAACCGAACGCGCTGCTCGACTCGGTCGCCGGGAGTCCCGGTACCTCGGCCGCGCCCCAGGGCTCGCCCTACTTGCGCCTCCAGCCGCCCCGTGCGCAGCTGCTCCCGATTCCCACGGTGTGTACCATTGCTGCCGCGACAGTAGCCTGCGGCTACTGTCGCGGCAGCCGTCGCGCCACGCTGTCGCGCCACGCCATGGACCACTACCTGCGCGAGCGCGGCGACATGGTTCTAGTCATCCTGCACGCCAAGGTCGCCCAGAAATCATGGGGAAACAAGAAGTGGTTCATCTGCCCACCTCCGTGCGTCTACCCGCTTGGCGACGGCTGGCAGCGCAGACGGGACCAACTGCTTCGTGCGGGGGAGAGTGAGGAGGGCGCCCAGCTGCGCGCCTTCATAAGCATCGACAACTCGGGCCACGAAATTCAGCAGCTGGACTTTGGCGACAAGAACTACTCTACCACCAGAACGCTGTTCATCAGCAGCTCAGACAAGCGCAACCAGTTCATGCTTTACGTCAATCTGTTTTATGGCAATGGTGAGCCCGTGGGCGCGTTCCAGAGCAAGCGCATCATGCTCATCTCTCAGCAGAGCACGAAGAAGCACTTGCTGAACAACGTTGACCTATGCATCGCCTCGGGCACCTGGGTGGCGCTCTTTAACCGGCAGAGCTCGAGCACAGTGAACAAGCGCTTCCTGCACGTCAACGGCGGAAACGTCTACGCCAGCTCGAGCCAGTGGGGTGCCTTCTCCATCTACCTGCTGGGCGACGAGGCCGAGGTGCGCCACGGATACATCCACTACGGCTCCATTGTCAAGCTGGTGTGCTCGGTGACCGGCATGACACTTCCGCCTCTAATCATTCGCAAGGTAGACAACCAGCACGTCTTCCTTGACGCCGATGAGCCGGTGTTGCAGCTACACAAGTGCGCCTTCTACATGAAGGACACCGAGCGCATGTATCTTTGTGTGTCTCAGGAGAACATCATCCAGTTCCAGGCGACCCCGTGTTGCAAAGACGTCAAAAGGGACATCATCGACGACGGCGCCTCGTGGACCATCGTCAGCACAGACAAGCCGAGTACAGGTTCTTCAAGGGATCCGGACCCACACGCGGACCCGTGACGCCTGTGCCGGTCGTGAACAGCCTGCACCTGAACGGTGGCGGAGACGTGACCATGCTCGAGATCACTGGCGAGAACTTCACGGCCAACCTGCGCGTCTGGTTAGGCAACGTCGAAGTCGAGACAATATACCGGAGTGCCGTGTGCCTTCTCTGCGCGTTGCCCGATATTTCGACCTTCCGCGAGGGCTGGCAGGGGATGTGCTCGTCCACCCAGATGCCCATCTCCTTGGTGCGCTCAGATGACGTCATCTACGCGACGGAACTTACCTTCACTTACACACCCGAGCCCGGGCCGGTACCCGAGACGTCTCAAGTCTCGGGACCCAGTCCGTCTCCGGCCCCGGTGCACGAGATCCTGAAGCACGCAAATGGACGCACCCACCCGCCGGCACCCGAGGACCACGGCGTGATGGCGCAGACTTACGGATACGCCATGGGTTCGTACCCGCACCACCAAGGCACGCCGTGAAGGGCGCCCCCTTATCCTATTTATTTGTTTGTGCCTCGTTAAACGGTGACAGGACGTGCGCGGGTCAAAGAGGCAAGGTGTCATGCAGATCTCTTTCCAAAGGGCGCATCGTAGAGATTGACGCCATCAGTGAAACAAGAGTGAAGCACCGACGTTTTTGATTATCCCCTGAGCTCATTGTTTCGCTCGGTTGATGCCACTGCTTCCTGTACATGGATCTTTGTGCTAATGTTTGTTTTCCGAGGGCCATCTTTTCTTTTCATCCTTAGGATTTATAGAAAGACAAAGGAAATGGGGCTTTGCGCGTGCCTTTCATGTTGCGTAGAGATACAAGTGTCGGCTTACAATTCCTTTCGTCTTTTTATCCTTGGACACATTCTATGCGCCTATTCTGGAGAAAATTCCTCTCACTGTGATCGCTGATCGGCACTTATCACTTTTTTTGCCAGGTGCAGATTCATTCGTTGCAAACGTGAACATATGGAGCCCTGTAGAGCTATGCATGGCGGAACGTTCGGCCTAGTGCAGTGCTTAACCTTTTCAATTATTAACGTGTAGTATTACTTAGTTACAACAAAATTTCACTGTAGCTCATACATACGTCTATGAGCAAAAGGAATGTACTCGCTTGCATCATGTTGTGTTTATAATTGCTTCTTAAGAAGTATCTGTCAACAACACTTTTTTTCATGTATGACATGCAAGGTGCTGCACGAGAGTACTAATTGGGAGATTTTATTCAAGTAATTTTTAAATACTTGTGAAAAAAATTAAAATTTAGTGTTACGATGTTTGCTTTGAAAGCAGATTGATCAAGCTTGATCAGTATTGAAAGCAGATTGATCAGTATTGTCGACGTTAGGCAATGGCGGGGCACGCACTTTCCCGACAGGTACCCAGCGAATACTGTACGTCACCCCTCTCGCTCTGCTGTCGGGCTGCTCCCGAGGAGGGTTTGGCTGTGTTCGTGAGAGCGCGCGGGCATCAAGGCACCCTAGCGTGCGAAGGAAATGTTTTTCTTTTTTGGTAAGGAAATGCTTTTATTTTTTGTCTTCAGCGCCTCAAAAAGCGCTGAAAACAACGTAGCTGTACCGGAAATGACAGCAACGCATTCTCGGAGTTCCGATGAAATCCGTCTCTGCAAGACGCGGAACGCTCCGTCACGGAGTAAGTTGCTACGATGTGGAAAACGTGGACTCGTTCCGAATCTACTAGCAAAATGCAGATACTCGGCCACGGAGCGAGAAATCAAGCTCCCGCTTGCCATTATTCTTGAAGAACTGCGCGGTTCAATGAAGTTCGTCGTAATGGTGGTTAAGGCGAGTTGGGGATCCATGATTGCTAGAAATAGGAGCGCATGCCGTAGGCACAGACCAACTAAGACCCCGACCTGGCTCTGTCTGATAAATACCGTGCGTTTTCGGACAGTGGCAGATGCATATGCGTTGAGAAAATGCTCTATGGCAATGTGGACTTCGATAATGGGGGGAAGATATATTTTTCATCGGTTTTTGTTATGTTCGTTTTGTGGTGTGCTCTTATTCGTATGTGCTTTTGAAACATGCATCTCTCGGTATATAGCAAATGGCAAGCATTTATTTGCATACTTAAAGCACATTTGGCGTCTTTCTACGTATCTGTCTAAATATCTATCTAGCCGACTACGTTTGAGTGCTCTAGTGATCACCCCCTTCACTTGGGATAAACGAAAATTAGTATGGGAGATCAAGACGGTTTCACGAGTACTACTCGCTGGCCATGGCATGAATAATGTCACATTGTCATTGCGTACGTCGCCAAACACTTTCCGCCAGACACGTGGTTGTTGACACGTGTGCACATACCCGTTGGCGGGTATATGCCAATGACTTGCAGGTGTGTGGCACAAGGGATCGAAGCTTCATATTTACCCAGGACGGTGAAAACACACATTGGTGATTTCAACGCATGAGCGTGAAGAAAAGATGACATCGCCTGCTTTCGCCGGACAAATGTAAAGAAAAACTGCCAGGGTCCCCGCAGGAATCGGACCCGAGCATTCTGCTTGGCAACCAAATATTCTACCACAGAGCCACGCCAGGTCTCGCAACTAACTCTTCAAGTAAACCATGATGTTCATGAAACGTCAACCGTGGTTACATCTTTGCTGGCTATCCAACCTCTTAAATAGTACGTACGTACTGCTATTACACAGCAGTCACGGGGGGCGAACGTCAAGTGGTGCGCCATTCACTGAAGCTGATTTATCTAGCAGTGCCCAAGGCCGCCATCCTCGCTGGCACAAGCGGTATATGTAAATCAGCTTATCGCTTCTGCTGTTGATGATGTCCATGTTTCTGTTCGCGTCGTTACACAACATTAAACATGCGACTGTTTAACATGTGTCTGTCCGTACAGCATTTGCACATATCGTTAGCGCCACTTTGTAACATTTAGTTGAATAAAAAAAATGCAACACCCTCACCTTACCTTTGGATGCTTCGTATAACACCGATTTTCAAGGTACGTGAGATCTGCCCATTTTCTCCGTCACAGCTTTTCGACTAAGCTCTCAGTGGGTAGTACATGCTAGTATTTCAAGTAAAGTGTGGGAAAGTGTTTCTTCACTACATCCGTCCCCACTACAGTGACAGGTTTGATGGCGTAGACTAGTTACTGTAAATGATACCTTTAGGTAGCAGAGTTGCGCATAACTTTTCCTTGCGCCGCTCGCGCCGCTGTTCAGCGAGTGCGGTCACGTGATGTGAAATGACGTCACATACTCCAATGTACGCGGAGAAGCCAACTTTACGTACAAGAAGCCAAAAACAGATATTTTTCTGGCTTATTAATTTATTAGATTTTTATTGGCTCAAGGGCATCTGAGGCCAAAGAGCGCCAGTACAAACGTTATATGATATCAGTTGTGTATCTTAAAATGATCGTTTAAAATATATGCAGTGTAATGCCATATCTAAAGTATCAAAATACATACACTGTCTAATTATGAACGCGAAAATCAATACAGTGAATTCGAGGTAGTTTCTCATGGGAGATTAGTCGGCCATGTTCGAATTCCTCGCTGCTTAATTCCTAATTGAGCAAGAAGTGCGAAGGCTCAGGCGTTCTTGTTAAGAAACAGGCTGTAGCTGAAATGTGGGGCCCAGTCTGGTGACTAGGATGAATTGATACAACCTGTAAAAAGTTAACTTTTGCAAGATATTTAAGAACTCTGTTAAGATTAAACATTAAGTCGAGTGACAAAAACAGCGCGGGATGAGGTGGTGTATGGTAATGGTAAAGCTCTCCAAAGTGAGTCAGACGCTCTTGGTGAAGCCCAGGGCACTGGATGAGGACATGCGAAATGGTTAAACTCTCTCCACAGTTTCCACATGTCGTTGGCTCAGTATCTGTCAAAAGGTGTTTGTGTGTGGCAGAAGTGTGGCCTATCCTATGCTGGGCTAGGGTGACTTTGGGGAATCTATTCAGTTTTTGCGGGCAAGGTTTGGTTAGTTGAGGTTTTACCAGGTGGAGCTTGTTTTCAACTTGTTTGTCCCAATTCGCTTGCCAGTGGCTACGTATTTCTTTGCGAACGACAGGTTTTAGGTCCACACTAGCATCAGAGCTTATATTGAGAGTGTGCCGACTAGCTGCTTCTCAGGCATTTTTGTCCACTATTTCCTTGCCTTGTGATCCCCGAATGGCCTGGTATCCAGCATAGCAACACAGAAAGGTTTAGGTCGTATGTTGTATGAATCTCACTGAGAAGCTGGCTAAAAATGGGATTTCTGCTGTACTTGCCAGAGGACAGAGCCGTAACAACGCTTAGCCAATCTGTGTACACTATAGACCTTGGAATGTTGTGTCGTATTTTGTGCTGGATAATAAGCAGAATGCCATAAGCTTCAGCCATGAAAATTCTGGTTTGTGTTTGCATGGTTTTACTGTTTCAGAGGTTTTGGCCATAGGCTGCACAAGATACAGATGGCTGGGATTTTGATCCATGAAAGAAAAAAGTGGTAGAACATTATTTGTGTTCGAGAGCCAAGAAATGTTGCTCTATTAGCGCATTTGGGCAAGTTTTTCTATTGAGGTCTTTAAAAAAACCAATTACAAGTGATCGGGCGCTGGTTCCATGGTGGAAGGACTTCGGCATAGTCAATTTTCTGTAAGTCCTCGAAATGTATTCCAAGTTTTTTTACGAAACGTATATTGCCAACGGAATTGGTGGGGCGAGTAAAGGCCGGTTTAAATATGGTCGCGTTGTGGAAACATCAGTAAAAAGTGCATTGCATGGGTGCTGTTTCAGGAACATGACTCTTATTGCATACGTGACTCCTAGATAAACGCGCTGATAATCTAGGGGCCACTGGCCTGATTCTGCATAAAGGCTTTCTACAGAACTGGTACGGAAGGCACCAAGTGCCAGGCGGATACCTGCGTGGTATACGGGGTCTGATATCTTGAGTGATGTCTTTGAAGCTGACTGATAGACTATGCAACCATAACCTATGCGTGACAAAACCACGCTTCTGAACAGAGATATGAGGCAATACCTGTGTGTCCCCCACGACTGATTAGATAAAATCTTCAAAAGGTTCAAAGTTTTTAGCATTTTATTTTCAGCTGCTTTATGTGCTGGATGACGGTGAGCTTAGCATCAAAGATGACACCAAGACACTTTTGATGCTTTGCAACAATTAGGCTTTGTTTATAAATTGTACGCAAGGGTTGGTATGGATCTCTTTTGGTCTAGAAAACAGCACACAGGTAGTCTTTTCGGTGTTAAACTTAAAACCATTTTCATCAGCCTATTTCGCAAGCCGGTTAACACCCAACTGTATCTGGCATTCACATATAGCCAAGTTGCACGATTTGATACTTATCTGGATGTCGTCCACATAGACTGAATGCGATATCGCAGGTGGGATGCCCGAATGAAGAGTATTCCTTTTAACTATGAAAAGTATGCAGCTAAGTACTCTTCCTTGCAATACTCCGTTTTCTTGAATAAATGTTCGGGATGATACACTGCCTATTTTTACGCGGAACTCCTTTTCAGATAGGTAATCGCTTAAGACATACATCAACCTACCATATATACCAAAAGAGGACAAGTCCTGCAAGTTTCTGTATCGCCAGGGAGTATCATATGCCTTCTCAAGATCAAAGAAAACAGAAAGACATTGTTGGCTATGTACAAATGCACTGCGTATGTATGACTCGTGGACAAGAAGGTTGTCAATTGTAGATCTAGCTTTTCGGAAAGCAGATTGGCACGGGTCCAATATACCATTATATTTAAAAAAATAGATGTGGCACCGAATATTCATCTTTTCGAACACTTTGAGTAGGCAACTTGTGAGTGCGATAGGCCTGTAACTGTTCACCGAAAAAGAATCTTTGCCAGGTTTGAGGATTGCAAGAAATATTGACTCTTTCCAAGCAGAGGGTATGTTTCCAGTGTCGAAAATCTTGTTGTAAAGACATAAAAGACATTTTAGCGTTTAGTCGGGGAGATTTTGTATCATTTCATAGGTAATTGTGTCAGAGCCAGGAGCTGAACTTTCACAATAACCTAGCGCAAGCTTGAGTTTATGGAGTGTTAGTGGCTAATTGTATCCATCTGAGTGATTTTTGTTGAAACGCAGAGGAGCACGGTCAGCTATACCTTTATGGCGTAAGAACTTAGCGGTATAATTTTCTGAACTTGATATTTTCCCAAAGTATTCGCCAAGGTGGTTTGCTTGTTCCTCGATTGTATCGGCGCAGTCATTTACCATAGACAAAGGGTGTGGGCACTGTCCTTTGAATTTATGAACCCTAATATACACTTTGCTGGCATCTGCGTATGAATTTATTGAAGATATGTAGCGTGTCCAGCTTTATATTTTGGCTGTACGGTGTATACGTCTTCCATTTGCCATGCAGGTTTTGAATTCTACCAAGTTTTCTACTGTTGGGTAGCGAAAAAAAGTTCTCCACGCCTTGTTCTGGCGTTTTTTTTCGCGACTTCGCATTTATCATTTCATCAAGGTTTTGCATTAACTTTATTTGTGCCAGACTGGGGTATGCTCTTTTTCGCAGGGTTGTGGATATACTCGGAGATATAGCTAGCCATCTCTTCTACATCTAAGTGATTCACTTCGAGGCATAACGTACATAGTTCTCTAAAAAGTTCTCTACATCGGTAGCTGTGATAGCTTTATGCTGTTTCTAAGATGTTCAACTTCGTACTTGCAAAGTGGGTCTTCCCTAACACAAACCCGTCACCAAAAGAATGAACATTATTTATTGTTCGAACGATAGGACACAAGGGCTCAGTGGTTGACAGCGCACTAAATGCATTCATGTGAATCCGCAGCTGCAGCTCTTGTGACAGGTCCCGATTTCGTGTTATTTCAGTCGAGAAACATGCCTAGTTCTTTTAGTCAATATGTATGGTGTCTCTGTCAGCGATATAGTAAATATAGTATTTGAATTCATTTTTTGCACTACGTCAACTGATTCATAGGACAGCTTAAAGATGACAGCGATGACGTGCAGTTAACCAAGAGTGGGTGTGAGCCATATATTTAGGCCATCATATTCATCTGTGTTGTGTCGGCGGGTGGCGTCCGTGCGACGGCAAAGGGCCCGACGACTGGACGCGGAACTTGGCACGCACCGGCAATCGACCCACCGACACGAGTGAGTCAAACAAACTGCACGGAAACCCAACAACGACTCGACTGACTAGCAACCGTTTATTAAAACCACAACACGGATCGACGCGTACAAACGTAACTGGCTGCTGACAATCACGGGTGCCGGTCTGCAACGACACCCTATATATATATATATATATATATATATATATATATATATATATATATATATATATATATATATATATATATATATATATATACATACATACATACATATAGGATGTCGCATGAGCGCGTGCTTGCTGCGCTTGGCCGGACGCTGCTGACTGCTTCGCCTTCTGCGTTCTGCTCTGCAAAGAAACACCGTTGCTCCGCCGTGGTGGTCTAGTGGCTAAGGTACTCGGCTGCTGACCCGCAGGTCGCGGGTTCGAATCCCGGCTGCGGCGGCTGCATTTCCGATGGAGGCGGAAATGTTGTAGGCCCGTGTGCTCAGATTTGGGTGCACGTTAAAGAACCCCAGGTGGTCGAAATTTCCGGAGCCCTCCACTACGGCGTCTCTCATAATCATATGGTGGTTTTAAGACGTTAAACCCCACATATCAATCAATCAATCAAAGAAACACCGTTACAAGTGGTGGAGTCTGCTGGGTTTCGATCACCCTGGAGTTTCGAAATCGCATTTTACCATCCATTATGCCTACCGACGCAAGCGCCCCTCTAACGCCTCCACCGGCACCGCCTACTGTTCTCTGCGCCGGTTCTCTGCGTCTGCGAGATCCCCCTGTTTTCCCAGGCACAGAAGAAAAGGACGTTGACCACTGGATTTCAGTGCACGAGTGAGTGAGTACTCACAACAAATGGTATGACGCCGCCAAGTTGGCCTACGTCTCTTTCTACCTGTTGGACGTGGCCAAGCTGTTGTTTAAAAACCACGAAGTGGAACTCCCTACATGGTCGGTCTTCAAAACGAGCCTCACACAAGCTTTCGGACGGCCTGAGGTACGCAAATGCCGTGCCGAACAACGCTTGCATACTCGGTCCCAGCAGCTTTGTGAGAATTTCACAAGCTATATTGAGGACGTTCTGGACCTTTGCAAGCGAGTCAACGAGTCGATGTCCGAAGAGCATAAGATCAATCACATCTTGAAGGGCATTGAGGACGATGCTTTCCAAATGTCACTTTCTAAGAGTCCTCGCACTGTCCTAGAACTGACCGAGTTATGCCAGAGTTTTGACGAGTTTCGCAGGCAGCGTCTTTCCACCCGACGTCCCACGGTGCTCGACAACTCTTTGTCCAGCCTGTTCACCCTTGGCATAGGAGAAGACCATGCCCCTCTTCTCTCCAAGATCCAAGAGTTCATCCGCGCTGAGGTCGCTCGTCTGCTCTCTTTGATGTCCTGCGTACCCGATCAACCACGCAGATTTACGTCTACACTCCGCGACTTCTTTCAAGACCAGGTCGCACAAGTTCTTCCTCCCGCCCGTGAGCCGCCGCCAGTCGCCGCACCTCTCACGTACGCCGAGGCCGTTGCTCGACCTCGACAGCCTGCGTTCCAGCAAGCGCCTACGTATTCGTCGCCGCTCTTTTTGCCGCCGAACTATTCACCACTGCCTATGCCGATACCACCTCGGCCGCAGTTTTCTGCCCACCAGCCGCAAGTCGGAGTCTACTGGCGCCACTTTTCAGTGCAGTGATCTCGACTCAAAATTGGATGTTCACGTGCGCCGTGCCTGCTCGTACCTTTCACCTGTTGTGTGTGTGTGATTGGTGTTCCCCGCAAGAAGGAGGAGCCCGACAGGGCTTATAAGGACGCCGCCGAGTGCGGGACGTCGCTCTGAACCAAGTAAAGGTTCAACCACCACGTTCGTAGTTTGTGAAGGCTCTGAACCAAGTAAAGGTTCAACCACCACGTTCGTAGTTTGTGAGGCTCTGAACCGAGTAAAGGTTCAACCACCACGTTCGTGGTTTGTGAACTCTTAACCTCATGCTGTTAATATTTGTAAATAGTGCCATAAACCTGTTTGTTTTTCGTATCCCCATCTCGTAAGCGTTCGTTTCCTCAACCCGAAGCTACACCACGCTACCACAAGAGACCGGGTTTTGTTTTCGTATCCTCCAGCGACCTTCCTTCCGACCCGCAACAACTGGTTGGCGGAGGTGGGATACGACTCAGCACCCCGAGTCACAACAATATATATATATATATATATATATGTGTGTGTGTGTGTGTGTGTGTGTGTGTGTCTGTATGTATGTATAAAGCCACACAGTGCGCATCCCTCTCAAGGATGGCGCCACTACCCGACATCATCCCCCTCCCCCCGTCGATAGAAACAGTTATCACAGTCCCGTGAGTGTCCACACACCCAACTAAATTCACACTAACGGCGAGATGAATGATTTGTCCACACATCGATGAGTGGCACCACAGAACACAAGATCATCGCCGATCATGCAAGACAGACAACACACACTACAATGCCACAGTCAATCATCATGATGTCCTCAATTAAGTCACAAAGTCTTTAAGCCACTCTGGGCGCTTTGTCTCACGGCGCGGACGTGAAGAGACCGCAGATGAACTTGGTGGATTGCGACCATTTTTGGTTGACTTCGAAAACCCCTTCGCCCCTTCATTTTTCTCTCCCCGGGATTGCTATGAGTTTGAAAAGTTATCGATGGTTGCCCAACAGGGTCCTCTTGACATCCCAACGTTCCCTGAGGAACCACTGACTCAGACCTTTCATTAACCGAGAGCTCTGACAATGGAGAGTCTGTCTGAAGATTTTGGTGGGGGAGCCAACTAGAGCAGGTGAACTAGGGGGCTGACTATCACAACTGTCTATGTTAAAATACCAGTAAATTAATTCTTCAGGTGGCATCGGACGAGCCGCCTTCTCACAGAAACCCTAAGGATTTACTGTCAGTTTGGAAGTGTTCCACTTCTTGCCATCACTTAGCACAAAAGTGAAAGGCGCAATCTGAGCCTGCACCCTATGAGGCTTGCTATACTTATAATTTCTTTTCCTATGGAACCTCACTTTAACCACGTCTCCTACCTTTATGCGGTGTCTGTGTGCACCTTTCCTTCTATCAAAATATTCTTTGCTCTTTCGCTGTTTTGCCGAGACTCTATTACAGACCTGAGGCAAAGAAGCTTGTAACCCTGGTACCTGAGGACGAATCCTAAAGTTGCTAATGTCTATTTTAGAGCGAGGTTGCGGCCATGCAGCAAAAAAGCTGGCGAAAATTCTGTCATCGCATGTGAAGTGACTCTGTATGAACTCCAAAATACTGTGATGCTTTTTGCTGGATCTTTTCCTTTGAGTCTAGCTACCAGCAAATGTTCTTTCAGAACTCTATTAAGGTGATCTGTTTGACCGTTGAACTCGCGATATTATTTAACGAAAATACGTGACGAATGCCTAATTAATTTCCTCCTCCTTGACTAGCTTCTACACTAGCCAAGGAGGGAAGATGTTTGAGGTTCGGGATGGGTCCTCTCGATGACTCGAGTGCACGGTGGAAGCGGGAAGCTCTTTATGTATAAAAATTGATATTTTAGTTCTTTTTTTGTCGTGCATCTCTTTATGAGAAGGTTTAAGGTAGCACGTTTGATTTCTCAGCACAAGTGAATCCTGAGAGTTTTGAGTGTGAGCTTTTTGTTAAAGCTAGTAAAGAAAATTGGTTTGCCATCCCTCTTTTGGCTTGGTTTGTTCGAAGGGGGCCGAGTACTTGCTTGTGCATGTGGTCAAGTTTTAGAAACAGTGTCGAAAATTCGGCAATCACCCGGACCATGCCACAAGCGAAGGCCAGTTCTTGGCATTCAACTACTGACCCTTTCGTCGTCCCTGCGAGCAGCAGTGTTGACCGCTGCCCTCCGTGACTCATCTGGCGAGGGGGAAGCTGTTATGACCGCCATCGGTAGGCGCCATGCTGTCGCTGAGAAGCGTAGCCGGGCCGCGTTCCCACGCCTGGAACCCAGGTTTTCTTGGAACCAGCGTCGAGAGCTGACGGGGAAGCGGCGCTCTTTTAATCCTCAAACAAGTAGCCTACTCGCCGAATGCCTATGCCCGCCAGGTATTGTCCCTGCTAGCCGGCGGATGAGACGTCGTGTCGCCACGAAGCTGTAAGCCGTTCCAGAGGGGACAACAAAGACAGCGTCTTCCTTTGAAGAAACGGCAACCGCCGCCACAAAGTGCCCTGCTAATTGAGCGGACAGATTGGCGGACCGTTTGATGTCTGCTGTCCGAAGCTTGGGACCCCTCGACCAGCGACATACACGACGAGCAAGAGCCTCTCTGGCGCCACCTTTCAGTGCAGTGATCTCGACTCAAATTTGGATGTTCACGTGCGCCGTGCCTGCACGTACCTTTCACCTGTAGTGTGTGTGTGATTGGTGTTCCCCGCAAGAAGGAGGAGCCCGACAGGGCTTATAAGGACGCCGCCGAGTGCGGGACGTCGCTCTGAACCAAGTAAAGGTTCAACCACCACGTTCGTAGTTTGTCATTGCTCTGAACCTAGCTCTGAACCAAGTAAAGGTTCAACCACCACGTTCGTAGTTTGTGAAGGCTCTGAACCAAGTAAAGGTTCAACCACCACGTTCGTAGTTTGTGAGGCTCTGAACCGAGTAAAGGTTCAACCACCACGTTCGTGGTTCGTGAACTCTTAACCTCATGCTGTTAATATTTGTAAATAGTGCCATAAACCTGTTTGTTTTTCGTATCCCCATCTCGTAAGCGTTCGTTTCCTCAACCCGAAGCTACACCACGCTACCACAAGAGACCGGGTTTTGTTTTCGTATCCTCCAGCGACCTTCCTTCCGACCCGCAACAACTGGTTGGCGGAGGTGGGATACGACTCAGCACCCCGAGTCACAACAATATATATATATATATATATATATATATATATATATATCTGTGTGTGTGTGTGTGTCTGTATGTATGTATAAAGCCACACAGTGCGCATCCCTCTCAAGGATGGCGCCACTACCCGACATCATCCCCCTCTCCCCGTCGATAGAAACAGTTATCACAGTCCCGTGAGTGTCCACACATCCAACTAAATTCACACTAACGGCGAGATGAATGATTTGTCCACACATCGATGAGTGGCACCACAGAACACAAGATCATCGCCGATCATGCAAGACAGACAACACACACTACAATGCCACAGTCAATCATCATGATGTCCTCAATTAAGTCACAAAGTCTTTAAGCCACTCTGGGCGCTTTGTCTCACGGCGCGGACGTGAAGAGACCGCAGATGAACTTGGTGGATTGCGACCATTTTTGGTTGGCTTCGAAAATCCCTTCGCCCCTTCATTTTTCTCTCCCCGGGATTGCTATGAGTTTGAAAAGTTATCGATGGTTGCCCAACAGGGTCCTCTTGACATCCCAACGTTCCCTGAGGAACCACTGACTCAGACCTTTCATTAACCGAGAGCTCTGACAATGGAGAGTCTGTCTGAAGATTTTGGTGGGGGGAGCCAACTAGAGCGGGTGAACTAGGGGGCTGACTATCACAACTGTCTATGTTAAAATACCAGTAAATTAATTCTTCAGGTGGCATCGGACGAGCCGCCTTCTCACAGAAACCCTAAGGATTCACTGTCAGTTTGGAAGCGTTCCACTTCTTGCCATCACTTAGCACAAAAGTGAAAGGCGCAATCTGAGCCTGCACCCTGTGAGGCTTGCTATACTTATAATTTCTTTTCCTATGGAACCTCACTTTAACCACGTCTCCTACCTTTATGCGGTGTCTCTGTGCACCTTTCCTTCTATCAAAATATTCTTTGCTCTTTCGCTGTTTCGCCGAGACTCTATTACAGACCTGAGGCAAAGAAGCTTGTAACCCTGATACCTGAGGACGAATCCTAAAGTTGCTAATGTCTATTTTAGAGCGAGGTTGCGGCCATGCAGCAAAAAAGCTGGCGAAAATTCTGTCATCGCATGTGAAGTGACTCTGTATGAACTCCAAAATACTGTGATGCTTTTTGCTGGATCTTTTCCTTTGAGTCTAGCTACCAGCAAATGTTCCTTCAGAACTCTATTAAGGTGATCTGTTTGACCGTTGAACTCGCGATATTATTTAACGAAAATACGTGACGAATGCCTAATTAATTTCCTCCTCCTTGACTAGCTTCTACACTAGCCAAGGAGGGAAGATGTTTGAGGTTCGGGATAGGTCCTCTCGATGACTCGAGTGCATGGTGGAAGCGGGAAGGAAGAGCCGTAGTTTGGTGAAGAGACGCTTTATGGCAGCCTCAGGCTACAGCCCGAGTCCAAGCCCGAACATCCGCTCTCCTATTTCATATTCAAACATCCTCTTTTCAACCCTTGGTTGAAGAAAGAGCCTTCACAAAACCAATCACATATTGGGACTCGCATCATCACAACCAATCGCAGAAACACCTTCATAACAGGCACTTCATTGGTTAAAACCACGTTACCAAATAAAACACGCAGAGGAATAGGTTCTGCGCGTGTGACACTCTCCCATGCCAGGTCGTTCTGCCTCCGTCGGCAGCCGTTCTCACGCTCGAGTCTCGTCAGCTCTCTCATCAAATGTTGCTTCGTAGAAGCCTCCATAAGAGCCGTGAGTACACCGTTGGGCTCCGTGCGCTTACCAGGTGTGCATGCAACAGCGAGGCGCCCCGACATCCTAACAGCACTCGGTAATGACGTACAGCGGGGGAGGTTATGCTCGTCTCCCTGCCGTCACTATGTCTCGGTCGGCCAAGTGGTCGCGTCACCACGTCATTCTCAATGGCACGCGTGCATGCCACCAATGGCTTAAACTCAGACGGTGGCGCCTGACCTGCTTCTTGCCAGAGGCTTTTCCGAGTAAGCCTTCTCCTTCTAGTTACGAAGGGAGGTGCCTTTGATGGCTCCGCTCGTGAACCGTGCGAACGAACGAGTCTCCTTTTTTCCCGTGCTCGGGGTCTTCCGCGTCCACATTCGCGGAACCGATCGGCTTCGCTAGTTGACGGGTCGGGAGCTGGCTACGCACTCTGCATCAGCCGCATTAATTGCGCTACACCCAACACGCTGGTAATTGGTGCCTCATACTAACTGCCTTTTCCCTTAAGATAGTTCTCAAACTGTTGTGACACAAACTGTGGACCATTGTCGGTAATTAATACCTCTGGTAGCCCTTCGTGGCTAAACGACCAGTCAAACAGCTTAATGGCGTGCTCTGCTGTTATTGTACTTGTTCCAAGCACCTCAGACCCCTTAGAATAGTGTTACGAGATACCTTAGAATAGTGTTACGAGACCAATGTTACGAGATATCTTGGAAAAGACACATCTAATGGGCCGACAATATCCATACCCAATTTTTTCCATGGTCCGTCTGGCCATTCGACTGGCTGCGACGGTTCCACATGAGGCTTGGCAGACGTATCTGCCATCTGACAGACATGACAGTGTTTTACATATTACTCTACAGAATGATCCATTTGCGGCCCCCAATATCTCTCACGGAGGAGTTGTTTAGTACGTACTATTCCTTGATGATTTTCATGTGCTAACTGCATGAAAGTAGGTATAGGGACATTCGGAATGACTACACGGTCACCACGCATAAGTAACCCCTCTACAAAGGAGAGATCATTTTTAACATTGTAATATGCCATTAAGTCATTGATTGGTTTCTTTGATTGCCAACCCTTGGATACATGCTCACGCGCTTTCTGTAAGGTCTCATCTGTACCCGTTGCAAACTGCACAGTTTATCGACTACTGATGTCACTCATGATACTATTTCTTCCTCCTGACTAAGTTCTGGACTGTTCTCTAATGGCAGTCTAGACAAGGCATCGGCCGCCACGTTTTCCGAGCTCTCATAATACTCTACATCAAAATTGTAGTATAACTGTCTAGCTGACCACCTTGAAATTCTTAACGGTTGACGACCGGCATCTCCTGTTGCTAATAAAGCAAGTACTGCTTGATGGTCAGTTGTAAGAGTGAAACGCCTACTCAAATGTAAATGTGCCGCTTTTCACATGCGAACAGGCACACAAGTGCTTCGCGTTCGCCCACAGAGTATTTCCTTCCAGTTTTTGACAGGGTTATCGACGCTAATGGTACGGTTGTAAGCTTAGGACCATACCGCTGCTGTAACACTGCTCCGATACCAACGTCAGATGCATCGGTTGTAACTACCACAGGTAGATCCAAAGGAAACGCCTTATTCACAGGCGAGCAAGTAAGACGCGTTTTCAACTGCATGAAACTGCGTTGAGCGCTCTCCGACCAACAAAATTTTTGCCCCTGTCTGAGCATGAGACGAAGTGGTTCGACGAGATCTGCATAGTGATCTATGAACTTTGCATAATAGCGTGTCAGCCCCAAAAATGAGTGCAATGACTTGATGTCTGTAGGAGCTGGAGCGTTCACGATAGCACTCATTTTACTGTCTAAAGGTGAATGGCCCTCGGCTAAAATCTTGTGTCCCAAGAAACTGACCTCCTTCACGGAAAAAAGGATGTATCGTTTAACTTCATGCCACTCTTTGCTATACAAGTCAAAACTGCAATGAGGCTCACGTCATGCTCAGACTGAGTCTTCCCCCACACAAGAATATCATCAAGATAACAAACTACATTTTTGCAATTCTTTAAAACCTGTGAGGAGATAATTTTTTTTGAAAAACTGCAGGCGCGGACGCCAGACCAAAGCACACACGCTTAAACCTAAACAAACCATCATGTGTTATGAACGTCGTTAAATCTCTACTGCTCTCTTCCAACAACAAGAAATTATACGCAGACGCTAAGTCTAACTTGGAAAAATAAGTAGCTCCGTGAAACATTTGTAATACTTCTTCAACGTTCGGTAAATGATACCCATCGATGACAATTGCCTTATTGGGTTCTCGGACGTCCACACACAGCCGGATGTTTCCATTTTTCTTGCGGGTGACAACGAGCGGCGGAACCCACTCCGAGGCGTCAACACATTCGATGACATCACAGTCCTCAAGTCGTCGTAGCTCGGTAGACACCTGGTCCCGAAGATTTAGAGGCAACCGTCGTAACTTGGATGCAACCAGAGTCACATCTGGCTACCTATGAATTCGATTAATAAAGCCTTGTACGAGACCCAACTCGTTGCTGAAGAGATGCTCGAAGCCAAAGGCACGTTGGAGGGACACTGCACTGCACATGATGCACCGTCGATCTGGATGCCCAGTCACTGGCTGGCATCAAGCCCCAAGAGCGTTGTACATTGTCGGTGACGTAGAAAACAATGATGCAGGACCGCTGTAACACCATCACTGGAAGTTGAAAAGAGCCGATGACTCTGATGCTCTGTTTTGAGAAATTCTGCAGGTCTCCGACAGCCTTGGACACGACATGTTTGCTGAAATGACGCTGGAAGTCTTCGACAGTCATCAAAGACACAGACGCTCCAGTATCTAATATCAGTTGCAGATTGAGACCACTGACCACCGCGTGGACGAACAAGTTTCTTCTGGATGCAGGGCCAACTGTAAGCACGTACGTCGCAGGATTATATGAAGATACCACTGCCGAAATTGACGCTTGTTTATGAGCCTGGGGTTCCGGTACGACGCCGAAAACTTACCCGGCAGACACGTTCTGGACCTGGTCTGTCTTGCAACACATCTTCTCGAAATGTCGCAGAGTGTTACATTTGCGACAACGCTGATTCTTTGCTGGACAATTTCGGAAAGACGAACGATGATATATGCTTCCGCAGCGGCCACATGCTTGATGCGGTAAGTCACCTCGAGACTTTTCATTCTGAACTGCAGTCTGAGACTCCGACGATGACTGTGGTGTAAAGTAATCATTTGTCTTTTCTGGAACTTCTGTGACGTCACGTCCTTCCTGATACGTTCCGGTAACGTCGTGTCTTCCCCAGTTGCTTTGGCCATTATTGCCCTTTTAAGGGCGAAGCTCCTTATAGCCGCACCAGTTCGTCCCTCGTAGTCGTAGTAGTAGTGTGCAACCAGTCTTACATTTTAATCTCCAAGGTGGTGCCGGCGGGAGATTTATTCTGTGCGTTGTTGAAAAATAAAAAATTTGCAGCGTGCGCTTTAACTAAAAGCCAATCCTCCTGTCTCTCATTCCCCCTTAGCAGCCATTGGCATGTACATTGAGCACTATCTGACAAGAAAGGGTTGCTTCGTTATACTCGCTGGGCGTAAACTCCTTGGTTTTAAAAAGGTTGAGCGAGCGCTGGGCCGCAGTGCCATAAATACAGCGAACTAGTATATACCAAGAACACGAGGTGGTTAGAGGTGGGAAGTAGACACGAAGCGCAAGCCGTGAGAAAGTGTGCGTGTGCCTCCTCTCGTTCAGTCCTTGGAATGTCCGCTGGATGGCGGTGCTTCTATATGAGGAATATATGATGAAAATATGCCAGATGGTGGTCCTTGGAGTGTTGAATAGGCGGACGAACGGACACAGAGACAGATACGTGGACGGACGCATGGATGGCTGAACGAACGGATGGACGCACGGACGGACGCAGGAGCGGTTACATGGATGAACGCAGGGACGGACGCAAAGATGGGCGTGCGGACGCACGAACAGACGCACGCACGGATGGGCGGATGGACGCACGGGCGGCCACACAGACGCACGCATGGACGGACGGAAGCAAGAACAAATGGATGGACGGAGGCTTCACCCCTCTTTTCATCATTCCCTTCATGGATATGCTGCCATATTTATTTTTATTTTCGCACCGCCATCTTGCGCACCATGTCCGATCACTTGAACACTTTCAGGTTGACCCGAAAGAAACGCCCGATTAGCCACGGACAACGCCTCTGAGGTCCGCCCAATTTCTTCGGTCTTCGCTAATGACAACTCTTCCCCATGCGCAAGCATTTTTCTGTAACCTGCGGGTTGGAGGTACCGTGAATGATTTGGTTACGGATGCGTTCCGCGTACGTTACGCCAAATTTACATCTCACGGCCCTTTCTTTTAGAACCGTCACATATTACAAGAAACTTTCCCCGGGCAGTTGCCGCCGACTTGTGAATTCGTGACGTTCTACCAATGGGTTGAGAGACGCGGCAAAAAGCCGATCGGGTTGTTCCACGAGCGTTTGTAATTTCGATCCGGCCGTAAACGATGAATCGCTTTCAGACGTCGACGAGGGCACCTCGTCACCTGGCGTGATCGACGCCGCATTTTCTTGAGTGTTTCGAATTTCATCTTGTTCTGCTGCCGCGAAATATCTTCTTTGTCCCTCCCTTCCTAGTGGGCTAACCAGTGCGGACGCGCGTCGCGCGTCGCGCCAGCCGCTGCCGCCGGCCGCCTCGAGAATGGCCTGAAACATTTTTTTCCAATCAGGCCATGGAATCGGGGGTCGCCCCTGTATTTCAAGGAACGCGGGAAGATGTTTGAAAAGAGTCATGTTGATAGAAGAGGCAAGGGAGTCGCAGAACAGAACGAGGGCAAAGATCTAAATCGAAAGGTCTGCACAAAAAGAGTGCACGAGGCTTAGCACTCCTCGCGGATGCTAAAGGCGTCAGTCCAAGCAGAACACAAAACGCACTACGAAGACTCACTCATGGTTCTTGATAGTTGCGGAGAACAAATCCCACATCCTCGTCACCATTTTGTGTCGGCGGGCGGTGTTCGAACTACGGCAAGGGGCCCGACGACTTGACGCGGAACTCGGCGTGCTTCGGCAATCGGCCCAACGACACGAGCGAATCATACGTACTCCACGGAAGCCCAACAACAACTCGACTGACTTGCAGCCCTTCATTACCTACCACACCACAGATCGACGCGCACACACGTAATTGGCTGCTGAGAATCACGTGTGCCTGTCCGCACCGACATATATATATATATATGTGACGTATGAAGTGATGGATGGTAGAGGCAGAGGAAGAAGTGTAGAAAACGGAATAAACATGGCGTACCTTTGGGAAACACTTGTGCTCAACACTGTAGATGCAATTAGGATAGAATTTGACGATATATATCCCAAGAATGCAAAAACTTTACCAGTATCAGTATATAAATGGCATTTTGGAAGATCTTTTGGCCAATCTAGAAACATCCGCTGTGATAGCGACTGACGCTTCGGTTTATGGTGAGAAGGCTGGTGTAGGAATCGTATCATCCTCTCTAGATTGGGCTTTCGCAATTCGATTACCCGACTTTACACCTATTTACCAAGCAGAACTACTGACAATAGTCCTTGCATTGCGTAAAGTGCCACAAGATCTATCAGAGGTGATTGTTATAACAGACTGTCTCTCGGTCTGTACTGCCTTAAGCTCACCAACTTTTTCGCGTACCTTAGAAACTTTCTACTCGCTCATTCCTACACATGTGCGACTCGTCCGACTAGTTTGGGTACCAGGCCATAGAGGTTTAGCTCTAAATGAGCATGCAGATGCACTAGCTGTATCTTCCCTTGATTGTCCTGTTTTACCTATTTTGCCTACTTCTGAATATATAACAGCAGCACGCTTTGAAAAACGCACAACGGCCAATAACTTTGAAAAATCCCCTTTGTTTGTATCAGACTTCACACAGCTAAAGTTCCCTTGGAAGAACAAGTGGTGTTCATCAAGGAAGGAAGAAATAGTAATTACCAGGCTGCGTTGTCGAGTCCCCTCATTGAACTTTTACCTTCACAGGTCGGGTCTGGCACACTCGCCTTTGTGCCTTTATTGTAATGAGAGGGAATCTTTGGAGCACTTCTTTTTGTCATGCCGAAAATTGAAAACTCAAAGGGAAAATCTACTAGAAGAACCCCTACGAAAGTTGGGCTTAAACTTTACACTTCCGGTGATTCTTTCATTTGGCGCAGTCGCATTTGGATTCAGCCACAGGAGCGTTTTTACCGCTGTTACAAATTTCTTACGATAATCTAAAAGAATGGAATTCTAAAAAAATGGGTAACTTCAGTTGAGTTATCTATTTTTTTTCTCTTTTTTGTATGTTTATATGTTTTCTTTTCAAGGTTCTTTTTTTTAATGTAACACCTTTTTATTATTACCTATATTACCTAATTAATCCAACCCTCTCTTTCAAGAAGTGAATTACTTTAAAAAGCAAGGCACCGTCCCATTCATGGCCTATCCCCCTAGGTGGGTTGTGCCAAGGTGTTGAGGAACCAACCAACCAACCAACATGGCGTATGAGCCACGCCACGTCACCCATTCAGCATAGCGTCACACGAGTCGACAGGATGAAGACCTCCCAGCCACTTCATCAGTGTGTCATCATCGACGCAGTTCTACAAAAGACGCCCTGACCATACATAGACTACGGAATCATCTCCTAGCCGCACACAGCGACCAGCACCATGACAGAATCATCGACCGACCTTCCCATCCCCAAGTAGACCGGAGCAGCGAACGATGGACCTGTACAGGACTGGTTCGACCTGTTCGAGTTCCACGCTACCGCTGCATCTTGGTCGGAACGGGAGATGGTTAAGAACTTCAGCGACTACGTCACCGGTGAGGCATTTAAATTTTATCTAATTCACATATTCGAGAACGACGAGTCATGGGAAAAATCAAAAAGCAGATGATTACCCGTTTTAACGACTATGACCAAGACCTACTCATTGCCAACCATCTAGAGACAACTGCACACTATCGTCAATTTCCTAAGCAGTCCACAAGCATTCGAAAGTCCAGCGCGAATCGACAAGTGCCTCAAGACGAAGTGGCACATGCGTTTACTTACAGAAGGCCATGCGTATATTGGGGAAAACCCAACCGTCACGCGCATCTCCCTTGTGCACGAAAGTCAGCATTTCCAAAGTCGTGGCACCAACATACGACACGAGACGTCGCTCACCCTACTGATGCCTTTCATGCTTCGTCTCGCATACATAGTCCACCACCTGGTTCTCTACGACGCAGCTCTTCAAAAGCTCCTAACGGTCACTATTCGTGTCATAAGGACGCCTTGTTCATGGTAGACGAGCTGACACATGAGGAAAATGCCGAACAACGCCATGACGACTCGAAGAGTGAAAATCAGTCTTCACACATTGGATCAGCTTATTTTCTATCTAGCACAATTGGGCTACCTCCTGGTTTTCCGTCACTTGGCTGTTTCGTCGCTCACAACGCCCACCTCACATCTGGCACGCTCACAATGGTCGGGATAGAGCGGCGGAGCTCGGAGAATACTCAGCCAAGCCCTGAACCTACCATCCAGATTCGGGCGCAAGAACCACTCGCAGCGAACAGCGAAGAAGAAGCCCCTGATGATGTATCTATCAACTCTGAAGCATTACCTTCATTACCTGAAATGCAGCACAACAGCCTAGAGACTACTACCGGCCCACTCGACACCACATTCAGTTGCCCAGAAAGTCAGTGTCATGGTCAAAAAGGGCTGCCACCTCAGCTCTTTTCGCAGCAACATCATCAACGCCAGCAAGTCCAAGAACAACAGAGATTCCAAGGGCTATACGAACAAGGACGACGACGAATGGAATCATCTTCGGAAGAACACACGCGGTTTTTGGAAAACCGTTTACAAACGTGTCAACCAAACCAACGACATATTCAAGATTTCTCGCTCGAAACAAAGAAAGCATCGAATCCAGGATATTTTCCCAAGGGACGTCGAGTAAGCTTTCTCCAGTCGAGATCAAGACTCAGGCAACACGACATACAACGTCGAGAAAGGTGCCAAACCATGCCCTGTATTCCGCAAGGACGCAGAAATCACCGCACCAGTCTCGGTCAACAAGCACGCAAACGGGTGGCGACGCATGGGTTCCAATCAAGACAAATAGCACGACACCTGCGCAAATCAACCAGCCAATGCTTCAAGGCCATCACACCACGTTCATTCGTCGCAAGAATGCCGGCTGTGTTTCCATCTGATTTCACGCTCAAAGCACGCTTATGTCGTCCAGAGCGCAACAGCCAGCCTCGCCCTCCAGAGCTCTACTTGATACCCCGGATTGCTGTCCTCTCCTGTGAAGCTATAGTGTGTTAACGGAAACTTCCTCGGACTTGAAATGACCATCTTTTTTTTGACAGTGTTCTGTTCTAAGCCGTGCATGTTCAGTTCTCATTACTGTTCGTCTGACGCGACATCTTTCGGGGGGGCGGGGGAATCGTGTGACGTATCAAGTGACGGGTAGTAGAGGCAGAGAAGGAAGAAGTGTAGAGAACGGAATAAACATGGCGTATGAGCCACGCCACGTCACCCATTCAGCATAGCGTCACATATAAATAAATAAATAAATAAATAAATAAATAAATAAATAAATAATATAATAAATATATATATATATATATATATATATATATATGTATATATATATATATATATATATATATATATATATATATATATATGAAGCACACAGTCACACGACACACAGCGCGCATCCTTCTCAAAGATGGCGCCACCACACCACAATCACCATGAGCTCGCTTTTGCAGAAATGGAATGAAATAATGCTGCTGCTGTGAAGCAGCACTCGGAAATCATTTATGGGGTCGGATCTCGAAGGCGTCCGATAATTAGAGGACCGCCACTCAAGCGCAACCAGAGGCTGTGTATCACACGCGCAGAAACCTTCTTTTCGATCTTTTAGGCACTGTAACTAATGCGCGGTAACTTCGTGCTAGTTGCACAACAATTACACAACCTTACAGGTTAAAACCAAACAGAACTACTCATCACATTTATCTTTACAACGTACCACTAGGCCCTGGTGTCCTCTGTATTTAGAACATGGGGCGATTGTTCTTGTGAGCTAATAGGAAGCGCAAAATACATTATTCCCGACCTCTTCGGGTTTTAGTAAAGCCAAATTAACAAAAATATTAAATATGTACCCATTAAAAATTGCAGAGCCGCAAGGAATAAAAGCGCACAGTGTGGACTGCGCGCAATCTTGCTTTTAAGATTATTTGAAACTAAACGTCACACATACATTTACCTGACGTGACATTTAGGTCAACTGTAGGGATTCCAATCCTTCAAAGGCTTTCTAAGATACTCGTTCACCAGATAATTGAAGTCTCATCTTTTTCTCTGTACCGCACGTGGTTTTGCTTCCCCTCAGGAATCAGACTCATGCACTGGCCGATTCACGCGTATCATTTGGTTTTCAGTGCTGCCTTAATCGACCCATCCTCGATCAAAAAAAAGCGCACCAAAACAAACGCGCTGTGCTGACAGCATACCTACGAACATTTTCGTCAATGTGCTTGCAGGTAGAAGTTTATGTGATCGAATCTTAGCTTTGCTATAGTGCCTAGAATATACTGGCTAGTGTGCCGTTCGGCAGCTCTTTTCATGGAGGAGGGTGGCACAGATGTGGATGAATGCCAGCGGTGGCTGCGAGGGGCACTGCCGAGCGGGTGGGTGCTGACCACATGTGTCGTCTGCTTCGCACAGCCGATTTGCCGGGGTCGCGGGGATTTCTGTGTTCATGTTTTCAGTGCTATTACTGGGTTGTGCATTTGTTGTTCGCGTCATCGAAGGGTGAGTGAGAAGTTGTGTTTCTGTGCCTGTCACTTTGAGAACTGTGAGGTGAATGATAGAATGTCGAAGTCAAAGCGATCGAAGGAAAAGACCTCCTCCGTGCTGTTCTGTACAACTGGTTACCGTTCAAAGAAACAGCAATTATCAACATTCACAGCCCCAACAGATGAAGCACTTCTCGCGGAATGGGAAAGAAAGATAATTAGGGCGGAAAGGAGACTGACACTAACTGCTGTGGTTTGTGGAAAACACTTTGATGAGAGTTTTATCGAGCGCGCGTTCGCCATCACTATGAACGGCGTCGTCAACAAGATCCCCCGCGAAAAACCGTGCCCCAAGTCTGATGCGGTGGCCACCATATTGCCTGAATATCTTCAGCACCTTGTTCCGAAATGGCCAATGAAACGAAAAACAAGAAATGTTTGCCTTCAGCACGCAGACATTCCAGCAAAGCGCCGCAGCGCTAATACCTCGGAAGTCATTTCTGCCATTAAATAATCTTGTGCTGAGGATAGTTCTTCTGTGCCTGAAGAGTGCGCCACACCCCATGGATCAGGAACAAAAAAACGTACAAAACACTGAAGCTCGATCAGCACCCACAATGCACCTGTCGGCATTCATTCTGGTACCTCAATACTCCTGTCAAAGTGCCGTCTCTGGCAGCAGCAAAAGTAGTGTATGCGTACTGTGAAAGTGAAGCGAATCATTTCTCTCCTGTTCACAGAAAAACGAGATACTTTGAAAAGCCTTTGCCTGAACGGCAATCAGTAGTCGCAACGGTATATCTAAGAGGACGAGATAAATCAAAGCTGAATTCGAAAGTATTATTGGGTCTCTTTCTCCAAAAAAACAACTGGCTGTCAAGAGCTGCTTCGCTGCCGCACGACGGAAGTCGCAAAAAGGCATGCAGCACAACGATGAGCGGATTGTGAAATGCATAATGATAAAGATGCGAAGCCCGAAGTTGTATGAAAATCTCCGCTAAGAAGGCATCATGGTACTGCCAGGGAGAACTTGTCTTCGAAGGTACATACCTGCAGCGTTTCGAAAGTGACATTCGGCCTTAGTGGCAATATTTTTAATGATTTGACTGAGCTATATGTGCTGACATAAGCTAAAGAGAAGCTTGTGCAAGTGTGAAAACTATTCGAGGCAGGGCATGCCAGCATCGAAGGCACGCCGCGGCCGTGCACATTAAAAGCTTTCGCTTTATAAATTCTGCCGACGTCATGTATAGCTGCACTATTGTGTTTAATTGAAATAACTCAGCCTACAGTTGCTTCACCGAACAAAAAATATTCCGCTTCTAGCATCAAAACGGGCAGCAGCTCCCTTGCCGATGCTGTGGAAACACAGCGGTAAATGAGAAGCTAGCGGCGCCGCGGGACTTTCCCGCGCTACAGTGCTCCAAGCGGCAGCCACCGACATTCATCCAATCTGGTGCCACCTAGAAGGCCGTGGACGGCACACTATCCAGTATATTCTAGGCACTATAGCTTTGCTTTTTATCCTAGATACATGGCACGTACCCACTTTGGGGGATGCAACGTAGAGACTGGTAAATGTTATTTTAGGTAAGCCATAAATTTAGAACACGAAATGTATTTCTTTTTCTTTCTGCTCGAACAAATTGTCATCTCTTTATTGATACCTACGACTTTGAATGCTTTCGGCAGAATTAGACGCGTAATAATGAATACTGACATAACTGCAGCACTGCCTGATGGGCCTCTTGCAGCTTCAGTCCAAAACTCGTAAAAGTGTCGTTGAACGTGGGTGTTCATCCAGTTATTCTTTCTTTGGGACATTACTCTGCGACAAGGGCCAAACATGTTTTCTCCGCGTTTGAAAAAATCTTCATAGCGAGTAAACATATATTTTCCTCAATTCTGCCCGCTTCAAATATTTCATAATTGACAGTTGACAATTCAAGTAGATATTATAACCATATTCCCTGCAAAAATTAACCTCAAAATAACTTTTTAAAATACGACTACATGGCCAGTCACAAACATTTTCTACGTTCTATTGTCTGAGAAAAGCAACAATACCGTGAAATCCGTTTTATTCAAAAGTACTTTCACATGTAACAAGTTTATGATAGTAATAATATACCTAATTTAACGTTCCGAAACCATAATAGTATAACCATAATCAGAGACGCCGTAGTGGAGGGCTTCGGAAATTTTGACCACTTTGAAATAATTACGCGCACCTAAATTCAAATAGGTGGGCCTCAAATAGTTTTGCTTTTATTGAAAATGCAGCCGCCGCAGGTGGGATGCAATGCCGCGACCTTGAGGCTAGCATTCAAGTGTCATTACCTCTACACCACCACGGTTTTCTTTCTCTTTATTGATCACTACATACTTCCGTGGTGGGGCAGCATATAAACTGTTTAACGTAGTTCGCTGGTGCCCGTGTGGCTTGTTTATAATTCATCTATATTATGCTTCAGTCCATCCTTTCATGTCTTCATTGTTGCTGTGGGGAGTGATATTCCCTCCTAAACATAATGTGAATTGGCCTTGCACCACTTTCATGCTTGCATTCAAACCACCCATCGTGATCACCATCAATATCGACATTTTTAGTTTCAATGACACTATTTGACCACGTTCTCTATTTATGGTACTTAAATTACGTATAGGACGTTTAAGTTCTACTGACCTGCACCTTAAATATTCTGCCACCCGGTTCTTGACCGATCCCTCTTTGTGGGTGAAAGCCATCAGTAAGAAAGGAACATTGTCATCGTCATCATTCAATCACCCGATCCGCGAGCAGCGCTTCGGCAACGACGTCCTCGGTGTCTCTACACAAGTAAGAAAATACGTTTTGTAGTTTAATTAGGTTCCCGTGGTACTCGAGGCATAAGCTCTGTTTAGTTATATACACACATATACACTTATTTCACCGGACTTACGTCTCGAAAATGCAGTGGCGCTGCCTTGGTAGGCAAAAGACGCTCTGTCTACCGCAGTTTCTGCTTCGTTTTCGGTGGTGCATGTGGTGTTCTCAGTCAAGCAACGAGAAAAAAAACGCTATGCCGACGAGCGGTGTCGTGGTTGGATGTGAATCGCGTCTCAACAATTTAGATTTGTTCGTTCGCGCACATCGCATCCCTCAGCGCGTATGGCAGTCACAATGGTTATGGCGTCTCACAACGTCGTTTTGGTAGCGCAAATTACAGCCCTCAGCGCCTATGGCGAAGTCACGCGCGGACGTCACTATAATTTTAATCATAATGTCGACAGTGGCCTACCTGTGTTTACAGACATGGAATGGGTCTATTCCCCATTACGAAGCTATCTGCGGGTGAACCGGCTACCATTGGGATAAGCAAACGGAAACGTTACTCACCATTCATGGCTGTATTTGGGGCAAGGACGGTGTCTTTCTCTATCGGATGCTCCTCTGCATTGGTTCAGCTGTATTCGCACGACCAACAAAATAGCGATTCGGCCCCGGGGATCGCGTTCTATGTCACCCGATCCCGCGTCCCCGCTTTTGTCCACGCGGAGTGATTCGTGACACGACGGAAGCTCAAATGACCGTCGGGATCCTCGGGGAGCAATGCCACAATCAAAGCGTTAATTTTGTCCTGTCGTGTGAATGCTGGTTCTGGAGAGATTCGAATCCCGTCACATGTAAAGTCACTGATCCGTCTGCGATCATCTCCATCTTGTTAATACAGCTTTAGGGTAGGGTAAAGGTAGAGTTAGGTTGGCTGACGGCACGCTCCTAATAGGTTTGGCTGCTGGCATTCTTTGAAATTACCACGCGGAAGCCTTCGTGCACATTTCTATGAATACTTCGACATCGGAGAAATATACAGTAGAAATAGCAATCTCGGACAAAAGAGGAGCAGGAGAAAAACTTTATTCATCCCAAGAGGGAAAGGTGCGGTGGTGGAGTGTCAGAGGAGCCTACCCAGCGTAGGTCTCCGCTACCCTCTTGGCCCAATGCAAGATCTGGTCCTGGACCTCGGGCGCCGAGCTGCACATAGCAGCCTCCCACTGCTCCTTACTATTAGTGTGTAGAGAATTGGGTGGTGGGTTTCGAGTACACCCCCACATGATATGTTCTAGGTTAGTTCTTTGTTGACAGAAAATGCACAAAGGGGAGGGGTATATCGCAGGGTGTATAAGGTGGCGAAAAGATGGGGTAGGAAACGTACGGGTCTGTAACTGGCGCCATAGTATTTCATGGTAGCGCGAAGCTCCATGATGTAAGGGGGGGTATATAGTGCGCTGTAGGCGGTAGTGATTTGTTATATCGTGGAAGGTCAAAAGACGATCTCTCGCGCTGAAAAAAGCCGGTTGTTCTAAGGCGCCATCAGAGGCCTGCGCTCGGCCGGTCATTCCTCGAGCACAGTGTGAGCCGCCTCATTGCCGCTCAACCCCGCATGCGCGGGCGTCCATATGAGAGCAACGTCTTGCGAGGGAGGATGTTTCTTAAGAATTGAAAGGGCAGTTGATGAGATGCGACCTGCGCTGAAGTTGCGTATGGCAGTTTTGGAGTCACTTACAATCATAGTGATATTGGGGATAGATAGACCTAAAGCGATGGCAGCCTCCTCTGCCTCCTCCGAATAGTTGCCAGTGGCGGATGCCGTTGTGAGCGCCTTGCCGTTATAGTCGACAGCAGAGAGAGCATAGGTTAAGGAGGATTGGTATTTTGCCGCATCGACATAGAGCACGTCATTGGCTCCATGCAAATTCTGCTGAAGAGCTTTTGCTCTTTGGATTCTACGCTTAGTGTGATATGTTGGATGCATGTTTTTAGGAAGGCGCGGTATGAGTAATCGTTTGTGTATGTTTTGGGGAATGTTGTATTTAGCATTGGTGAGTGAGGTGAAGTTAATTCGGGTTGACGATAAAATGTGGCGACTTGCGCTAGTGGTCGTGAGTCTTGCGTATTTTGCTGTTAAATGGGCTTCACGGATTTCACGTAGGGCATTTACGACTCCTGTCTGGTGGAGTAGTGCGTTAGAGGTATTGATTGCAATGCCTAGCGCGTATTTGTAATCTCTGCGGAGGAGGGTGTTAACCGATTCCTCCTCTGCTAATTTAAGGTGAAGGTAAGCGAGGGTATATGTGATTTCACTAATCACAAAAGCTTGTATTACACGAAGTAGCTCTGTTTCTCGGAGCCCTCACTTTTTTCCTGAGATTCTTCGTATCATTCTTAGGGTGTTTTCAATGGCATTGCGCGAAGCTTCGAGTGTGTACGTATTAAGTCGGTTGTTTTGGATAAATAAACCTAGCACACGAATGCGTGATACTCTAGGAATGAGGCACCCATTTATGTGAACTTAGATCTTTGGAACGTGTTTGTTCCGACGATGAGTTGGTAGAAGGAGTAACTCTGATTTAGTTGGGGTACAAGAGAGATTCATCTGAGATGTTAGTGCTGCTATTATATCTACAGCTGTTTGTAGGGTGTCTTGAATGTGTCCATCTGAGCCTCCTTTCACTCATAAGGTGATATGATCGGCATAGATGGAGAAGTTCAAGTCAGGGATACGTTGAAGAGCGTTGGGTATAGGTAGCATAGCCAGGTTAAAAAGGATTGGGGAGAGCCCTGACTCTTGAGGTGTTCCGAAGCTGCCTAGTGTATCGGGTGAGGTGTATCTGGTCCTAATGTTAATGTAGCTGTGAGGTCTGTCAGGAAGCTTTTGATGTGAGAGTACATTTTAGCGCCACAAGAAATGCAATTGAGGCCAGCATATATAGCTGAGTGGGCTACGTTATTAAATGCTCCATGTATGTCCAGACCAAGGATTACCCGAGTATCCTCGCTCTGGTTAAGGGTTATGATGTCGTGTTGAAGGCGAAGCATCGCATCTTGCGCTGAAAGTGGGCCCTAAAACCAATCATTTCTGGACGCAGTAGTCCATCATCTTCCACGTGTCTCTAGAGGCGTGCAAGCACAACATGCACCATAGCCTTTCCGAGACACGATGTTAAAAAAATGGGCCTCAGATTTTCTACCAAAGGAGCGTTGTTCGGTTTAGGTATAAATATGACTCTGGCATCTTTCCAGGAAGGTGGAAGGGTGCCCGTGTCAAAACAGCCGTTTAAGTACTCAGTCAAAGCTTAAATAGAAATAGGGTTGAGATTTCCAAGTAATTTGTTGTTAACGCGGTCGGAGCCTGAAGCCGACGTGGTACGGAGTGTTGCCGGGGCGTGCCTAACTTCCGCTTTCGTTATCGGCGCATCTAATGACTGATTAGGTTTCCCTGTATATGATGGTATAGAGTCCTTACGTAATTGAGGTAAATGCAACGTGCGGAGGTTATCGAAGAGCTGTCCTAAATGGTCCCTGTGCTCGTGTAACAGTTTAGTGATATCATGAGAGTGTCGTGTGCGAGAAGTGCTGGGGTCTAGCAGATGTCTAAGAAGTTGCCGCGTTCGTTTATTACTGAGGTAGTCATGCATTCCTTCACAAAGCTGACCCTATTGTTGTGCCGCCAATTGAGTCGTGTATCGCTCGATTTGTTGGTCTAGCTTCGCCATCCTAATGCGGAGTTTCCTGTTGTGGCGCTGGTGTTTCCACCGTCGCATAAGTGACTGTTTTGCTTCCCACATATGGTGAAACTTGGAGTCGAGAGTAGTTATCGGGGTGTCGGGGGGTAGAGTTTTCGTGTGAATTTCAACATCTTTCTGAAGCTGTTGAGTTCACTCAGTAAGGTCTGCAATACGTGAGGGAGCGGTGCTGTTGCGGGTCTCTCTAAATTTGTCCCATTCTGTGAGCATCAGTGGTTTAGGTGCATTAGGTCTGTGTTTTAGTTGTAAAAACTGCTAATAATGTAATAATCACTGCCAAGATTAGTTTGGGTGTTAGTCCAAACCATTGGGGGGGCAACGGGAGTGAGGGTAAGATCGGGCGATGTATCTTTGTTCACACTGTTCCCCAAACGAGTAGGCTCCTCCGGGTCGTTGTGCAGTGTAAAACGATGTGCCTGAATATGGGATCACGGGACTCTACCTTTCGGTGTAGATGTGGTGTAACCCCACGCTGGGTGGGAAGCGTTGAAATCCCCCACTATGAGGAGGGTGTGTTTGCCTGCCGAGGATGTAGCTTGGGCAAATAGGGAATCGAAGCGGTGCCTTTGCTCTTGCGGTCTACTATATACGTTGAGAATGTATAAGAACGGAGAGTTAAGTTTATAAAGTAGTATTTCGAGGAAGTCGTGCTGAATGTCGATGTCAGCAAATTTTGAATAGGTAACTGTAAGGTACTCCTGAGTTAAGACAGCAGTGTTTGGTTTAGTATCAGCCGGGCTTTGATGCGTTCTATAACCTCGAAGCTGCACTACATCATTTGTTTCTTGTAACGCAATGATTGGGGGAGGGGTAGTTTGTGATTTGATGTACTGCAGGAAGTTTGCCTTTTTTCGGCGAAACCCCCTGCAGTTCCATTGCCATACGCAAAGTTCAGTGTGGTTACGAGCAGCCGTTTTCTCTAGGTTGATTTGGCTTAGGTTGGGCAAGCTCTGGATGGTTAGCGTGGACCATGTCGATCCACTGCGTGACTCTATCTAGGGTTTGTTGCATCGGTAACATGGCTTGTTGTATCGTGGCCACGGACTCATGTAGCTTCTGCAAGGAAGCTTTGGAGAAGGTAATAAACTTGTCTAGTTTTTGCTCAAGCTTGGTTACTTTTTCTTTCTCTTTGTCAACCTTCTCTAGTTTCGTTTCGACTTGTTCTACTCGCTCATCGAATGACAATGTGGGAGTCGAGACTTTTCGTTTTTGCGCAGGTGGTTGAGCGGGGTGCATAGCTATAGGGGTGGTTGAGAGAGGAGCTGGTGCTGGTGAGATAGGTGTAGGGGTGAAAGATGAGGTGGGGAGGTGTGTGTAGGTAGATGGTTGTTTGAAGGCCTGAAGCTCTAGGCGTAGTTTTGCATTTTCGGCCCTCAATTTAGCCATCTCATCCTGCAATAGTTTGAGCTGCTTTTGAATGGAGCTTTCAGGGGAGGCTACATCAGCCCAGCTCACCTCGTGTCCAGGGACAGTCCGAGGGCTGGGGTCTTGATGAATGCTTTTCTTGCGGCTTCGGCTGCGGCTGCGACTTTTTCGGCTTTGCTGTCTTGTAATACTGGGTGAGCGTCCTCTAGGGGCGTTCTTGAAAGATGGGCTTGGGTCGAGGAATGGAGCTGCATCTTGCTGGAAAGTTGAGGTGCTCTGGTTTGGACTTGTAGAGCTGTGGGCACTAGGGCGAGCCGGTGGGGTGGTCACTGTTGCACACCACACACTTAGGTTCACATTCGTGATCAAGGAGTGGGTTCGGAATGCCACACATTGGACATAAAGGCTGAGGGGCGCCTGGGCATACGTCTGGTCTGTAGCCAAGCTTGCGGCAGAGATTACAGGCTTCCGTCTTATGACGATAGGGTACGCATCTGGTGATGCCACCCTGATAACTTATGTAGAATGGCACGCGCGTACCTCTGAAGGTGACCAAGATGGACGTTGTGGAACCCATGCGACGTCCGGTCAGGATGAGGCCTAGTCTGTCATAGTCCAATAGACTTGACAAGATGATTTCAGATGTCTGTTCCAAAGAAATATTACGGATGACCCCTCGGCAGGTATTCGATGGATCGGTAATGTGGGGGACCACTTCAAAGCTGCGCTCGTCCATCTTGATGGATTTGATACGGTGGTATGCTTCGGTGCGTGCCGAGTCCGGTGTGCTTATGAGCAGAATGTTGCTTACAGAGTTGATGCGGTATTGGTCATGTAGGGAGCTTGTGAGCGCTGCCGCTTTTAGGACGGAATGTATGAGCTTCGGAAGTGGAGTGTCAGCACAGCTGAGGCCTCCACGTATTCGCAGGACTATTTTGTAGTCGTCCACTGGAAGTGGAGGGGGTCTGGGGGCACTGCGACGAGTCGATGGGAGAGCTTTTTGTGACTCTTCTTGCGAAGTTTTGATAGCAGTCGTTGATTTCTTCGGGGATGAAGCGGGCTTTCTGGCCCTGGCATACACTTGACGCCAGCTGCCTTTATCATCGTCGAGAGCTTCGGCGGAGGGAAGCTCCTCTCCCTCTGTTTCGCGGAGGACCATGTTGGTAGGCCTAGCCGGTAGGCCTAGCCGGTAGGCCTAGCCGGTAGGCCGACTGAGGTAGTCGAACGTTGCCAAAAAGTCGATCTTCGTGGATGCGAACTGCAAAGCACTCATTTGAAATTACTTCCGATGATGCAGTCGATTCCGTAGAAAGCTTCACATTTGTTCAAGTGGCCATTGAATGACTTAAACAGTCAGAAACAGGAGTTTTGCTGGAGCGCTTGCGAAACGCCGCCGCTCCCGGTGGCATCTATGGCGCGTCTCCCCTCGGAAAAAAGACAGTATAAAATTATTCACAGGTGCTTCGGATTGCCGAATATGTAAAAGGGCGATCAAAGGTTTCCAGGCCACTATTGCATGTATTCCTATATCAGCTTAGCCTGAGAACTTTCGATCCCCTTCCCATCAGTTTTTTATTTTGCCGATTGAGCGTCAATTGGGCATATTTGAGCGAAAATTGGACTTGTGGACTTCGCAATAAGCGACGAAGACAAGGTGGGCTAGCTCTGGCAGCTCTGACCCTCTGGCTAACTCTGGCTGCCAGAGGGCTGGAAATCGAAGAGCCCCTGTTTTAGATGAGAAGCAGCTTAGAGTTGAGCTCAAGCTGGTGTGCAGCATTGACCACACTTACTATGCATGCGCGCTTACTCGCCCTTTCTCTACTCTCTTACGATGCCCTCTCTTGCCTCACAGCGCCAACACTGGAAGCGTCTGCTCATCTATGTTCGCTCCCTTCTCTCTCCTCTAGGCATTCCTCTTTGCGACGATTACATCACCATTGCACATACGCCTCCCCCTCTCTCTCTCCTCTTCTACACTCCCCTCCTCCCTTCCCGCCTCGCAACACCAACGTAGGCAGCGTCTACTATGAATGAGAAAACTGACTGCTTGCCCCGCAAAAGCAGTGCCGGTGGGAGATTACTCCTGTGCGTAGTTCAACAATGAAAATTCGCAACGTGCACGTTACCTAAAAGAAGACTGCGGGTTTCTGTATGAAATCGTTGTGTTCTGTCTCTAACTGCCAGATAACAGTAGTTGCCATGTTCCAATAGGAAACACCGGTCCATCACTGTGTGGTTTTCACCTCTCCAGGTTTTCTCCTTCGTAACACAGCGATGAGTGCCAGCGTCAAGGTGTAAGCGCTAGCATCCACTGCTTCGCATCTACACATGGTTCTCTTTAGCGGGAGGTGGTGTAATTTTTTTCGAGTGCGAATGCATTTCTTAGTCGGGCTATGTCATGCATCCGGCATCGCCCGCAGCGGTGTACGCACGCGGGCAGGTGTTATCTCTCCGGTCTCACACAAAGCCACTAAAACTTCGTAAAGTAGCGATGTACGTGGTTATCACGCACCTCCTCTCTTTTCCCGGTAATCTGACCTCTCTGAGGCCAGCGTCGCTTCGGTATTGGCCAGATGCCATCGCGTGAGATCGCTCGCAGCGTTCGTTTGTTTACAATTGCTGGCGACTGCCATTTTTACTCTAGAGGCGCGGCCTCCTTGGGGCACAGCTCACATGTTTCGACTGATAAGAAATTGTCCTTCCGTGCGCGCTGTGCTGTGAAATACTTTTCACTCAAGAATGACGTCACCGTTCGTTGCCGTGAGTGGTTGTTGCGCCTTGCGCTACAAGTCGCAGTTAATTCTGCAGAACGTCGCAATATCTTCCTCAGGTTTCATTCACGCTTCTGTGGAGGCTATTTACTTTTTTTGTCAGTAATACATGCTTACGTGTTCTGCTTGTCATTATGTGCCGACTGCTATGAGTTGAAGGTACTGGTTTGTGCGCTTACATTGTAAGCGGAAAGACACTCGAAATTGTGATTACGAAACACCAGAGATTTAGCGTTGCTGCTCTGAATAAACGAAACTGGAGTGCAGCAACTCAAATTAAGATTGGTACTCTCCATTGGATGTTGCATGCTCGCATATTTCAGAGCAAATTGCTCTCGGTGGCTCTTTTATACGTTGACCGATTAGCCGGGGACTCGCGATGCAAGGGCATGCAGCGATGCAAAGCGGGCATCGCTTAGTAAACTCACACATACGTGTCAATTCGCGTGATAGCTTGTTTGCTATTCGGTGTGGAAATTTATATCCGCGAGTGGAGCTCTCGCGAAGTAATCGCGTATGGCGGCCCGCTAGTTCATTCAAACGAAAGTTTCTTTTTTTCAGCAATATAGTTCGTATTTGAGATATGTCCACAAGGCGCACGTCTGAAATATGATTGGTGCATCTAACCACTTCCCAAAACAACCACAGTTGTTCAAATATATCAACTGTGTGCCTTCTGACACATTTTAAATGCAAAGCATTTCTTAGCGATCTCTGCCGACTTTGAGCGTATCTATCTATCTATCTATCTATCTATCTATCTATCTATCTATCTATCTATCTATCTATCTATCTATCTATCTATCTATCTATCTATCTATCTATCTATCTATCTGTCTATCTATCTATCTATCTATTCTATCTATCTATCTATCTATCTATCTATCTATCTATTATCTATATCTATCTATCTATCTATCTATCTATCTATCTATCTATCTATCTATCTATCTATCTATCTATCTATCTATATATCTATCTATCTATCTATGTATCTATCTATCTATCTATCTATCTATCTATCTATCTATCTATCTATCTATCTATCTATCTATATATCTATCTATCTATCTATCTATCTATCTATCTATCTATCTATCTATCTATCTAGCCGCCTATGACTTAGCTCTCCTGGCCGTTTGGATAATGGTATCAATACCAAACTTGGTATGACATAACATGACTGTATTACGAGCATATATGACTAGTCATAACATGAAAATCATGAAATATATGTCATGAATGTCATGATTTACATTTAATGGTCTTGCTGCTCTAGCGGTGGTTCTCGTTCACATGACATGCTTCGAAACTGGTATGGTATGACTTAATTGCATAGCGAACACAAGCAACAGACCCTAACGTTGGAATCTTGACATGCATGTGATGTAAGTCATGAGTCATGACTACACGTAATGCTCATGAAGCGCTCACAGTCGTATCGCTAGGTCCAAATATATCAAATTCTGAAATTCAGCGTTACGGGATGCGAATGAATGACGAAGGTATGTGAATGGTGCAAACATGATACTCATGAGATGCGTGTCATGTGACATTACGACTACAAGCCACACTCATGATGCCCTCGCAGCCGTTTTGCTAGCTTCACATGCACCAAATTTGGTATTACGGGACGTGAATGGATGACAAAGATGGGAATAGTGCAAGCATAATAATCATGTGATGCATGTCATGTAACAACATAACTACATGCTATGCTCACGATGCCCTCGCAGCCATCTCGCTAGCTTCACATGTACCAAATTCAGTATGACGTGACGCAAACGGACGACATATGTAAATGACATGTCCAGACGTGATAATCATGACATGCGTGTTATGTTACAACATGACTACATGCCGCACTCATGATGTGCTCAGGGCAGTTTCGCTAGATTCATATACACTGTTAAGACGTTTATTAGCCGGCAACGAGCGAGAATATACAATGGCGACAGTCACAGCCAAGCACGGGCGCCCAGCGCGAGCGGCGTCCTTGTTGGGTAGCCCCACTAGAAGGTACTCAAGAGTTCGACCGATTTCAGAGTTTGGAGGCTTCGCTACAATTACCCCGGGGTCGAAGAGGGAGCCGCCTGGCGAACTAACAGCTTCTTACTATGAGCGGGTCATAATAAGCCTTCAGGCGCTCCACGTTGACGATGTCTCGCCCACGGCGGCGCTTGTCCGAAGATTGTTCAACGGGTTCGATCAGATAGTTGACGGGTGAGGTGCGCTCGATGACACGGTAGGGGCCTTCGTATTTGGGACGTAGTTTGGAAGAGAGGCCAGCTGCAGAGGTCGGGATCGAGAGCCATACAAGCGCACCAGGAAGGAACGTGAGCTCAGAAGTGGTGGAGCCATCACGAATACTCTTCTGCCGCTCTTGCTCTTGCGTCGTAAAATTCTTGGCAAGCTCGCGACACTCTTCAGCAAGCCTGGCTGTCTCGGAAATAGGTGTACACTCAGATGGATTCGGCGTGTACGGGAGAATTGTGTCCATGGTGTGTGACGGGTGCCTTCCGTACAGCAAGTAGAAAGGTGAAAAACCAGTCGTGCTCTGAGGGGCGGTGTTGTAGGCGTAGGTGACGAAGGGCAGTATATTATCCCAATTAGTGCTGTTGGCAGCGACGTACATAGAAAGCATGTCGCCAAGGGTGCGGTTAAAGTGTTCGGTGAGGTCATTCGTCTGTGGGTGGTAAGCAGTAGATTTGCGGTGGACAGAATGGCACTCCGTCAGAATGGCTTCGACGACTTCCGACAAGAAGACACGGCCTCTATCGCTGAGAAGCTCTTGGGGTGGTCCGTGGCGCAATATAAATCGATGCAGCAGGAAGGACGCAATATCGTGCGCAGTAGCCGCAGGGAGAGCGGCGGTTTTGGCGTATCGCGTTAAATGGTCAACGGCAACGATGGCCCGGCGGTTACCAGCCGACGTCAGAGGAAGTGGTCCATACAAATCGATACCTACGCGCCCAAAGGGACGGTCAGGGCAAGTTAACGGTTGCAGACCGGCGTGCGACATGTGGGCTGACGGTTTACGGCGTTGGCAAGTGAGGCAAGAGCGAACGAACTGCTGCACATAGCGGTACATCCCGCGCCAGAAGTAGCGTTGTCGAATGTGATGGTAGGTTTTGAATACCCCAGAGTGCGCACATTGCGGATCAGAATGGAAGGAATCACATATCTCTGACCGCAGACTGCGGGGTATCACGAGTAACCACTGCCGGCCGTCGGCGTCGTAATTGCGTCGGTGTAGAAGGCCGTCATGGATGACGAAATGGCGAGCTTGACGACGCAAGGCACGCGTGGATGGCGTTGCGGATGGATCAGAGAGCATGTCGATAAGCGGGCCGATCCAAGTATCCTTTCGCTGTTCGGTAGCGATGATGTCAACATCAATGGCAGAAACAGCAGCCGAGGATACTGAGCAGAGCACATCACCTTTAGGCAGAGGGGAGCGCGAGAGGGCGTCGGCGTCAGCATGCTGGCGTCCGTTGCGGTACAGCACGCGGATGTCGTAGTCTTGTAAGCGAAGAGCCAAACGGGCGAGACGGCCTGAGGGATCCTGCAATGATGAAAGCCAGCATAGTGCATGTTGGTCGGTGACGACATCGAATGGGCGACCATACAAATAAGGTCGAAACTTTGTAAGAGCCCAGACGATCGCCAGGCACTCTTTCTCCGTGACGGTGTAGTTTTTCTCGGCTCTCGTGAGCGTACGGCTTGCATATGCTACGACATATTCAGGGAATCCGGGTTTTTGCTGCGCCAGGACAGCGCCGAGGCCTACACCGCTGGCGTCCGTGTGCACCTCCGTTGGGGCTGTAGGGTCGTAGTGGCGTAGAATGGGAGGCGACGTCAACAAATGGCGGAGCTTCGCGAACGCGTCGTCGCACTCGGATGACCACGAATTGAAGGGCCCGTTACTTCCAAGGAGCTTCGTCAGCGGTGATATGATCGTGGCGAAATTTCGTATGAAGCGTCGGAAGTATGAGCACAGGCCCACGAAACTACGCAGTTCTTTGACAGATGCAGGTTTGGGGAATTCGGCCACGGCCTGAAGCTTGGCAGGATCAGGAAGAATGCCGTCTCTGGACACGACGTACCCCAGTATGGTGAGTTGCCATGCTGCAAAGCGGCACTTTTTCAGATTTAGTTGCAAGCCGGCATTGCTCACACGTGCGAAAACTTCTTTCAGACGTTGGAGATGCGTGGAGAAATCCGGAGCAAAGACAATGACATCGTCGAGGTAACACAAGCACGTGTACAATTTCAAGTTGCGCAGAACGGTGTCCATCATGCGCTCAAAGGTCGCAGGTGCATTACATAGACCAAACGGCATGACGTTGAACTCGTACAAGCCGTCTGGCGTGACGAAGGCGGTCTTTGGTCGAGCGTTCTCAGCCATGGGTACTTGCCAGTACCCCGAGCGCAGATCGAGAGAAGAAAAAAAATCGGCTCCATGAAGGCTGTCAATCGCGTCATCGATGCGTGGCAGTGGATAAACATCCTTGCGAGTGATCTTATTGAGCCGTCTGTAGTCAACACAGAACCGCACAGAACCGTCTTTCTTTGCAACAAGAACAACAGGAGACGCCCATGGACTGTCCAAGGGCCGAATAACGTCGCGTCGGAGCATATTGTCAACCTGATTATTAATTATTCGACGTTCAGCAGGCGACACGCGATATGGACGTTGCCGTAAAGGTGGATGGGCACCAGTGTCGATGCGACGCGTAACAACGGACGTGCGACCGAGAGAACTTCGACCGACATCAAAAGAAGAACGATATTCTTGCAACAAGTCCAGAAGTTGGGAACGCTGTACGGCCGTAAGGTTGTCAGCGATGGAGGGGCCAAATACATCAGCAGATGACGAATCAGAAGTGGAAACAGCATTGATGGTACACGACCTGGGACCGCGCTTGTCATTGGGTACGTCCAGGACTTGTGCGTCGTCGACTGGTTCCACTCTGCCGAGACATTCCCCTCGAAGCAAGGTAACAGCGTACGGGGAGGGGTTGGTTACAAAAATAGCAGTGTTGCCCTGGTTGACCTGCACGGTCGCGAAAGGTACTAGTGACCCTCTCCTGCTGCAAGCGCGGTCAGATGGCGAAACAAGTCCAATGGTGTCGGAGAGACCAGCGCAGTAGACAGACACAGCCGTCATCGAGTTTGGAGGCACTGTTGTATTGTCTTTCGTTAGAATCTTGCTCAGTGTCGGAGGACTGTCTACTGGCGTCAAATGCGAGAAGGGTGAGGGCTCAATTTCCGCGGCGGCACAATGGATGACGCCGTCATGGCGGGAGAGAAAGTCCCATCCCAGGATGACGTCATGAGAGCATGCCTGAATGACGATGAACTCGGCGACACACAGAACGTCCTGGATGACAACGTGAGCTGTGCTCCCTGCTGTAGGATGAATGCGGTGCAAACTTGCAGTACGGAGGGATAACCCAGAAAGTGGCGTCGTCACTTTTCGAAGTAAGCGGCAGAGTTTTTCTTCCATAGCTGATACGGCAGCTCCAGTGTCAATAAGAGCCGATGCACAAACACCGTCCACAAGCACGTCAATGACATTCGAGGGGCTGCTTTGAGGGCTTTCACATTGCGATAGCGTCGCAGTCCTTGCCTCGGGGACTGTGACAACTAGTTTTCCCGCTCATGAGCTGCCGCACTTGGCCGCATGGGGGACAGAGAACGACGTCGTGGAGACGGCGATCTTCGAGATGGAGCTGGCCGAGATCGAGGTGGCATAGACGGCAGTTCTTCGCGATAAGGACGGCTGAGTTGGCCAGCAACAGGTGAAGAAATTAGAGCCAGCTGTACGCGATGGCAATAACGGCCACGTGACCGGCGTAACCGCAGGCAAAGCAGATGGGCCGGTTGTCGGGTGTGCGCCATCTGTTCACTGGGGTAGGTCTCACCCATGTCGCAAGGGCTGGTGGACGGAACGGTGGCTGCATGGTGGACTGAAGCTGAGGCTGAGGGGTTACGTCAACGTACGTAGCGGGCGCACCCGCTGCAAAGGACGGAGGTCGAGCGGCAGCTTCGGCGTAAGTCAGAGGGGCGGTTGCTGGAACGACTTGGGGCGGCCTAGCGACCACTTGCGCGTAACTCAGGGACGCAGGAGCCGGAGGCTGTGGAGGGTGGTCGCAGGCATTACCTCCGCTATTTCTTGTTCAATCGCTCGACGGATGGGAGGGAGAAGGGTAGTAGGCGATTGTTGAACAGTCGTTTGGTGGGCAAAGGGCAGGAGCGAGAACTGACGCACGATTTCCTCACTGATGAAGGACTTCAGGTCTGCCATCAACGCATCTTGGTCACAACTGGCCTCCGAGCCAGCAAGCGTTGCATCTCGTGGTGGAGAGCGTCGGGTCATCGAACACTGCCGGCGGAGCTCCTCGTAGCTCTGGCACAGTTTGATGACCTCAGCCACTGTGCCGGGGTTTTTGGCGAGCAGCATCGTGAAGGCATCATCGTCAATGCCTTTCATGATGTTTCGGATCTTGTCAGACTCGGACATGGTGGGATGAGATTTATTGCATAGGTCCAGGACGTGATGCCTCAACGTGCGGTTGCGAGAGCACAGCAGCTCTTTAATAGGAAGGCCGTTCACGCATCTGGCGATGCATTGCAGAGGGTGCGATCAGGGTAACTGTAAGCCTGCATTTGAGCAGACAACTGTAATCTACAGGCACAGGGGCTCAGCGGAGAGGGAGATTATAGAAGCCCTCTTTATCCAGAGGGAGGGGCCCGATTGCATCAGCCACCCCTCTATCAGTCTGCAGGAAGGGGAGATAGCCTATCTGCAACGTTACTTGTAGGCATGCTGAGCATGTAGTTTTAGTTTTTAGTTTTTGGTCGATTCGTTGGGTTAAATTTGATGTCACTGCGGTATAAATGGTGTTTCCTGAATAAAATATTCCAGTTGCTAGTAGCGCGTCGTCCCGTGTACTTCTTCTCTGTTGTGTGTCGTTTTTTCGCGCCCCTTATCATCATGAACCAGCACCAACTCGCCCAACTTTTTACTTTACTGAGAGTGCTTGCTCGGCAGGCAACCACTGAGGGCGTTCGCGCCAGCCGGCTAAGTCACCCTAAAATTATCTTAACGAAGTACCGTTGGCCCACGACAGCTTTGTTTAGTGCGGTGCGCTACGTGTACGTGTGATCATTCTTTTATGGAGTCACTCAGCGTCGCAGTGACCAGATATTAACTTTGTGCGCATCACCCCTCAGTGTGTATGCTCTTAAACGTAAAATCGTGATCGTTAGTGAGAACCCCCGTGTTTTTTCTTGGTCCATCATTCAGGGCGTCAGCGAATAAGTTTTCCACTGTAAATAACATCGCTAAAATGATCATGCGTGGCTGCTATGGCTTAGCTTTCTGCTAGCTGGGGCAATAGCAACCTATGGTACAGTGTGGCTGTCTTTCCTTACCCAGCTTATGGGGGGGGGGGCAAGTTTCGCCATATATATAGCACACAATATGTGCAGAGAGCATTCACAGTGGCTGTCACACAGTGAAAGTGATAACTCGCGTTGCATGACGGTGTTGACGCGGGATGGCGATGTCGCCGGAGGCCAATTTTAGCACTTCGTGAGGCATCTAAGGCTTCAATAATGTATCACAAGGCGCACAGTTCATACACTCAAACAGCTGTGGTTGTTTCGTGAAGTGGTTTGACGCACCAATCATATTTCATACGTGCACCTTGTGGACGTATCTCACATACGAACTATATTGCTGAAAAAAAGAAACTTTCGTTTGAATGAACTAGCGGGCCGCCATACGCGATTACTTCGCGAGAGCTCCACTCGCGGATATAAATTTCCACACCGAATAGCAAACAAGCTATCACGCGAAACGACACGTACGTGTGAGTTTGCTAAGCGATGCACGCTTTGCATCGCTGCATGCCCTTGCATCGTGAGTCCCCGGCTGATCGGTCAACGTATAAAGGAGCCACCGAGAGCAACTTGCTCTGAAATATACGAGCATGCAACATCCAACCGAGAGTACCAATCTTAATTTGAGTTGCTGCACTCCAAATTCGTTTATTCAGAGCAGCAACGCTAAATCTCCAGTGTTCCGTAATCACAATTGTGACCATCTTTCCGCTTACAATGTAAGCGCACAAACGAGTACTGCGAACTCATAGCAGTCGGCACATAACGACAAGCAGAACACGTAAGCATGTATTACTTACGTAAAAAAAGAAAACAGCCCCCGCAGAAGCGTTAATGAAACCTGAGGAAATGATCCCGACGTCCTGCATAATTAACGGCGACTTGTAGCACAAGGCGCAACAACCACTCACGGCAACGAACCGCGACGTCATTCTAGGGTGAAACGTATTTCACAGCACAGCGCGCACGGAAGGACAACTTCTTATCAGTCAAAACATATGCGCTGCGCCCCAAGGAGTTCGCGCCTCCATTGTAGAGATGGCAGTCGTGAGCGATTGTAATCAAACTAACACTGCGAGCGATCCCACGTGACGGCACCTGGCCAATACCGACGCGGCGTAGCCTCGGAGAAGTCGGAGGAGAGGGAAAAGAGAGAAGGCACGTGAATAACCGCATACGTCGCTTCTTTACGAAGGTTTAGAGGCTTTAACGGCAATTTCCTCACCTTCCCATGCATGCATTTCCTCACCTTCCCAACGGAAAGGTGGAAGAATTTTTTTCTCAAGTATGTACTAGATCTGTGCAAAGAACGTGTGCTAGGGTAAAACGTATCATTATTGTTATTGTGCAGGTTTAAGCTGTTTGCGGCCGGAAGTGCCCCTCAGAGTAGAAAAGGATGGAGAACCATTCAGTGAAGAGAGCCCAATTGTCCACTTCGGTATCCTTAGAGAGGGGCGACGCCAGCGGTGTTCCGGATCGTGAAAGAGTAGATGATTACCGGCCCGAGTGCACGGCGTCGAAAGATTACTTTTGCCAGATCAACAACTACCTTTCGAGCTGCAACAAGCTGTTAATCGACATTGGTCTAGAGATCCGAGAACAACGCGGATGGATGGAAGAACTTTATTTCGTCAGAAAGCAACTGAGGATTATTCCGTGTTAGATGGCCATCAACCCAAGGTTGGCGGCGACCTGTGTGGCCCACTCCACGACCCTTAACTGGACGACTGGGTCTGAGCTGGTCAACACGGCCTCCCAGTGCTCAAGAGAGGGATCACGCATAATATCCACCGGCGGCGGCACTATGCTACATTCCCAAAGTATATGATCATATGTTGCCACAGCCTGACACCATTTGCATTGCAGCTTAATCTCCTCCGGGTACATTTTGTTCAACACGTAAGGGTTGGGAAAAGATCGCGTCTGCAGTTTTCTCCAGACGCATTCCTGCGCCTTAGTCAACCGCTTGTGCGGGGGTGGATAAAACCTCCACTCCAGTTTATAATGATTCGTTATGTCATGAAAGGACACCAGCCTATCTCTCGCAGACCTCCCCGGAACTGGCGGCTCACCTACCCGGCTGACGAAACCTCGAGCATTCAGGTGAGCCGCCTCGTTCCCAGGGTTCCCAGAGTGTGCTGGTACCCAGACAATTTCTATTTCTCTCATTTCTCGTCCCGTGGCCCTATGCAGAAATCGTGCGGCGGTCGCCGATATTCTGCCCCTCGCCAGATTTCGGATGGCTGTCTTTGAATCTCTGAAAATCAAATCTGACTGCGAATTAGTTATAGCTAGCGCTATTGCCGCTTCCTCTGCAGTTTCCGAGGAGCGGGTTTTGACCGACCCAGAAGCGATCAAGCGCCCCCGCCTGTCCACCACCACAATCACAAAAGCGTCTTTGTCCTTATATTCCGCAACATCTGTATAGACTGCCGCTTTGTACTCGCCGTACTCAACGTGTAAAGCTCTGGCTCTTGCCTGCCTGCGCTGCGTATGGTGAATCGGATGCATATTTTTGGGCAAAGGTTTTATGTACAGGGCCTTATGTAACTCTCGCCGCACCTTAATTTTAGTGTCCCCAGTGGGAGCCTCTGCTCCAATGCCAATCCTTTCCAATATAATCCTGCCTGCTTTGGTTGTCGAAAGCCTAGCGTGCTGCATCACCAGATGCGCCTCCCATAATTCATCCAGGGTGTTGTGTACCCCTAGTTTTAACAGCCTTTCTGTAGGCGCGTTGTTTGGCAACCCAAGCGCTGCCTTGTAAGCTTGCCGGATCATAGCCTCGACTTCACCTTTTTCTGCGGCATCCAACTTCATATAAGGTGTCGCGTAAGTAATCCTGCTGAGCACAAACGCCTGTACCAGCTTACAGATTTCTTTTTCTTTAACCCCGCTCTTACGGTTAGCGATTCCTATGATTAGCCTGACAGTAGCATTGACCATGGTCTTAAGTTTTTCAAGGGCCACCCTATTCTTCCTGTTAGTTTGCAGATATAGGCCAAGAATTCTAATCGTTTGAGCTTCAGCTACCGGCCTACCCCCTACCTTTACCTCAACGGCGGTGGCGGAATATAGTGTCTTGCATGTAGCCCTCTGGGTTTGTCCCGAACCACAAAGAGCTCGGACTTTGGCTTAGAGCATGAAAGTCCCGCCTCCCCTGCCAACTCTTCGACAATATTAACTGCCTGTTGCAGTGTTTCTTCCAGATGCGCGTCACTACCCCTGGTTACCCATAGAGTAATATCATCTGCATAAAATGTGTGTTTGAGTCCCGGTATCTCCTCCAGCCTCGGCGGTATTTTAATTAAGGCGATGTTAAACAGGAACGGTGACAAAACTGAACCTTGCGGCGTCCCTTTGCCTCCCAACGCGAATGAGTCCGATTTGATATCTCCTATTGAAATTTCGGCGGTTCGGCCCTCCAAGAATGATCTGATGTAGCGAAATGTCCTGACCCGTGGGCCAATTTCCGATAGGTTATTCAATATTGCCTCATGCGAAAAATTGTCGAAAGCTTTATTCAGGTCAAGCCCCAATACAGCTTTGGTGCCCGTGCCATGCCCGGGATTGACTACATCATGTTTTAACTGTATCATGACATCCTGTGTGGACAAATTGGCCCTGAAACCTATCATAGTTGGGGGAAAGATGGCCTTGTCCTCTGCATAATTCTGAAGCCTGTTGAGAACCACGTGCTCCATCAATTTGCCCACGCATGATGTCAGCGATATGGGGCGCAGGTTTTCCAAGCAGAGTTTCTTGCCTGGCTTCGGAATAAATATAATCCTAGCATGCTTCCATTGTGCTGGGATCTCCCCGGCCAACCAATACTCATTTATCAAGTCAGTGATCGCCCCGACAGATTTGAAATCTAGGTTTCTCAGCATTTTATTAGTAACTCCATCCGGACCTGCGGCAGACGTAGTACGCAGCTGCCCCATGGCAAACTCCACCTCCGAAATTGTGAGCTCTTCATCTAGGTCTGAGTTTTCCACCCCCGAGTAGTGTGGTAAGCAACCGTCTACTCCATCAGTTATGTACCGATTCCGGAGTTCCTGTATAAACTCTCCAATTGTGCCTTCATATTGATGCATTAACCGAGTCATTTGCCCCCGTTGCGCCGATTTTGTTGCTGCCGGATCCAAAAGATGCCTTAACAGCTGCCATGTCTTTTTGCATCCGAAATGTCCATTCATGCGATCACAAATCTGGCCCCACTGCTTGGCTTGCAACTCAATTGTATAATTTTTGATTTTACGTTCTATCTTGGCAGTCCTTCTGCGAAGGACGCCGTTATGTTTTTGCTTCTTCCACCTTCTCAAGAGACTCGCGTGCGCTTCCCACATGTGTAATAGTCTCGAGTCAGCGGTAAACTCCTCCTGCTCGACTGGCAATTCTACCGTGGTATTACTTACATCCTCCTTGAGCGCCTGTGCCCATGCATCCAGGTCATTAATTTTCCCGTTTACAGTGTCTGCTCTGTTTTTCCTAAATCTGTCCCAATCTGTAATTCTATGCCACCTCACTTTGTCTTTATGCTTCGCAGCGCTAAACGTCGTGGAAAGGATGTAGTGATCACTTCCTAGCGCTTGTCCCGTGTTAATCCACTTTGCATTACTGATGCCTCTAAAAAACGTAAGGTCTGGGGAGGTATCCATGCTTATGCTGTTGCCTATCCTCGTATGATCTTGTGGATTGTTTAACAGCGTCCATCGCAGATCCCGGGCCACTTGCCAAAGCCGATTGCCCTTTGGGCTGGCTCGAATATAACCCCACTCCGGGTGAGGCGCATTGAAATCTCCTACCACTATAAGCGGAGCGCGAGCTGCTAACCGTTGAGTTTGAATCAGGAGTTGTGGCAAGCCCAATCCTTTATCTTCTGGAGAACTATACACATTAAGTAAAAACAGACTCTTCTCATACTTTCGTTTAGACAAAATCTCAAGCAAGACATAGTCTTTCCTGCTGCTATCTACGGAATGCTGAATGGCATTGATGTTGTGATGGACTGGCACGGCTGTGAAGACGCGTGATACGCCCCTTGAATCAATTCCTGGCGCTGTAAATGCCTTAAATCCAGGTAATTTTACGGAACCACTAGCCTCCTGTAAGGCTATTATGTCTGGTTTACTGTCCAGATTTTGTACGTGACTGCAGGTTACCCCGCTTTTGACGAAAGCCCCTGCAGTTCCACTGCCAAACCTCAATTTGCTGGCGAGGCGCCATGATGAGGCACCAGGTTGACTAATGGCACTTGGCCACCCACGGGAGGCATTCTTGCCTCCAATAGAGTATGAAGCTGCTGAAACATGCCCATGACCTGGGTTCGGGAATCCTTAAATTCAGTGGAGAGCATGCCGAGACGCTCCTCTATTGTGTCTAATCTGGCTTCGATCTTTTCGACTCGAGCCTCCAACCTATATCTTGTCTTTTCCCTTGTTTGCCTACTTTATCCGCAAGTGTTGTTACATCCGACTTAAGACTAATGACCTTAAAAACAGGCTGTGGCATGTCTACTGGTGACGTTTCGGCTAATCGTTTTGCGTTAGCTACCTCATCCCCCGGCAGTGGTCTCTTCACTGTCCCCCGATTCTCCACTTCCATAGCTGCACTCTCCTGTACGCAAGCAGACGTCTCTTGCGTCGCTTTCTGTAGGCCTTGCACTGCTGGTGCCTGTGTCCCCTGCCGTTGGTCGTTTCTAAGTGCGCGTTCTATCTTTGCAATTCTGTTTTCCATTCTTTTAATCAAGTCTCCCTGTCGCTGAACCAGCGATGCTAACTCCCTCTCTCGAGCGGTTTCGTTCTGGGAGGCCGTGCTTGACAAGCTCACCTTTTTGTTGGTGTCGCGTGCGCAGCTGTTGGTACTGGATGCTCGTCCACCATCTTGGCCGCCCCCGCGCCCTGGCAATGGCGGGAAGGAACTCGACCGGTCCCTGCTTTTGCTTCTGCCTTCTTTACACCTGGGTGACCGCTCCGTGGCCCTCGAGGAACGCTTATCGTTGCCAGCTTCGCTCTCTATTTCGATGCTCTGCTGCCGGCCTGTCGGTGGCTTGCAAGCCAGGCGAAACTTGCAGTTCCGGCTCCCTGTGTGATGCGCACCATGGCACACGATGCAGACCGGCGTGCACGTAGGTGTCTCTCCTTCTGGCGGGGCAGGATGGTCCTTCCCGCAACAGTGACATAGGTTGCTCTTCGGACGATAGCAAACGTCCGCTCGATGTCCAACTCGTCTGCAGTTGTAGCAGGTCTCGACTAAATTTCTGTACGGAATCACAGCGTACAGACAGTTCCAGTAAGTAATCTGCCGGGGTATGTGTTTTCCCCCGAACGTAATCTGAATCGCCTTTGACTTTCCAAGAGGTCTCGCGTCGAGAATGTCTATGCCTTCATTCTTCTTCAGGAATCCCGCCCGAACTTCTTCCACTGGGCATCCATCATAAGCATTATAATTCCCTCCCCGCACGAAGTTCTCCAACGGCACCACGAACGCCGAAACTAGCAGGTCACGATCACCCAGCTTGAGCGTTTTTACAGTCGCATATGCCCCACTGCGATTTATGCACGGTGTGATCACTGTCAACGTGTTGTTTGTGCCATTAACCCGCACAATGTCTTCTTCCGCGGCAATCGCACTCGTTAGACGCGCTGCTGCTCTCAGTGAACATCCGAGTTCTCTCACTGTCACAACACTCAAGTCCCAGTTCTGGGGCCTGTACACAATCTTGAAATCCGTGGCTGGCAACTTGAGAAACCGTCCGCGTTTCTTCCATACCGGCGCTTTGCCCTGCTTGACTTGCTGCGCTCCGTGCGTCTTGCGCCCGTCCCTGCCGGCCTGAGTCTCGCAAGGCCTACTCTTGGCGTTGTCGCCATGCTGAGTCTTCTTAAATCGGTCCCGTGCCTTCAGCACTGGAGCCCACTCTTCCGCTTCAAAATCTTCGGGTGTTATAGTCACCCCTTCGACGTAGTACTCCATCTTCAGCCCAACAAGACCCACGGTCACCGGGCGCAAGTCAGACGCCGGGCGACGCGGCCCAGGCCAGGCTTGGCCTAGGAGATAGACCTAGCCTTGCCACCGCGGAGTTGATAGGAAAATCTTGAAAACTCCAAAAACGGGGACAGACTTGCCTAAACGAGTGGTGTCCGTAGGTACAGGGCAACCTCCTGCAGACGAACCCACTGACAGCAAGTTCAGAAAAAAGCGCGTCCGCCGATAGTCGGTCACCGGGCCGGAGCTTATGCGAAACACGTCCGCACAGCTTCTCACCCCAGCCGCCTCTCCCGAGAACAACGCGGAGGATCTTTGTCTTTAGTAAGCATTGAAATGATGGGACTCAACCTGACACCCGCATCAGGCACAGATTCCTACAGGGCGACACTGTTTCTGGTATGGCTGCTCAAAACGCATATCTGCATCACTGACTTCAAACTCACAAATGATTCTAGAAATTCGCACTTTACGCTCGTCCCTGCTAGAGCTGCCTGAGAGCTTCCCGCTGAAGAAACTTACACTGCGCTTTACTGGCAATGACGCCACGCATGCTGACCTCATGACAGTCCTTCCCAGGCTATCGAAGTCTTGAAGAACTCCGTTGCGACGGCATATCTCGAAATAGCGACCCTATCATGAATGCCGTATCGGTCCTTCTTAGAACAACGACCTGCCTGACTTCATTGGCCTTGTACACCTGTGTCGGTGAGAGCCAACCACAAAAGTCATTGATGGATGCGCTAGCCGCCAACTCGACGCTGAAATCTGTTAATCTGGGGACAAAATGGGTGACGCGAGCATCGCCAGCACACATCGTTGAAATCGTGAGAAGTAACCAGTTGTTGACAAGTTTATCAATTAACGGTCATGACGTAGATCGTGCAGACCTTCATCTCGACGAGACCCTCGTCCGTAATGAAACCCTCTGCACTCTTTGGGTTTCAAATGTTTACGGTGGTGAAACGAGCGCGCGTTGGATTACAAGAATTTTAGCCGGATGTTAATCTCTCCGGAACCTGGATATTATGTGGTCGCGGACCCGTTTTACCGAAGTATCAGAGGCCATAATGACGCGTTGCGCGGAAGCACTGGCTAGAAACGAATCGTTGGAAGTGCTGAAGCTGCCGTACTCGCTGTGGGACGCTAACAGCTGGACGCTTTTCTTCGCCATGCTCCTGAAGAACAGACATCTCAAGAAGTTACAGGTCATGCATTACGCCAGAAGCGACTATGAAACACTTCAGACTGTGCTCGAAAGTTTGGAGGAGACAGGCTCATGTACGCGCATTTGCTTCAGAGATTACGTACAAAGAGAGGGAATAAACCTGATGAACTACACGGTCTTTTCGAGCATCAAACTTTTCGGAAACGAGAGCATGCAGGTTGACGCTTTAACACGACTGCCTTTTTTGAATCACTTCACCGGTCTCTCACTAGATGTGTTCAATGCTGGTGAACGTCTGTTCTCAGCTCTGGCGAAGTACATCCGTGAGACAACCGTGCTTCGGAAGCTGTTAATGACCTTGGCCGATCACTACATGGTGAACAATACAGCCGCCCCGTCTTGCTGGACACTTCTCTTTGAATCGATGTCAGTCAACACCAGCATTTCAGATCTCAATGTTTTCTGCAGTGGCAGCTTTCAGTACAGTGACCGTCTCACCAGCATCATCGGCCTTAGCAAATGCATCACTCGATTGTCCTTTCGTATGACTCCACGAGATCGGAACGCCACCGAGTTGGTCACCCTACTTTCAAAGGCTATCAGTGACAACCATAATCTTCTCAGCTTTGACATATACAACGCTGAATTAGACATCGAAGGAAAACGGGGCTTGTTCATCATCAGGGAAATGACGCGGAGAAACTCTGGCCTGGTGAATCGTGCCGCTGCCTTCAACGACGACACCCGTTTGGACTGGTACGTCTTGCTCTTATGTATCATTTCTGAAATGCGATTTTTTAATGAGCCATAGCAATTTCACCAACTCCATTCCTGCATCCGTCTGTCTATTCGTCCATCCAACCACCCACCTGTCCATCCGTCCGTCCGCATCTAGCCCCTTTCAACTGGGCACTCTTGTGATCAGCTGCTTAACACAGTTGGTCTAAAATTTCCATAGCATGACCTGAGTGTCAAATGGCGTTATTCGGGCGACTTCCTTGCAACGTACGTCATGAAACACTTTCCATGAGTCACGTGGTGAACATGCCCACATCACCGGACTCATTTTTATGCACCAAAGACGATTGAGAGTGCGTATTAACTCAGATTTTCGATATCGACGTGATATCCTGCAGGGGCCGGTGCTGAGAAAATGCCGGGCTGGTCAAAAGGTGAAAATAGAGACGGAAACGAAGAATGAAAATCGTGTCTCTAGCCGCATTCGAATGGCGGAGTTGATTGCATGGCTGTAAACTATTCTGCCACAAGGCCTCGCCAGAGCTTTAAACTGCTTCATACAAAATGTTATACAGGTGTCATGTCGGGACAGCATCTTCTAGGAAAGTTTGTGCCAGTGTTGTCCAGCGCTGAGTTCACTCGCGCGTTCATAGAAAATATTCAACGATAATTGAAGTGCTCAGCCAGATTTGGTAAAAACTCCTGAGATTTTTCTGAATGCCAGAATAGTACAATGTAATGCTTACTGTATAATATTTGATAAAATAAATGTAAAACCTCAATGAAGCTAGTAAAAGCTACAATAGGTGTCACGATAAGAAGCTATCGCAGATATTATTTGCGATGAAAAAGTACAGTGACTTACATATTATACGATAGTAATTAATTAGTTCCAATTAGTATAAGTATCTTTAATACTTCAAACAAAATTTCATTCATATTTTTCTTAAAATCAACTGCACGGGAAGAGTAAAAACAGTCAGCATTTTCTCGCAATTTTTGTGGGGGCTTATAGCGGCCGGTTTACGCTAGCGGCGAGCATGCCTCCCCATTTTATGTTCTCAGGCCACCGTGCACGAACTGTTTCCTTCGCGCACGTCTGCCTTTTTTTGCCGTCCGAAAAATGGGTCGGAGACCCATTTTGTGCCGTTTTTCGTTTGCTGGAGAGAGAGACGTAGCCAATCAACGACGGAGGAGCTACATAGGTTCACCGCGTCCTCTGCTTTCAGCTTTCCGCGTCGTCTGCGTCAGCCGCGGGGCGTTTGCAGCTGCTTCCATCTTCCTTCGTTGTTTTCGTGCTATAAGTGTGGACATCATTTCTTTTTTCCCAGGCTTGCTTCCAGCAGTCAATAGAGCGTTTCAGCCTCTCTGATATAAAAAAGCGCAGTGGAAAACCAGATAACGTGTCCCCAACCTGGCACCCCGACAAGTGGCACCAGCTATCCATAGTTAGGAACAACTGACGAACGAGTAATATAAAGTCTCTTCGTTTCGGCTGCACCGGCTGAACCAGTTTAAGGGTTGCAGCACCTTCGACCTTGTTTTGCCAGAGCAGTGCGCGCCCTCTGACACATGCCCTTTGCGCTGGCTCCCTCGTTTTGTAGAGGTGTAACATCAACCTGTTCAGACCACCCGCCTCCTATGAATCGCCGCGCGGCAGAATGGACGGACACCTCGCGATTTTACGCACATGTTCCTGTAACTTGTGAACGCTTTTCCCAAACGTACGCCGCACCACCACCACGCCTCCGTTGCGTAGCGTTCTGATTCGCTGCGGCAAAGCGGCAAGCCTCGGCAGGCGGCAAAAAAAAAAAAAAATGCTCCGAGAGCGATCGCCCTTGCCGCCTGGAGAGGAGGCATTTCCCGCTTTCCGCGTTGCCGATTTGGCCACCCCGCCTTCGGTGTGAGTGAGCCTCGAGCTTAGGTTCCGACGAGTTCTGCAATGGCGTGCACGCACTCCAAAGCAGGTGCAGAGTATTGCAGCATGGTGGGTGTCCCCCAAGGCCAGAGCAGAAGGCGCTGCAAATATATGTTCCGGCCATTCGAAAGGAAGTTGAAGTACTTCACAATCCCGACTGGTCATTTATGACGGACGTTAACAGTTACGTCTATGAGGCATCAGGTAAGTGATGCCGCATGCATTGGCAAGAAACTTTTTAGCGGTGAGGAGTCGTAGTCAGTCAGCAAACAGCCTTGTCAATTGCGTCTGCTCTGTCAATAGTTTAAATGTTCGTTTTCGGCCTTACAGACGGCAAGTGCGTTGCGCTGCGGCTCATGGCAAGGAATCGGGAAAGTGTACCCCCTCCGGCACATGCGCCGACACCGCCGCCTGCCTGCTACGGCGAAGTCGAGAGCGACGGGGCTCTAGCCGCATTTTCAGCAGCATGCGCGTCGGCCGAAGATAAGTAAGAGTTTTGGAACGCCCGAAAAACGAGAATCTCTGCCCCATACTCGGAAATAAAGGACTGGCTGAGAAAATCCAGGGCATTTCGGTATGTCATCCATTGTCCAAAATTATTTGCAGCTTGTTATTATTCCGTTACACTCTATGCAAACACTGACAAGGTAAGGATGCATGACGTTTACAAAGGTGGTGTGTATTGTTGCCTAGATTTTACTGCCAGCAATCCTATTGCGATGTTGAACTTATGTTACAGCTCGCTGGATATCTTGGTGTGGTCTCGCCTTTCAGTCATGACAGCAAGTAGCAATGGAAGCTGTAGTGTTTAAGGAAACCTTTGTGTGATCGCAGGAGCGCTAAAATAGGGAGAGTAAAATCTTCAATGCTACTCCAGGTGTAGGGTGATGACTGTGACAATACAGCGTTCACATGTACAAACAAAGAGTATGTATAGTCAGACACGTATATACCCAATGAAGGCATTCGCAATGTTTCTTTAGGACAAGTGGTTCTCAAACAAACCGATGATGCTTCTTGGTTGGGCATTGCACAACCGCTATCTTGTCACTGTCCGAAAAGGTGCGACAGCTCCAAGCTCAAGCCATATTGCAAATGTAGTACTGCTTCAGCAATTATCACTAGAGGGAATTGCTTGTCGTTTGTGATTCTGTGGCACATCTCAAGTAAAAGTTTCGCCCTGCACTTTTTGTTTCTTCGCTGTTTGTTCGCATTTCTTCCACAATGCCACTGTCTATGACGGTGCAGCCCATTGATAAAAGAGGTATGCTTTTTGACAAATGTTTTGAACCTAGATTTCACTGTGTATCAGTAGACAATGATGCGCAGCTGCATTTTTACAATGAAAAGGCGGGTGAGATTATGTCTGTCTCCTGGGTGAAGCTATATGATTCAAAAAGTCTCTGATTTACAAAATGATCCGCAACAGAAGCTAAACACCAAATCTGCACTGGGACCAGACGGGATCACTAATAGAACACTACGGAACCTTGACGACCAAGCCATAGAGAACATCACGCAATATATTAACGAGTGCTGGACCAAGGGCACTATACCAAAACAGTGGAAAAAAGCTAAAGTAATCCTCATCCCCAAGCCTGGGAAACCCCCCGATCTATCGAATTTACGCCCCATATCACTAACGTCTTGTGCTGGGAAGCTGATGGAACACGCTTTTCTAGACAGAATCAACACTTATCTTGAGGAGAACGAAATCTACCCAGATTCCATGTTGGGGTTCCGCACACGGCTCTCCACGCAAGACGCCATGCTGCAAATTAAGCAGCAGATTCTAGACAATAAAACAAGAGCTACCCGGGCGATCTTAGGGTTAGACCTTAAAAAAGCCTTCGACAAAGCATCGCATAGGGCTATCTTACATCAGATCTGCCAATTAAGCTTAGGATCAAGGGCGTATAACTATGTCAAGGACTTCCTAACAGACAGAACGGCATGTATCGTAATGGGAGAACTGAGATCTGAGGAAAGGCCTATGGGCAGTGCTGGTACCCCGCAGGGTTCAGTCATATCGCCAATGCTGTTTAATCTCATAATGATAGGACTCCCGGCGCGGCTGAACTCAATATACGGAATACATCATTCTATATATGCGGATGATATCACCATCTGGGCGTGTGAAGGTAGTGACGGAGAGATAGAGCAGAGACTACAAGAGGCCGTCGCCACTATTGAGGAGTATCTTGATGGTACTGGCCTCGAGTGCTCGCCAGATAAATCCGAACTCCTCCTCTATCGCCCCACACTTAAAGGCAGACCACCCAAGGGATACAACCGAGACCGTGCTTACGAAGAGATCCAAACTCACACCAAAAACGGCAGGACTATTCCTATAGTGCAACAAATCAGAGTCCTTGGACTCATCATAGAGTCTAAGGGTACAAACGGTGAAACCGTCAAGAGGTTAGTAACCAAAGTCACCAACGCAATACGGCTAATCAAGAGAGTCACCAACAAACACCAAGGCATGAAAGAGGCTAACGTCATCAGGCTTATTTATTCATTCGCCATAAGTCACATTATATACGTAGCGCCATATCTAAACTGGTATACAGCCGAAAAACTCAAAATCAACGCACTCATACGAAAGGCGTACAAACAAGCTTTGGGCCTTCCAGATAGCACCAGCAACGAGAAACTGTTTCAACTGGGCTTACATAACACTTTAGAGGAGCTGATATAAGCGCAACAGATTGCCCAGTTGGAGAGGCTAGCCAGCACGCGCACAGGACGGAGTATCCTTGACAAGTTGGGGATAAATTACCATAGGCAACAAGGAAGTAAAGTGTCGATTTTAAAGGTGATCAGGGAAAAGATCCAGGTCCCCAATCTGCCCAAAAACATGCACCCCGAATTTAATCAGGGCAGAAGAGAAAGCCGCGCTAGAACTCTGCTTAAGGCCTACGGCAGAGACAAGGAAGCGTTGTTCGTAGACGCAGCGGAGTACCCTAGTCACAAATCCTACGTTGCGGTAGTAATAAACACCGACCGCAAATGCGTAAACGCGTGCTCCATACGCTCGGATAATTCAGAAATCGCGGAAGAGGTGGCTATTGCACAGGCCATAATTTCCCCAAAGTGTAGGTATGTCATCAGCGACTCGCAGTCAGCAATCCGTAACTATGCACGAGGAAGAATATCTCCCGAGGCAGCCAACATACTCCTCCGCGAGGCAAATCTCATATCATCCGAGGAATTCGAAGAAAGGTATATTATATGGTTCCCAGCCCACACCCCGTGTGCGTCCCCCATTCCCAACCTCAACGAGGAGGCTCACCGCGTAGCGCGAGGTCTCACTTACCGCACTCGCAATGGAGCTTCACATGAGGTACTGGGAGGAGATGAGTGGTGGGAGAGGGACAGAATGTTTAGGTTCTGCGACATTATCCAATTCTACCAAAAGTCGAGGCGCAGATTTCCACCACCTAGCACCACATTAGACAGATCTCAGGAGGTTGACTGGAGGCGACTTCAAACTAGAACATTTCCCAATCCGAAGCTCCTAAATCGCATCTACCCCGAACTATACCCAGATGACTCGTGTAAACTATGTAGCATGAGACGCGCCTCCCTAGAGCACATGTTATGGGAATGCACACAGATAAAGGACGCCAATGCAGTCTCCCCAGAACAGCTTGGGGCGCGGTGGAGAGCCGCGCTGATCAGCTCAGATCGCGCAGATCAAATATGGGCCATCCAGCGGGCACGGGAGGCGGCTGAGAGACAGGTTCTCTCCACCGCCCCTGGTGCAGCTTAGGCCCACGCCTCAATCCGCTGGTTAAATAAAGTTTGCTCACTCACTCACAAAATGATCAATTTCTCTAACCTTGTTCTTCCCCTTCAAAAGAAGAAGTGTATGAATAGTGAATTTGGAACCGAACCAAGTATAAATCAAACAGTGATGGCACCAATTAGAATACAAATAATAATCGAATACTGTTTACATAGAAAGCAGATCACTTCATAACAGCCTTAGAACGCAACATTTTATTTGAAACAAATATTCACATACTTTCAGCAAAGACCAATAAAGTCAGTTTGAATATACTCAAAATACCACAATAACGAAAACTAAGGTAAGCTCATATACAGTAGGAACTAGAACCTTCGTAACATTTTGTAATTGTAGTACAGCACTGCCTAGCGTTATCAGCGTGAGACTTTGTCGCCCCATTTTAAACGAAATTGGGAGACAAAAACAAAGCAATATGCAACGAAACATTGCGGATACAGCTAAATGTGTAATGATCGACCCATCATCACAACGTCGCCTGCACACTAAAAGCCTATAACAATCGGCATTGAAATTTACATCTGAAAGAACAATTTGCGCAGACGCAACACGATCTGTTGCTGGTCATAAAGCTGTGAACAGACGTAGTTCTCACTTTTAGTTATTACAAGATGGAGAGAGGAGCTGATAACTGCGATGCAATTAAAGTGCACTGAAGTAAAAATTTAGCAAAAACTGAGTTTTCAGAAGAAGCGCGTTCATTCGGCAATCAATATAGTGTAGGTAGTCTTGTAAACTATCGGGCTGTGTGCCCTTATTAAGTACTAAGAAAATGTTCATGTGCTACTGCAAAACTTGGGTCATATTCTGTCGCTTCCTCTTTTCCTACTAATTATTCTTTGCTCTTTTTCTTCAGCACAAGAAAGCTTCTGTAGAAAAAGTTGGCTGAGGTCATCAATACGGAGTTCTTGTGCAACACGATCGCCTTGCAACTGCAAAACGAATGGAAATACCTGGACAGGGCTTGTGAAAAGTAAAAAAAAAGACAACAATTCTTCAGGTCACCACCATGCAAACTGTAAATATGAAGGGTAAGTTATCATTGTGTCTAAATATTTTCAGTGATTCTTATAGTGTCTATTACGCAGAGAGCTTACAGAATTCTTCGAAAAAGAACATAGTGCGAATCCAAGGCTGCTCTTGGAGCCTGGAAAAACAATCCTGCATGCAAGTAAATTTACTTAATTTTGTAGTACCCTCGGAGTGATATGGCACTTCTACAAATACTTTCAGCAGCACCAACATCACTGAAGCACCTCAAGACGCATCAGTCCAAGTTGAGTTCTACTCGGCATCGGCAGTGGAGAGCAAGACAACGCCAAAAATGAAGCGCCAGAGTATATAAGTCCGGGGTCACGCTACTCTTGAAGGCATTAGTGAAAAATGAAAGCTGTAAGTTCTAAACAAGAAGAGGGAGCAGTAGAAGAAAGAAAAAAGTCGGAAGAAGCAAAAGCTAAGCGGCATGATGAGCGCATGCAGCGGTTCGATTGATCGATCAACATGCTCGCAAATAAGAATGGGTAATAATTTGGGAAATAAACTTTTGTAACATTAGCAGTGTCTACTTCATCCATTTTTAAATAAAACAAAAAGAACATTGTTTCTAGATGTGGCACCACACTTAGCGAAACATTTCTACACTGGAGAAATGACGAAGCAAAGATGAATTGCAAGCACTGTTTCCTTGCAATGAACTCGTGCAGAGAGTGACTGTAACCTGGAAGTCTGAACTCGAAATTTGCTTTTTTTTTCATAATTGTCCAAAACATAATTTTGGAGAAGGGCTGCAAGTTCCTCAGTGGAAGTCTTATTACGACACACGTTGTGTAGCACACACGCAGCCAAAACTATATAGCAGCACTCTTGCGCACTTTTTGCATCAACAAGATGGAACCTCCTAAAACCCTGTTTCAACAGGCCGAAGGTGTTCACAATAGACACTCGTTGTTGGCTGTGCCATTTATTGAAGCTTTTTTCACACGAAGGAAAAGAATTTTTGCTGTCCCAGAATGGGGTCATGAGCCATGGTATCAGTGCAATAAACGCTGTCACCCAGTGTACAATTGTCTTCGCATTCCTGAACTGAACGTGCAAAGAAGGGGCTCTCTCTCAGGACACGGGCATCGTGAACCGAACTTGGAAATACAATAAACACATTTAGGCACTTGTTCCTGTCACCGCAGATACTTTGTAGGATTATGGAAGGCCACTTTTTCCGGTTGAGGTAAGACTGCGTAGTTTTGCTTGAAGTGAGTGTCCCGATGTGTGATTCATCGATGCAACCTATGGTGTTTCTTGAGCGCTTGCCTTTATTCTTGTCGAGGAAGCTGTTCTTTATGCTAGTTCCTCCACGCTACTGGGTCGGCAAATATCTCACCACAAATCACGTGTAAAAAGTGCGTCACACAAACATGAACAGGCGATTCGTTAATATGAAATTCGTCACCTGTGGCGAACATCGATAATTCTGAGCGTAGGTACACAAGCACTTCGGACATGTATTTTCGGCAGTGATTTCATGGCGGCCGTGCACTGCCCTTAGGTAGAAGGCTGAAGCCCTTAGCTTGGCCCTGAAACAATCAAAAGTCTCTCTCTCTGGACAGCCTGAAGAGGCACCTAAATTCATGCTTATTGTACCTGCTGTGAATGCTTTCGTACCTGGGCACATGGTTCGTGTCTTCACGCACCAACGCGCACGCGACCAAGATGCACGCATCGTCGTACTCATCGTAGCAGTCACTGCAAGTAGCACCGCTGATTGAATCATCGTCAGCTAGTGTTCGAGTCTAGTCGTTCCATCACAGTCACAAGAAGGGCTATTATGACGCATAATGATCGGACAAGGCTGCTGAGGTGCCTATTGTAGGCTTACATTGATTGCACTCACGCCTTGGTGTTGGCTGCAGCCGTCGCGCGCTAGTGTCGTCTGGTGTCGAGGCTGCACCTGCACTTGCTCTACCCGCGCTGCACGCTCACCGCACCACCTGGCATCGCTGCGGCAATTTTCTGAACTAGTGCTGCTAGTACAAGCCAAATTAATCGAAGAGACCTATATGCTCTCCGAAATCGAGAAGGATCGCTAAGCCTAAAACATTGATTAGTTGACTATCGCTCACAAAAACACTGCCGCATTGATTCGATCATTTTGTTGTCGAAGCTTTTAAGGCCATGTATGAGTCTTAAGCGAATTAAAGCATCGGTTCGGAGCTTACGGGCTACAGAGCGCATGGCGGCCACTTGATAGATTCGAGGCGGTCGATAACTGCATTCGGAAGGGCAGCCATTTTCATCCGAAGCTGAATTTCCTCGCCGGCGAAGCTTTCCATGCACTTTAAACAGCTCGGTTGTGGACGGCGGCGGCCGCCCTTCTACGACACCACGCCGTTCGTGCATTTGCCGCTAAAGTGAACCGGCCATAACTGATGGTGTACATCAAAGCATTAAACCGTGTAAGAACTCAGATCGCCATTTAAAATGCAGTGTAATGGCTCCTTCAGTATTTTCTTCATGCCGTGTGGCCAGACTCGAAAACTATATATCATCCTCATGATCTCTTCGTCATCCCTTTCGCGTTCTGTACGTTTCATTAGCATGGGTGCCCATTTGTGTGGTTTCGAACTTCATGACTTGGACGAATGGTAGAACGAGTGCAGATCAAAAGAGAGAGAGGGGAGACATAGATGAAAAGAGAATTAGAGGCAGGACGGGAACAAAAAGAATGTAGATGGAGCGACAAAGAAGGGAATATGCAGAGAGAGAGAGAGAGAGAGACAGCAGCAGCAACAACAACAACAAAAAAAAGAGCCAGCATGGTCGTCTGAATAGTACAGCATTGAAAGGAAAATGGAAGTGAGGGTGATGAGGTCACAGCGCAAACGCCGAAAAAACTTGGATGACGCATGAGCTTCGCGATCTTGAGGACAACGCGATAGGGAATACGGGTGTTTTGTCGCTTTCCTTGCTTCGGTTTTTAGTGCGTGCCTCAAATGTGCCAAAAAAAACCAATTGTCATGCGTGTAAAACTGGTCGTTTCAAGTTATCCCTGAATGCCTACTGTAAATACAGTTGCTATATGTCTGCTACACCATAATCCTTTATTTTGCGAATCACCTAAGGCCCCACTATGCGTCCGGAAGGCAAAATTCAAACTCACGCTGTCCCTTCCCTTGTTGATGTTTTGAAGCTGTTGATGACTAAATACATGACAGCGCTTTATGACGGGTCGACCACTCGCCGCAATATAAACTTTCTGCACGTAGCGTGGTTCTACGCTTCTGTCACGAAATCTTGCATGTGTTAAGGAGACGCCTTACAATACACGAAACCCGTGTAGGCTTCCTTTCGAAGTAATTTATAGGCATTGGCGTGACTTTATGGTGGAGCACCTGTTTGCCTTGAAAGGACCAGTTTTCAATTCGCACTGAAAGTAAACTTTTAATATTCATCTTTTATCATTCTCATTTTTTCGGTCACGGACAAGGTGATGATATTTCACCCACAACCAGTCACACCAATGCTGCACTTTTTCGAAGTGAGCTCTTTCACGCTATCGCGTTGAGATGCTATATTCTCACTTTCGAACCACCTTGCGCCAACGGTAATCGGTTTTCGGCGTACGAATATTCAGCACAAAATTGGGAAATCAAGCAATCAGCCACAGGCTCCGCCTATTTGCAAGCGCCTCGGCATTTACAGTTTGCAGACTTTGTATCTTCGTAATCAAGCACAAAACAAAGAACCTTCCACAGGAACGCTTTGTTCTAAAATATTATCGCTAAAACTGCGCCATACCGAACTACAAGCACATCGCAGCGGCCCGCCGTCACTGAAGAGTCTGATAGGTAGGCCTGGCAAGGAGGACGCCAGCCGTCGACTACTCAATCGCCGATCACACGCTAGCTCGAAATAGAATGCTTGGTATTCTCAACAAGAATAAGCATTGAAGTCGTATGAAATGCGTCAGCATGCGGTGTTAACTTTCTCGACGTCATTCACGTGAGTATCACTGGGTTGAGCTGTGAAATAGCCTTTCATAGCTTCTCGCCATCTCGCTAGATTTTTGGAAGCAGGTGCTACATTGCAGAAACAGCCCACCCCAACATCACGTTTATTCAGTTAGAAATGGTTTTCCTTCACAAAGCAATTGTTCTCTATGTTTATCACGCTGGTGCGAGCGACTATGTCAACAAATGCTCCTCGACTCCATCGGAATGCCTTAGCAACAGTGACAGGAGTGTCGATAAGGAGGGGAGTCAAGGGAGCCACCAGCGACGTGGTGTAAAACTGCTACCAAACTGTCATTGGCTGTGGCAGTGCTGCGATCAGGTGCTGCGATCAAAGTATCGGCCCAGATCGGTGCAGCCCATACATGCGATGCCGAGGTCGATAACGACAAAACTTCACCATTCTGCCTGCAGTGGCGTTGCGTCCGACGTCGCACAGGGCGTAAAATTGTGCCATCAGTATCGACCTTAAAGCGCAACGTACGTTATAGCGAGAGTTAAGAAAGAGAAGTAATAAAGGGGATGAAAAAAAGCAGGAGGGCACCAACTCTGCTCTTCCGAGTCTTCCTTCTCAAGTTCGTAGCTGTCCCCATTTTTTGTTGTTGTTTACTCGGGTTCCATTTAGACTTGTAATATCTGTTGTCCGAAACTAGTCCTCATTTGTCATCTCTCGTATCATCGCCAACAGGCACACCGCCGATGCATTCGAGAAAGTTGCCCGAAGTCCAGCGCTGATCCGAGAGCTCGCCGAGGAGGAGGGCATTGCCACTGCCGATGTCGCCAACGGGCTCCGAAGGCGTCTGAGGAGTGTCGACGGGCTGCACGACTTCATGCTACTAGCCGGAGTGGTCAAGAAATGCGTGAAGTGCGCGCCCCTTGTTGACGGCCACGGAATGCAGCTTCATGACCTGAACGACGACTGCTGGCGCCTGGTGAGGCGATACCTCAGCTTCGATGATGTCAAGCGCTTCAGCACAGCGATAAAAAATCCTTTCACGTCGACCTGAGCATCGCAAACAGACTATCATAATAAACTCACTCAGCGAAATACTTGACCAACATCACAAATAAAATTACCTTAGGCCAAACACCACAGTTACTCTACGCCTATCCTGCAATGAAGAATGAGCGCACCACAGTTGCCATTCTCTCTCTCTCTCTCACTGTGTGCGTGCGTGAGTACGTGCGTGTGTGTGTGTGCGTCCGCGCGTGAGTGCGTGCGTGAGTGCGTGCGTGTGTGTGTGTGCGTCCGCGCGTGAGTGCGTGCGTGAGTGCGTGCGTGAGTGCGTGCGTGTGCGTAAGTGCATGAGTGCGCGCGCGCGCGTGTGCGTGAGTGTGTGCGTGTGTGTGTGTGCGTGCGTGTATGTGTGCGTGCGTGTATGTGTGCGTGCGTGCCTATGTGTGTGCGGGCGTGCATGTGTGCGTGCACGTGTGTGTGTGTGTGTGTATGCGCGTGTGTGTGCGTGTGTGTGGGTGTGTGCGTGCTTATGTTGCAAGCACACAGGAGGAGATAACAGACATGGGTGGTCGCCACTTTTGAATCTTTGTGTGCACTATGACCACGATCATCCGGACCCATTTGGCAGCTGTGACAACGACATGACGGCTTTTGATGGTAATGACCATAGCGGTGCTACAGTGGTGGCAGTTCCTAAATATAGGGTGGATTTTCCTAAATATGTTCCTAAATATAGGGTGGAACTAGGGTTTTGGTTCGCATATCTCATCATCATCATCATCATCATCATCATCATCATCATCATCAGCCTGACTACGTCCACTGCAGGACAAAGGCCTCTCCCATGTTCCGCCAGTTAACCCGGTCCTGTGCTTGCTGTTGCCAATTTATACCCGCAAACTTCTTAATCTCATCTGCCCACCTAACCTTCTGTCTCCCCCTACCCCGCTTCCCTTCTCTGGGAATCCAGTTGGTGACCCTTAATGACCAGCGGTTATCCTGTCTACGTGCTACATGCCCGGCCCATGTCCATTTCCTCTTCTTTATTGCAGCTATGATATCCTTAACTCCCGTTTGTCCCCTAATCCACTCTGCTCTCTTCTTGTCTCTTAAGGTTACACCTACCATTTTTTCTTTCCATTGCTCGCTGCGTCGTCCTCAATTTAAGTTGAACCCTCTTTGTGAGTCTCCAGGTTTCTGCTCCGTAGCTAAGTACCGGCAAGATACAGCTGTTATATACCTTCCTCTTGAGGGACAGTGGCAATCTACTTGTCATAATTTGAGAGTGCCTGCCGAATGTGCTCCACCCCATTCTTATTCTTCTGGTTACTTCAATCTCGTGGTTAGGCTCTGCGGTTATTACCTGCCCTAAGTAGACATATTCTTTTACAACTTCAAGTGCACTATTACCTATCGCAAAGCGCTGCTCCTGTCCGAGGTTGTTGTACATTACTTTCGTTTTCTGCAGATTAATTTTAAGACCCACCTTTCTGCTCTCCTTGTCTAACTCCGTAATCATGAGTTGCAATTCGTCCCCTGAGTTACTCAGCAATGCAATGTCATCGGCGAAGCGCAGGTTACTGAGGTACTCTCCATTAACTCTTATCCCTAACTGTCCCCATTCTAGGCTTCTGAAAACGTCCTGTAACCACGCAGTGAATAGCATTGGGGAGATTGTGTCCCCCTGCCTTACACCCTTCTTTATTGGTATTCTGTTGCTTTTTTTTATGAAGCACTATGGTAGCAGTTGATCCCCTGTAGATTTCTTCCAGAATGTTTATATATATTTCATCTACGCCCTGATTCCGCAGTGTCTGCATGACGGCTGATATTTCTACTGAATCAAACGCCTTCTCGTAATCTATGAAGGCTATGTATAGTGGTTGGTTATACTCTGAGCATTTCTCTATTACCTGATTGATAGTATGAATGTGGTCAATTGTTGAGTAGCCTGTTCTAAATCCTGCTTGTTACTTTGGTTGATTGAATTCTAATGTTTTCTTTACTCTGCTAGCAATTACCTTTGTAAATAGCTTGTATACTACAGAGAGCAAGCTGATCGGCCTGTAATTCTTCAAGTCCTTGTCATCTCCTTTCTTATGTATTAAGATGATGTTAGCGTTCTTCCAAGACTCTGGTACTTTTCCCGTCAGGAGACACCTCGTAAATAGAGTGGCTAGTTTTTCTAACACAATCTGTCCTCCATCTTTCAGCAGATCTGATGTTACTTGATCCTCACCAGCAGCTTTGCCTCTGTGCATGCTCTCCAAAGCTTTTCTGACTTCTTCTATCATTACCGGTGGGGTGTCGTCTGGGTTACTGCTAGTTCTTATAGTATTAAGGTCGTGGTTGTCTCGGCTACTGTACAGATCTCTGTAAAACTCCTCCGCTATTTTAACTATCCTATCCATATTGGTAGGTAATTTGCCTTCTTTGTCCCTTAGTGCATACATCCGCCTTTTGCCTATCCCAAGTTTCCTCTTCACTGCTTTGACGCTTCCTCCGTTTTTCAGAGCGTGCTCAATTCTCTCCATGTTATACCTTCTTACATCGCATACTTTACGTCTATTAATCAGCTTCGAAAGCTCTGCCAGTTCTATTTTGTCTGTTGTACTTGACACTTTCATGATTTGACGCTTAATTAATTAGGTTCTTCGTTTCCTGGGAAAGCTTGCCGGTGTCCTGTCTAGCTACCCTGCCTCCAACTTCCACTGCACACTCCGTGATGATACTCGTCAGATTATCATTCATTGTATCTACGCTAAGGTTGGTTTCCTCGCTAAGAGCAGAGTACCTGTTCTGCAGTGACACTCTGAATTCCTGTACTTTCCCTCTCAGTGCTAGCTCATTGATTGGCTTCATGCGTATCAGTTTCTGTCGTTCCTTCTTCAAGTCTAGGCGGATTCGAGCCCGTACCATTCTATGGTCACTGCATCTTACCTTGCCAACCACTTCCACATGCTGCACGACTCCTGGGTGTGCAGTCATTACAAAGTCTATTTCGTTCTTATTTACGCCATTAGGGCTCCTCCATGTCCACTTGCGGTTTTCTCGTTTTCGGTAGAAGGTATTCAAAATACGCAGATTATTGCGTTCTGCGAATTCTACTAGTAGCTCTCCTCTGGCGTTTCTAGTGCCGATGCCATAATCTCCTACTGCCTGGTCTCCAGCCTGCTTCTTCCCTACCTTTGCATTAAAGTCGCCCATTAGTATAGTATACTGTGTTTTCACCTTACTCATTGCCGATTCCACATCTTCATAGAAGCTTTCAACTGAAGCGTCATCATGGCTGGATGTAGGCGTGTAAGCCTGTACTACCTTCATTTTGTATCTTTTATTCAGTTTAATTACAACGCCTACCACCCTTTCATTAATGCTATAGTAATCCTCTATGTTGCCAGCTATGTTTCTGTGAATTAGGAACCCTACTCCCAGTTCTCTTCTGTCTGCCAAGCCCCGATAGCAAATGACGTGCCCATTCTGTAGCACAGTATAGGCCTCATCTGTCCTCCTAACCTCACTCAGCCCTATTATATCCCATTTAATGCCTTCTAGCTCCTCGAATAATACAGCTAGACTTCCCTCACTAGATAACGTTCTAACGTTAAACGTTGCTAAGCTCAAGTTCCAATGGTGGCCTGTCCGTGTCCAGAGATTCCTAGCACCCTCTGCTGCTTTGCAGATCTGACCGCCGCCGTGGTCAGTTGCTCCGCCGCTGGTGGGGACTGAGGGCCGTGAGTTAATTGACGAATGCCTACGGGAGGGGGTGGCCAGATACTGCACCAGGGTGGCCAATCCTTCTCTGGTGAGATCATCGGTGCGTATCGGGTTTAAGCCGGTACGATCAGACAGGCATATCTAACGCTACTTTATTTCTTTTATGGTAGGTGCGCCGAAGCAATATAAGTTTATAGTAACTGACGACATGATTTCTGGTTGAGACATTGTTAAAAACTTACACTGCAGTAACGTGCGTTTAGGACATCTTAAAACCCTTTTTATGACGGCGCTCTTTCGTGTAGCAGAAAAGATGCCGGCACGAAACTTTCTCGCGGACGTATTTTATCTTACGTCACACACTTTTGTTTACCGCACTATCAATAGCACGTTCGGTTATGTTTTATTTTACATTCTAAGAAAATCAATGAATGTATGTACCGATCAGCTTTGGTCGGAAGTAAGTACGCAGCTCACTCAGACTGACTTAAAGGTACATTTTGCGCTTAGGCCCACCCGGGCTCAGACGTGGTGGTGACACCTTTATTACTAACTCCGCAAAATTCGTGGCCTATAGGCCTAGGCCGCTCCCGAGGAGGACCGAAGGCGCTTCCTCTTCGCCCCCTCGCGGGCTTGCTGGATGGCCCAAAGTTGATCCTGGAGGTTGGAGATGCGCAGCGCAGCCGTCCACAGCACCGCAGCCTCATCTGGGGTGACTTCATTTTCGTCTGCTCAAATCGCACATGCCCTGATAATCTACCTTAGTGATGCGTGAGTCCAGTGGCACAATTTACAAGTATCAGCTAGATTGACATCTGGGTATATCCTTTTAAAATAAATGGGGTCGGGAAAAGTTCGGGTTTGTTGTTGCCTTCGCTCTACCACTTCGGATCTGTCGAATTTGGGCCTTGGTGGTGGATAAATACGCCTAGATTCTTTTGATAAAATTTCGGAATATCACAGTACCGCGTCATTCTACCCCTCCAGATTCGCTAACATCATCTTCCACCATGCTTCGCCAGCCTCCTAATAAATGAAACGTTTCTCGGCCGGACTCACACCGGCTCAAACTTTCCAAAATATTACTAATCCAGATTTGATCAGACTTAGACTCGTGACCCGACCTGAATCCAGGTGGGCTTGATGTAACGCATGAGAGCGTCCACGTACAATTACCTTTTTAAATCGCGGTGTCCACGCTCTCTGACACTGATCTCTCAAACAGTCACGGCTCGACGTGGAGAGTTTTTATTTCATATCTTCATGCACTATTATCAGTACATGGTTGCGATTCAACCCGGGTCAGAAAATTGGGTAGCTCACTCAGACTCTTCTAAATATATTTGGCGCTTGCGGCTCACTCGAACTGGTACACATTGAATTTTTCTGCTACCAGGTTCACACCAACTCGATCAGTCTAGCCAAAATATTACTCACCCGTACTCGCTCAAGTTCAGCCTCGAAAGCCGATACGAGATTAGCTTGAGCCAAGTAGACTGATGAGCGACTTTGCCACTTATGTCGATGAGTGATTCGGACATCACGTGGTATTGTCACGTTCACTGTTCATGTGAATACGTAATCTATATTGGGACACCACACTCAAGTGAAATCCGCTCAAGCCGACTCTTGTCCATCGAAGCTTTTCTACGGCGTAGAAGTTTTGATGGCAATGCCGAACCGCTTGAACCCGGCACCGGCGAGCTTTCGGAAATGTGACCCTTGACCCGTGATCCTGTCTCGTGCGTATTTGTATGAGCCGTTTTCCGGGAATTTATGCTCTCTCGATCGTTATAGCCTCTACAATTGTATGTAGAATTGAGAATCCTTTCATCGTTATATAACGAGAAATCTTGCGTGTGGACGTTGGTGAAGCAATGTGTTGGAAGCGGCTAGTATACGTATTCCGTATTGTTCTGAAGCGCAAGCAGGTAGATAACAGACATAGGGGATAACGATGTTTTCGCTCGTTGATTTATTAAAAAAAATAGGCGAACCTTGCATCTTGGTCTTTAAGAGTTGAACGCGATAGCAATATGCGGCCCCTAGTGCGTTGAAATGGCATTTCCTAGAGGTGGCATAAAGAGTCTCACAATGCCTCACAAATGACAGCACATTATCTAGCGTGTGCTGTTACTTCATCAAATCCCCAGGAAAGGTGTGATATGTTTTCCACTATATATGGAGATGGTTGTTCATTTTAGAGCTGTTTGAAAGTTCCTGTGTGTTCTCAGTAGTGGTGGTTGCACAATCCTGGCCTGTTTCGACGTAGTTTGATGGCTTCACGAATGCGCCTTCAAATCGCTTAATGACCTCGTTTTCGTTTTGACACCTGTAGAGCAAAATATTTTCCCTTATGCAACTGCAAGTATCGAAGTAGTTTAGTGGTAGAACACCTGCTTGCCATGGAAACGGCTTGGGTTTGACCGAATGTTTTATTTGCTTTCTTGATTTCTCGCTCACGGCTGATTTTTTTTCTCAAAACCAATGGTGCTGACGCTGACGGTGGAATTTCTGTGACACGAGCTCTCTAACGCAGTTGCGTTAAAGGTGTAGTTATAACGCAGCGCTTGCCCTCGTTGTCCCCATTGGGCTGCTGCCTACCTTTTTGGTGCAGCAGTGCCTGATCTGCCCCACGCGGCTTCTCGATCTGCAAAGCTCGTAAACGTGCCTTGAATTGTGGCCACAACCGGTTACGATTTCATTTGGCACCACTACTCTGGGATAAAGGCACAGCGATGTTTCTTTCGCTATTGAGTCAAATGCGAACTGTATCTGAAATCGGGGTTAAGCCAACATGAAGTCTTTATCACAAAATTGGGTGTAAACAAGTAATGATAATTACCTTGTCATAAAATTAGAAAGCCAGCCTTGCAACCACTACTGACGTATGCACCGATATTTCCTTGCACAGGGTCTATTCAAAAGCATCTTCATGACCTGGCTTGACTCTGTTCTGTAATACTTAGTATCCACCAAAGAAACCTTGGTTCGATTATTTCTGGGATCCTGATTCGTATTCTTTGCTTACATCGGGTCACCACGCTGACGGCACATTTTCTGGACGTGCACCCGTTGAAGTTACCACGTTCTCACTTCTTTTGGGTAGATATAAACTGTGTCAGTCCACCTCGGTAAAACAGTGGCTAAGGGCCTCGGCTGTTGACCCGGATGTCGCAGGTTCTGTTCTCGGCGCGGTGGTTGCATTTGGATGGAGGCTACATGGCAGAGGCCCGTGTACTGTGTGATATCAGTGCTCGTTGAAGAACACCAGATAAGAGACAGTTATGGTATACCGGGATTACCGGGATACCGAGCGTAACGTGATAGCGTGATCGAAGTACACGTGCACAGATGCGTATACGTTACCCGTACTACTTACCGTACGCGCGCTATTTTTCAGATTTACCGTTACCGTTGTAACGTAGGTGTACGTATATTGTACGTATAACATGGCAGTGCTCTTGGACGCCCGCTACGGAGTGATTTTGGCGTAGTTGTTAAAAGATTCAGTTTGTTCGCAGCAAACTACTGTTTAAACTGGATTCGCTTGCCTTCTGTTAGCTTCGATGACCGAGTACCACAGATAAGGTAGCGTAGCTTTTGAGATCGCTTGTCATTTCGAATGTGTATAGGCCTAACTAGAAGGTCGATGTAAACAAATCGGCAACATAAATGTTTTCGCGTTTGTTGAAAGGTTCATACTTATTTACTTTTATTATTACTAAAATAAACTTGTAACAATGCTTCGCGCGGTGGCATAGGCAAACATTCTCGTTTTCGTTTCATTTTCACTGTTCTTCAACCTATTAACCATTTAATACGTCGCACCGCCTTCGTAGATGTGGCACGTAAACTACGTAAACGCTCTCCCGCTAAACAATAAGACGCTGTTTGCAACGTACGCTTACTGCACGCTAACGCCATTCTCTTAACCTCCGCTATCATGCTTACGGTAATCTATGACTCATCAGTCAAGATTTGCGGAGCACTCTACTACGGCATCTCTCGTAATCATATTGTGGTTTTGGGATGTAGAACTCCAGATATGTTTATTATTATATTTTAATAATATATAAACCACGAATCACCTGTGGCTCACACATGTATCTCACGGCCCTTGTATGTGCGACGCAGGGCTGTAAGAAAGAGTTTAATGACGTACACGTCAAGGTTTTTGCGCTACTCATGTCACTTTACCAGTCAGTTCACCGTATGCTCTCATAACGACATATCTTATTATCATTTGATACCGATTAGCTGATGGAGGCGAACATGAAAGCTCCTATTTTAACTTCGTCATCTTGATAGATATAGACACGCAGTTAGAAACACTGAAAAAGTATTTGATTCACGAAAAAATGCTTCGCATCGAAAATAGTAATAAGAAAGGTGCTATTATATCTCGGCTTGCCAAATTGAGCTTCATCTGCCGGGTGCAACTGCAACGCAGCATACACTCTTTATCGCTGCAATATTTCGTTATTTCACACGCGTGGCCTCATCCAAGCAAGTGGCAATCCTTCTCCGGAGCAGACACAAGAAAACGTTTACGCAGGCTGGGGTGCTATGCAGAATCGCCCGAGCTTGGCCCGAGCTTGGCGAAACTCGGGATCTCAACGAGCTCCGGCGACACTCCCTTCCAATGAGCCAACAATGCGACAAAGACCAATGCACTCCTCGGCCCGCTGCGTTTGATTGGTCAAGGTGGAACCCGGCACCGCGTCTCGCTCTTGTTGACCTTCTTGTGGCTCATGTCCATAATGGGGGATCAGCCAATAATTGAGTGGTCTTATTAAATCAATACTCTAAATTCTTTTTCCCCATTAAATCAACAGTTGGTTTAATGAATAAAACCCCGTAGTGGGTATGAGCCACAACATAGGCACAAGCAACCAAACATAGCTCTGTATTGTGTATGAGCTATGCTCTTAAAACAACAACCAAGACAACTAAATCTTCGTGTATAACTCAACAATGTAGTTCGGAACTTAAAATGTATAACGAAGTGTGTTGGCGACCGTGTGGTATGGGTACAAGTTAACCTAGGCACACTGCAGTCGCAGCTCGCATTTGCCTCTTGCTAATGTCGAGACAGATCTTCCCTTCAGAACTCCAGGTAAACTGGCCTTGCGCCTTTTTCATGCTTATAGTCGAAAGCACCATTGTCATCACCATCATTCTTCGGCTTTTGAGACATATTCCTAAGACGACCAATTAATTCTATCTTAACTATATATTTTCTCCTCATTTTAATCGACGGCTAAAGTGGCTATTCTACCTAGTGGGTACGAGCCACTTGTAAAGGGTCATGTAAGCAAATATCAATGGAAGATTGGTAAAATTATACCGCTGCTTAAAGAACAGGGGTCCGGCTGTAATATCACCAAAATCAGACCAATAGCATTAACATCAAATATATTCAAACTTATTGAAAGTGTGTTTTTCGGTTGCATAATAACATTTATCATGAGCAACAGCTGTTGAGCCCAAGCCAAACTTCGGTTTAGATCAGAACATTCAATATTGAATGCGCATTTAGACCTCGAAAGTCGAGTTCACAATCAGTATGCAGCTTTTGTTACATGCGACATATGTGAAGCATACGATAGTGTCGAGCGTCCCGTTTTAATAATATTGTTTACGGCATCACAGATAACCTGCTTATATCTTAGAAATAATGATGGAATTTTTATTAAAAGGGGCTTTGACTATGTTAAAGATGGCTTTTTTCCTGCAAACACAAGCAGACGCGAGCTCTAGCTCAGGGATCAGTACTTTCACCAGCATTAACACCTTGATGTATACTGTCCCCATTCTACCAGGGGTGCAGACATGTTTATGTGGAAGTCACGTGTTTTTTGCGTGTGTGTGTGTGTGTGTGTGTGTGCGTGTGCGTGCGTGCGTGCGTGTGTGTGTGTGTGTGTGTGTGTGTGTGTGTTTGTGTGTTATGGCTGCTGACATTCATGGCCTTCACAAAACTTTGCGGTAGTTCCTAAGTGATTTCGAAATTTGGCTAGGTGGCCTACAGTTGAGTTTGAATAGAAACCTATCCTACTTTTTTTCCTGTGAACGACCCAGTGCGCATATCTCTTACCCTCAAGCTGCAGAATATCTCACTAGTGGATTCATTAAAATACCTCGGAGGCATATATAAAAACCAACTAAACAAGCAACCTTGTTTTAAAAATATTGTGACAAATAGTTGGGGATCCTTTAGATTCACCTCTCTGAGTCTAACACAATAAGAATATTCGGTTCTAACTGTGTAATGAGATCAAAGTGACTTGTGTCAGCAAAGTTTTCACATACGGCTGCATTCTGTGTAATAAGTAGCACGCTTTAAACAACGGCTAATTGTGTGCGTCACATCTTTTAGAACTTATCATGCACCCACTACGTGGCCCTAAAGCGAAAGGCGCCGTAACGCGCGTGTCTTTAGTAGTGGGTGGCCCACTTTAAATCATTAACTCCTGATAACCTCATGTTCTGACGTATGATCGCGCAATGTACGCTTGCACTGCACAAACGTAATTTGTACTCCGAAACTCCTGAGAAGAGCTCCAGAAGAGGAAAATCGGCAAAGTACGCTAGGATGAACGTTAGAAGAAGCTGGGATTAAAATAATTTCTATTCTCGGCGCAGATTTGCTCAGCAGGCTTTATGAGATTTTGGTCGATTTTCTAAAGTTGCCCGCACTGTAATCTTGAATTTTCGATAATCACGCAAAGGCGATTGCCACGTTCCATTTCCCAAGTTTTTGTTATCGTCCCAAAACACCGCACGATTCTCAGCGCAAACCGCGCCTGCAGTTTTCTAGAAGGTTCCGGACTGTAGTAGATCATTTCGATAAGATCACGCCCACTGTGCGAACGGTACAGATTGTTCTGGAACCTACGCCACCGCCAGCGATAACGCTAGAACATTCGACGGCAAGAGTATAAATGCCGACGCGCTCCGCCGCTTGTCAGTTGTTGATCGAAGGCCGACGCTCCGTTCGCCGCTATCAGTCCGAGACTGCTATCTGTGCAAGACTGCTGCTGTAATCGGACTTTCCGTTTACCGGGCACAGGTTCGCCCAAATAAACAGTTCAATCCCAACACGAAGTCTCCTGTTTTCGGCCACGTCACGAATCCGTGACACGATAGTTGCTTGATGCCTTCACAATTGCTTTTGTTGTGGCCGTAGGTGTAATAAGACGGCTAGAGACAACATTTAGGACACTATAGTTAAGAAAGTGAAACTAATTCACCAATAAATAGTGGAGTCAGGCAGTTATCTCCAACAGGAGAATGGAAGTACTCCAACAGGTATGCGCCTGGTTAATCTCCAAGACTTCTCTCTTGCTTTTCTGCCTTCCTTTCATGAAGAAAACTCAGCGCTGCCAACTTTGAGAATTGGAAATATTGAGATGCTGTGAACCTATTCAAATTAAAAGGTGAAACGCAAGCACTGATGAGCGCGATAATCGGACGATTCGAATGACGTCAGTGTACAAAACAACGATAACAGATATATGTTGTTCTTTTGCGTTTGTTAATGTATGGACGTCTTCCGTGTTGTAATTGCAAGCGCAGCCAACCAACACACTCTATGAAGTCGATTGAGGTTGATATACCAACACCTATTTATTCGATTACTCTATTCTAATATTTATTTCAATGTCTTTTCATCAGAAGCTACGAGTACTTCAAAAGAGAGCTTTGCGGTGCACTCATAGTTACTGCGGCAGTCCCCAGGATCTTTCCACTTCGCCATTATTCATCACTATGCTTAGTTTAAAGTGAATCAAGTCTATCTTTTTGTCTGTTGCAGCACATTGAAGCCAATCATTTACACTCTGAAAGTAATAGTTTGACCAATGACACATACAATTTTTGAAAACAATGCCTGCAGGTCCCTAAGACGCCAACTTTATAACTATGGCGGAGGGGGAGGAAGCAACAAAAGGGAGAAAGCAGGGAGGTTAACCAGAAAGACATCCGGTTGGCTACCCTACACTGGGGGATTAGGGAAGTGGACAAGAAAGACGAGAAAGAGGGAAGAGAGGGAAAAGAAAAAAAAGGTGAGGGATAGACTGACAGTAATTTCACTGCAGCGTGTAGAACTCTACCGCATGTCAGAGGCGTTAACACAAGCCTGTCTCTCAGGAAACACAGCAGGGCTTTCACTGCCTTGTGGGCTGTCGAGGCATGTGGACGTTTCTGTAATAGCACCTGCACAGAAAGAGGCCGATCATCCAGTCGCTGCATTGCGTTGGCAAGTACTTGTCTATCTGAGGCAAATCGAGGACAATTGCAAAGCAGGTGTTCAATATTTTCGTCGGTGCCGCAAACATCGCACGTCGCACTGTCAGTAATTCCGATTAACGTGGTATAAGATTTCGTGAAAGCAACTCCCAGCCAAAGGCGATAGAGAAGCGAAGCTGCACGTTGATGTAGGCTGGGTGGAGGCCGGAGTTGTAGTGAAGGGTCGAGCTCGTGCAGTCTTGTACGTGGTACGCGTGGTGCGTTCCACTCAGTCAGTGTGAGACTCCGGGCCAGTTGACGAATCTGCCTGACCGCATCCGCTCTTGAAAGCGGAATCGGAACGCTGTTCGCTTCTTTATGTGACGTGAGAGCAGCATGATCTGCAGAATCATTGCCGCCTATATCACAATGCCCAGGTAACCACTGAAAGACGATGTCGTGGCCTTTTTGTATTAAAAGGTGGTGAAGTTTCGCGGTTTGGTATGTCAACTGGTTGTCGCATCCGCGTCGGAGAACTGATATCAGGCACTGTAACGCTGGTTTCGAGTCACAAAACACAGCCCATTTACCTGGACTTTCTTCTGAATTGATGAGGTCCAGTGCATTGCGCAGAGCCTTGAGTTCTGCCGCCGTTGACGCTGTCACATGGGAAATGTTAAAACACCGAGTTACCCCTTGTGATGGTATAACCACTGCTTCACCTGAACTAGACGGCGTAGTAGAGCCATCCGTGTAAATGTGCACATGGTTACTGTAGTTTTGTTCCAGTAGGAATAGACTCAGTTGTTTCAGGGCATATGTCGGTAAGTCCGATTTTCTCCTCATTCCTGGAATCATTAAGTGAACTCGCGGCCGGCTTAAGCTCCAAGGAGGAAGCAGTGGCTTTGATGCAGGTGCATATGTCTCAGTAAACGGTGAACGATGCTTGTAAACAATAGTGCCGTATGTCGTGCGGGGCCTTTCAGCAGCTAGGCTCGCCAGGTGGTGAGAAGGGGTCCTGGCATAATGCCTGAGGTGCATGCGCATTGTCTCGGTAATAATATGCGTCTTTATCGAGTGATCCTGAGCGATGGCAATGGTTTCAGCTGTTTAAGCACTGCGGGGTAATCCAAGGCATATCCTAAGTGCTTGGGCTTGAATTCTCTGAATTGCGCGCAGGTTGGTCTTACCGGTGTTGGATATTGCAGGTAAGCTGTACCGTAAGAATCCCATAAACAGCACTCTGTACAGTTGTAGCTTGGATGGTATGGGTACTCCCCAATTTTTTCCTGCAAGGAATTTGAACATGTGGCATGTTGCGATCAGCCGCTTGTTTACATAGCTCACGTGTGGAGTCCACGACAGGTTTCTATCTATTATGACTCCCAAGAACCTGTGGCTTCTGCTGAACGATATGTATTCTTCATTAATCGATATGCTGTTAGCAGACATTGGTTTCCGCGTGAACGCTACCACTGCCCATTTTCCGCAGGACACCTCGAGGCCTTGTTTACGAAGGTAGCATGACGTCGTTGTAGCAGCCTTTTGAAGGCGGGCCCGAAGCTGAGGCCTTGACACACCTGATGTCCAAATGCAGATGTCATCAGCATAGACAGAAAGTTCTACATTGCTAGGTAGCCGCTTGGCTAGACCAATGAGAGTTAGGTTGAAAAGTGTAGGGCTTAGCACTCCTCCCTGAGGAACTCTTCGGCTGCTGTAATAATCAGGTGTTGGGCCATTCCCTGTAATCACGTAAAATGATCTCAGCTGTAAGTAGCTGTACACCCACTTATATATCTTGCCACGAAGACCTACTGTTTCCAAAGCTCTAAGGATGGCTTCATGAGTGACATTGTCGTAAGCTCCCTTAACGTCTAGAAACAGGGCGGCGCACAATCTCTTACAGGCTTTCTGGTGTCGAAAATATGTCACCAGATCAACAACATTGTCAATTGACAAATGGCGCGCCTGAATCCGGTCATGGATACTGGATAGATTTCGTAGTGCTCTAAATACCACTCCATTCGTGTTAGAATCATTCGTTCTATCGTTTTTTCCACACAAATGGCAAGTGCGATAGGACGGTATGAGGCAATATCCAAAGGAGATTTACCAACCATTAGAAGTGGAATGAGGCGACTTGGCTTTTATGCCTGGGGAACCGTACCAGTCTGCCAGGAGTCGTTGTATAGGCGTAAGAGTGCCTTCCGAGCTTCGTCTCTAAGATCACAGAGGGCACGATAGGTAATGCCGTCAGGTCTGGGTGCTGAAGAACGTCTACACAGAGCCAGTGCCGCCTCTAGCTCATCCACAGAAAACTGGCATTCCATACGGAGATCACGTGAGGGCGGTGGGTTGGTAAATGTTCCCGTTCTTGATACTGTGAAATTCGAATCACCGGCAATTCTACTACAGAAAGATTCTACGACGTCAATCTCTCTGCATCGAAGGTGAAGTGCCAGAGATGTAAACAGGGGTCGCTGACCCAAGGTTGTGCTAAGATCCCGTACAGTTCGCCATATCAGTGATAGGGGCTTTCGTGGATCCAGCGACTCGCAAAAGGATGTCCAACGTCGCCTAGCCAGTTTATCCATTTACCGCTGCATTTTCTTTTGAATGCGTCTAGCCAGTCTCAAATCATCCATGCACTTTGTCCATCGGTACCTTCGTTCTGCACGACGGCGTATTGCGCGAAGTTTCTCAAGCTCGATGTCGAAGTCGGTGCGCTTGTGACTAGTCAAATGTGTATGCGTGGTATTCTGAAGGACATCTTTTATCGAATGCTCTAGGTTATATGATGAGCCGTCGGTACAGCAGTCTTCAGTTAACATTTTGAATTTCGGCTAATCGGTGTATTTGAGGCCTCTTGATGACTTCGAGCTGGTGAAACCTTCAATACACAGGTAAGTTGGTATATGGTCACTGCCCCGCGTTTCCAAATCCGAAAACCAGTGCACTTTCTTGGTAAGTGAGCGAGAAACCAACGTAAGATCCAGGCAGCTGCTATAGGCTGATCTGCGTAAATATGTAGGGCTCCCATCGTTACAAACGCGGAGTTCTTACTCCGAGGCTAAGGACACCAATGTTCTTTCTCCTGAGTTGTCCCTGAAGCTTCCCCATAGGAAATGGTGGGCATTGAAGTCGCCAGTGACCACCCATGGCCTTGGAGTTAATGTCATAATACCACGTAGGCGCTCGCAGTCAAGGCGGCTTGATGGAGATAAGTAAGCTCCGATAATCGTGAAAGCAACCTTATCCTTCTTCACAGTAAGGCACACATACTGATTCCCTTCATCAGGCGAGACTCTGTGGTGAACGTAAGTGAGGTCATGGCACGTGAATACAATAAATTTGCTGCAGTTTCTGTGAGTGGAGGACATAAAGCACTCATATCCTGACAGCTTGATTGAAGCACACAGTTTGGGTTCACAAATCACGATAATGGGAAAGCGGTTCACAAATACAAACTGTCTAAAGTCAGACATGCGCGACTTCAGTACTCTGGCGTTCCACTGAAAGACAGATGCATTCTTGACTTCCGCTCGAAACGACGGTGCCTCGCTGGCCATCGTTTTACCTTAGAGCTGCAAGCACCGGACTCAGGGTGTCCAGCACATGCAGTGCGGTCTGTGCAGCCGAAGTCTTCATATTACTCAGTAGGACACACATGGTACTCATCAGCGAATGCAGCAAGCTTATCACTTGATCTTCATTCATCGCATCACTGGTTTGAGGGGTCGTCGAGGGCGGCGGGCTTTGATGCAGCTCCTAAGTAGGTTGACTTCGTGAAAGTGATGGCCACGGTTCGGAAGGGGCGACTGCTGTCCGTTTCTTCTGTTTGGCAGTATCCGTCTTCAGTGAGCTTGGTGTTTGTGGGTCAGCCTCTTTGATAGAGGATGACATCTCTCTATCGGTAGAGCAGTTTTTCCGTGATGGTCTTCGTCCACGACGCCGTCGTCAGCGTAGTGTAGCGGCAGCTCCCTGTGCGTTTAATTGTCCCGCACCATACGCCTGAGTACCACGTGCTCGTTTCGCACCCGCGGGCAATCTTTGGAGGAGGCCTCATGAGCGCCGTGGCAGTTTGGACATCGTAACACGGTGGCACCGCAGGCGTCTTTTGAGTGAGACTCAGCGCACCGCGAATACACAACTTTGTTCTCACAGACACCTTTTACGTGTCCCATCTTGAAGCACTTGTAGCATTGCAGAGGCTTCAGTATGTATGGACGTACTGAGTTGCGAACATGGCCAACTTTGACATACGATGGAAGGCTGTCTCCCTCGAACACAAGCCTCAAGCAGCGCGAGTTCCCGAGTCTGGTAATGCGCGTGACGCGGGTGCCTTCTGTCACTGGCTTTATTAGTATTGGCAGGTAATTTGCTGAGATGGAAAGATCCACATCATAAATGACGCCTACAGTGCCAATACAACCTGTAGCGACCATTGGCCGAACATTGGCGTCGCCGATTTCTGTTATGTGCCGAAGGCTTTGCAGTGCGCTACGGTGCATAACGTCTACAGCAAGGACATTCTTCCGTGCATTGATCCTCACGTCCTTGATCTCATTCGGCTTGGTTTCCTCGAGAAGCACAGAAAGAACTTGCCTGTTGAGGAGTCGCAAGTTAGATGCAGGGTCTTCAGGCATAAACAGCCTCGTGTGCGGCCACCGCCTTGGTGCAGTCTTAACGGTGGAAACACTTGCCGGCGATGCCGTCCGCAGCAGTCTTCGTTTTGTAGATCGATTCATGACAACCGTGAAGTCATCATCCGATGACTCAAAGCCGTCCGAGTACAAATTGATTGCCTCGCTGTCCGTGTCACTCGACGCGTTGCTATGCTTCCTGGACGACGAAGCCCGGCGCGATGGTTGCACGCTTGGAACATTCTCAGGTGTGTCCTAAAGCATCACCGCAAAGGAGGGAGCGGCAGCTCCCAGGATTTCCAGAAAAACAAATGGAAAATAATGCGACACGGGCACAAGCGTTCTGTGAGAGAATCACTTCGTCGTCGTCCTCTTCACAATACAACATAGATTATCTATAATATTATCAGTAATTTAACTATGGCAAACAAAAACAACTAATCAGGGGACGGTGTCTATGAATAAAATGTCCACAAAGGTTAATTATGGTGTTTCAATGAAAATATTCAAAAAGGAAACGAAAAAAATATCTACTCAACTCTAGTCTCTGTTAGGTATAACATTTTCACTACTTTATGCTTAAGAATAGTTCGTTTCATTTTACTTGCAAGTGTTGCTGATTTTTCTATTTATTATGTCATGTATGTACTAATATTCTTTTGTTAACTGTCGCCAGGCTGTACAATGGAGACGAGGCATTTTTCAGGCACCTCAGCCTTTATCCTCACCTTTCTCCTTTGTATGAAAGGAAATAAACTTCACTTCAGTTCACTTCTAGGCGTCTCAAAAGAATGCGGCAGTCACGCTTTACGCGTTTCAGTTCGGCTCTGAATTTTCATAACTTTCATTACTTCGTCATTACGACAAGAGGCCACTTTTTCTAAATATCAAAGCTGCAATGTGTTACTCGCATGAAGCCTTTCAACACATCTATATTACATAACCGCCTCACTTCATTATATGTGAAGTAAAATATTACGTTTTTTTTCATTACAGTACGAAATGAAGTCATTAGCCATCTCAAGACGTCTGCGGCTGCAGAAGAAGCAATCTTGAAGGCATCGAGTAAATATCTTTTGCCTCAAGTTTGAGAATTTCTGACATAGTTCCTGTAGCAGCAGCCGCAGTGAAATACCACTTGAACGAACTTTAGGTGGCAATTTATTCAACCAGAAAAAAAGAGAAGGCATCTGATTCTGCCTTTCTCATCAAGTACACGGTACGAATTATTTAGTACTCATTTTTAATCCCCCCCCCCCCCCAAAAGCACCACTCAACCAAATGCTTATGCACTACAGCTTAACTAAATGTCATTGAGCAAGTAAAAAAAATTCACAGCTTTGCCGGAAAGGCAAAGCAATGAACGCGATAGCAACAAATTGAAAGGTCACACACAGAAGGAAAAGCAAATGGAAACATGCCCCGCGTTCCTCACGCGCAAATGACGCACAAAATTTACTCACCGGTACCGATGCACGTGAATAAGCGTCTCATTTGTTACTTTGCTGTGTCTCAAAAGCGCACGCCTTTCGCAAACGGAGACTGCAATAATTTCAGTTACCTTTGTGCACCTGGTAACTACAGCAGAATCAATCGTTCCAGGTAAAACCCGAGGCCAGCCAAGGCGTACGACTTTCTCCTCCTCGCTGCCGCGAGATAAGGGCGCGTGAGGGAACGTCGCTCCCCTTCTATAATCCGGGCAAAGTGCGTGTAGGAGATTAGAGTGGACGCCGCTGCGCGATGTGGTGACGCGCGCTCATTGCCCCATCTTGCTGGTAATGCTGAAAACACAATCCCCCCTCCCCGAGATGCCTGTGAGCAGCGGTGAGTGGTAGATATAAGTAGCGTGCCGTTTGAATGCTGAATGATGTGCTTCGGAGTGGCTCAGTGGTTCACGCCATGCTTTATTGACGCAGTGGGTCGACGTTCGATTCCGCTTGCCGGAGTGTTCTTTCCTGGATTTTTTCTTTCTTGCGTTTTCATATATAAAGATACGTATACATATACGGTGCATGACGTCGACGCCGACGCCAGCGGCAAAATCCAGCCGAAAGTGTCCATATAATTGCTATCGCAATAAAAAAGTAGAAAAAGGTCACCATTTTTGTAAAAAGCTTGTCATTCATAAAGTCCAACGCTGTAAGTACGCTGCAATGTATTAGAGCGTAAATTAAAAAAAATATCCACATTCAGAGCACAAGCTCGTCTGGTTTGCCCAAAAGGTCCTTCTGTAATTAATTATAATTCACATGAAAGTGCTTCATGCTGGGGCTGACCTCGGCTGCACTGACGTATTTCCGTCACATATATAACTTGTAAACTCTACGCTGCTTGCAAAGAAAAAAAACTTGATAGAGGTTTTATCACGAGGCGTCAAACCAGCGTCCCTTCTATTCACAGTGCATGGTGCTAGCCACTAAGCCGTAGTACGTTCTTGTGTTCCTTCATTAACTTTCTTTTGCACATGATACAGTAATAATATAAGGCATAAATAGTGAATACAGATGTAAGAAGTAGTATGATGATGATGTGTGGTGCTTTGTGGCGCAAGGGCCAATTGATGGCCAAAGAGCGCCATTTCGATGAGTAGAGATGCGGACAATAATATGTTGCGTGGCTGTATAGGGGCCTTAGAATTCCTCGCGATAATGCGGGTAAAAACATAAGTATTAAGATCATGACAGTGGCGTGATATGCATAGTAAAAAGGGTGACAAACGTTTTGATAATAAAAGCATGTAAAAATATTTGGCACTGGCACAAGTACCTCATCAGTGCCCTTGTGTCCAAGGGCTGTGAGGCAAGTGCTTTTAAATATAGTCACCGCAGCAGCAACCTCTCTTGAGAGGTCACGCTACGCAATGCGTGGGTATATTACATGATAAAAACCGACATCTCTTAAAAAAGCTAGCAATGATTTATGGGTGAAAAGTGGTTCTCTACCGACAAACATTGCGGGGTGTAATGGTATTTGTTGTCGGTAGGGTAATGGAAAGTGCTGTCTTCTTAGAGTGTCTGATTATTTACATTGGATTAAAACGTGAAGAACTGTTAACGCCTCACCACATTTATCACAGAATGGTGGATCGCCACCGGACAATAGATGTGTGTGTGTCGTGTATGTGTGTCCTATCCTGAGTCTTGTTAGTGTTACCTCTGTTAGACGCGATTTTAATACTGGTGGCTAATGGCCAAGGTGTGACTTGATGACGTATAGCTTGTTTTGTGTGTGTGTATCCCACTTGCTCTGCCAGTATACCCTGAGGTTTCGTTTGAGAGACGGCTTAAGATCAAGGGCCGGGATTGATATGGGTGTAGGGGCAGTGCTTTTGTGGTCGGATGCAGCGAGCTGATCCGCCCTCACGTTGCCTTGAATCTCTCGGTGCCCTGGCACCCAGCACACTACAACATGTTGGTTGAGTGTGTAGAGTGTGCACAAAATGGAGTAAAGTTAGACGAGGACCGGGTTTTTTGTTTTTTAAGACTGTGCAGAGCCGTTACCACACTGAGGGAGTCTGTATAAATTACTGCTTTTTGTATTTGCAATTGTTTGATGTGTTTAGCTGCCACAAGTATCGCGTGAGCTTCCGCTGTGAAAATACTTGTGCCTGGATGTAGAGGGCCAGCATCCGAAAAGGAAGGGCCAACAACAGCGTAGGACACAGAGGGTTTGGACTTAGAGGCATGTGTAAAGAACTCAGGACGTGTGTATTTGTGTTGAAGTTCCAGGAAGTATGTTCGAATATGGGCAATAGGCGCATGTTTAGTAACTTCTAGAAAAGACACATCGCAATCTATAGTTTGCCACTGCCACGGTAGCGGGCATGCTACAGGAGCCATTAAACTGTGTTCAAGTTACACTCCAGTGTCCTCAGCTAGACCCTTCAGGCGAACGGAGAAGGGCTGCCTCATCGAAGGCCTGTTTTGAAACAATATTGAGCTCGACAAATCAATAATAGTAGAGTATGAGGGGTGCTTCTTGTCTGCTTTCACCTTAAGAAAATAAACAAAGGACATGTAAGTTCTCTGCAGATGAAGCGACCACTCATTTGACTCAACGTAAAGGCTTTCTACGAGGCTGGTGCGAAAAGCACCCGTAGAAAGGCGGATGCCCAAATGGTGCACGGGGTGCAGCATCTTCAACGCACTTTGAGTCGCAGAGTGATAAACAATAGTCCCATAATCTAAGCGGGTGCGAATGATGCTTCTATACAGGTTCATGAGACATTGCCTGTCACTACCCCACGTAGTACGTGACAACACTTTTATAACATTCATGGCTTTTAAACATTTTGTTTTTAAATACTTGATGTGTGGTACGAAGGTCAACTTGTTGTCCAAGATTAAGCCTAAGATTTTATGCTCCGCATTGATGGACAGACGTTGACCGTTCAGTTCAATGTCGGTTCTGAGTGCACGCCTCTCTTTCGGGAGAACAAGACACAGGTGCTTTTTTCTGGGTTCAGCCGGAATCCGTTTTCCTCTGCCCATTTGGACACCTTGTTTAAACCTAACTGAACCTGCCGTTCACACATTGCTAGGTTGCATGACTTAAAGCCAAGCTGGACGTCATCTACATAGGTGGAATAAAACATGTTGCGGGGGATGGACAGGTGCAAGGAATTCATTTTGATAATAAAAAGTGTACTACTAAGTACACCCCCTTGCAATACTCCCGTTTCTTGCACAAATGTTTGGGAGAGAATACTGCCCACACGGACACGGAATTTCTGATTGGACAAGTAACTCTTGATTATGGAAAGTATTCTACCGCGCGCACCCAGGTGAGACAAGTCTCTTAATATGCCAAAACACCATGTTGTGTCGTACGCCTTCTCGATATCGAGAAACACAGTGAGGAAGTATTGTTTGTGGGCGAAAGCGTCTCGGATCTGTGCCTCGATACGCACCAGATGGTCGGTGGTGGATCTACCCTCTCGAAACCCACATTGGTATGGGTCGAGCAATTTGTTTTTTTTCTAAGTAGTGGAGTAAGCGGCAATTAATCATTTTTTTCAAATAACTTGCAGAGGCAGCTTGTTAACGCTATAGGTCTGTAACTTGATACAGTAGAGGGATGCTTTCCGTGCTTCAAAATTGGAATCATAACAGCCTCCTTCCAGGAGGAGGGGATCACACCTGAAAACCATATTCGATTATAAAGAGAGAGGAGGGTTTCTTAGTTTCGGAGGGTAATTCCTTCAGCATCGCGTATATTACGTTGTCAGAACCTGGGGTAGATGTATTACAGCAGCTGAGTGCTGTTCGCAGTTCTGCTAAGCAGAATGGTGCATTATATGCCTCATTTCTTGCGGATTTTCTTTCTAACTTTTGTTTTTCTTTTCGTGCCTTGTAATTCTGGAAGTATTCGGAGTAGTGTGAGGAGCTCGATATGTGTTCGAAATGTGTGCCAAGAAAGTTGGCTTGATCCTCCAAGCTTTCCCCGAGGCTATTTACTAGTGGAAGAGAATACGTTTGTTGGCCCCTAATTTACTTTATCTTATTCCACACTTTTCCCTCGTCTGTGTACGAGTTGATACTCGATATAAACTTTGTCCAGCTCTCTCGTCTAGCTTGCCGACGCGTTCTCCTTGCCTGCGATTTGACTCGCTTGAAATTTTCCAGGTTTTTTGCTGTAGGGGAATCGCGAAGCAACGCCCATGCTTTGTTCCGAGTGGTCCGTGCTTTCCTGCATGCGTCGTTCCACCATGAGACTCGCCGTTTAAAAGACATGCCACTCGTTTTGGCGAAAAATTTAGATGCGGCATCAAGTATAAAAGCTGTAAAATACGTGACAGCGTCATCTACGGTCAGGGCAGACAGCTCAGTTCATGTCATGTGTGTAAGAGTTCTATACCCTTCCCAATTAGCTGAGTCAATCTTCCATCGAGGAACCTGCGGGGGTAGTTGATCTTTGTTCGGCGCACTCAGGATGATTGGGAAGTGATCACTCCCATAAGGGTTTTTGAGAACGTTCCACTTAAAAACAGGTAAAAGGAACGGTGATGAAATGCTAAGATCTATGGAGGAGTATGGGTTGTTTGCAAAGCTAAAATAGGTAGGCTCCTTCATATTTAAAAGACATAAACTAGAAGAGAATAGGAGCTGCTCAATGAGACGTCCTCGCGCATCACAGTGAGCATCGCCCTACAGGACAATGTGTGCATTAAAATCACCTAGAACCAGAAGCGGCTCTGGGAGTTCATCTATTAATGATTCTAGATCACGTCTGTGTAGCTGTTGATGCAGTGGTATGTACACAAAACATATGGTAATGAGTTTGGTAAAAAGTAGAGCTCGAATGGCCACTGCCTCAAGGGCCGTTTGGAGCTTCAAATGCTGGCATGCTATACTACGATCAGCTATAATGGCTACACCGCCAGATGGTACGACAGCATCCTCCCGGTCTTTTCGGAAAATAATATATTGTCGTAGGAAGTCCTTGTGCTTAGGAGTTAAGTGCGTTTCTTTCACACATAGCACTTTCGCGATGAAATTACTCAGAAGTTCTTGGACGTCATCTAAATTTCTAAGTATTCCCCTCACGTTCCACTGTATGATGTTGTACATAATGGAAAAAAAGAGGAAGAAGTGTTGTGTGCAGAAAAGACGGAGATTAGCTCATTTTACAGGGCCTTTGTCAGGCCCTGTAATCGGTGTTCTGTCCTTTTTGGGGCGGTCGAGAGAAGCTCGCCGCTCCTTCGGCGCTTCCTGCGCCGTTTGGCTTAAACAGATGTCCTTAGCCTCTTGCGAGGCACTGGACGCCCGCTCTACAGAGCGATCTGTGCGTCGCTTAGACTTCGCCTCGATCGACGAAGTCTTTGTCCCCACCGAGCTGGGGGTCGATAAAGCCCCCTTGGCCTCGTGATTGCCCTGGCTGCTGCCAGAGCTTGTAGAGGTCACTGGTGTGGACAGGCTGAATGTGGGCAGGGCAGCGCTGGCTGCTCCCGCCGTAGGGGCTTGTGGCGTTGGCCTCGGCACGCTAGGCGCGGTCCGGGCAACTGCCAAGGGCCTTTGTGGTGCCGCCCCTCGTTGCACCACTTCGGCTAAAGGTGTTTTAGTGCCAATGTTAACGACATACATTGTCTTGCTTCCCTGAATGTGATATTTTCCTTTACTTTTATAGCTATTATTTCTTTTTTTCCAGGATGGGCACGCTCTGGAGTATGCGGGGTGACTACCTTCGCAGTTAGCACAGAGGACCTCATCATGACTACATTCATTAGCACTGTGGTCAGTTGTGCCACACTTAGCACCGATCAGCTGCCCTCGGCAGCTCTGGGATGCATGACCAAATTGCTGGCATTTTAAACAACGCCTCAGGTTTAGAATGAAGGGTCGGACATAGAGTTTTAACCAGTTTCGAGAGTCTCAGGTAAAGTGGTTGAGTTAAAGGTGAGTATTAAGTGCTTTGTTGCTATTTCGTTGTTGTTACGTCTGATTTTGATGGGCTGGACATGTATTACACCTTGGTCCTTCCATTCATCAAGAAACTCTTCTTCACTCAGTGTCATCAAATCTTCGTCCGATACCACGCCCTTCACTGTATTCATGGTACGATGTGCGCTCACAGAGACGGGGATGTTACCAAAGGCTACAAGGTGCGAGAGTTTATTACGCTGTTTCTTGTCTTTTAATTCGAGAAGCAGATCTCCACTTGCCATCTTCGTGGCCTTATAGCCGGTTCCAATGGTCTCTCTTAAGCACTTGGCCACAAGGAAGGGTGAGATCGCTCTAGCTTTCGTAGATGATTGTTCGCAGTGGAGGACATGGTATTTTGGGAAAGTTTCTCTGTTTTTTGGCCTAAGTAGTGAAGCTGCGTCGGTGCGTACCCTTTTCGAGGCACGATCTGTTACAGAGGGGGTCGAAGATCCCATGGGAAAATGTGTATTTTTCGGTAACGGCGCCTACCACCCACCACGGAGTCCAACAAGGGGACGTGGCAGAGCAAGGGGGCATGTCTGCGCAACGCCAGCAGTACGCAGTTACTATAGCCCAATATGGTTTACCCTAGTTTGGATAGCCACACAAGGTTAGCCCTTGCCGCCAGGAAAAACAGAAGTAAATTGAAGAGAGGAGAGAACAGGAAAGATTTAAAGTGAGAACAAAAGACGAAGATGTAGAGAGACAGAGAGATAGTAAAAGGCGACTGCCGATTTCCCCTGGGTGGGTCAGCCCAAGCGTGCCGTCTACGTGAAGCCGGGGCCAAAGGGGTGTGTTGCCTCTGCCGGGGGGCCTTAAAGCTCCAATCACCCAGCGTCGGCTACACCCCAGGATCCCCTTTTGCCCGGACACGGCGAAGCCACGCACGGCTAGGCGTGGGAGGGAGTAGGAACTCCCCCGTTAGCTCGGGTCCGTGGTGTCGCTACACACCAAACGCCTGCTTGCGCAGGCGCCCCTGCGGGTAAGAAGTAGTATGGTTAACATAGTTATTAAAATTTTTATACGGACAAGTTGCTCAAGCTGTCCGAGCTATTCTCGTATTGGGTCTCTTATTTTACGGTCTTCAAATTTACAGTTGGTCATGCTGTCCTCAATACACTGCCTATTGGTGAATATTTCTGCCTAGGTGAAACACCAGGAGACGCTTATTCATGCGGTCATCTAAACATCGGCTCCTGCTTGTTCACCTTTTTTCTGTGAAAAGTTAGCTATGTGTTTGATGCCTTTCGCTCCAGACGACGCCTGAAATCTTTAGGACCACGTGGAAACAATTTAGTCATGGCGGGTGGATCTCATGTCGATTTTTGAAATACTTTCTTGCTCGACCACGCCGTGGATTGCTAAGCCTGAGGTTAGGCTTAGCTAAGCCTAACGTTCGGATTAGCGCCTTTAATCTATCAAGATGGCTATACTAGTCACTGTGCCAGGGGAGGACATTTCTCTTGAAGAATTCCACTGTTCTGTATGGACAATGGTGCTTTCTAAGCGTAAGTGAACTAGAGCACCCGTGGCTTGCGTTGAAGTTAAGACCCACCATGCAGCAAGAACGCTGGCACCCGATCTCCCATCAACGTGAAGAAACGCCCCGCCAACGCATCAAGGCTTCCCTATCTACCAAGGGAGCATTTTCGAATCATTTTTAGGCCTCGGGGAGGCCTGAACGTTAAGAATACCTGTAACATCCAGATTTCTCAAGCCCTCACGACAGCGGTGCGTCTCTCCACTGCGGATATCACAGAAGACATCATTTGTACTAACGCTATGCAGAACATTCTTGTGATTAGTACACCATCGCTACCCAACGCCAAGGCCTAGGTACGCAAGTTCAGAGGCCAGCACCGTTAATAATGCCGAGCTGTGGCAGTTGTTAGTCGGTGCTTGTCCTGTGTATATGCTCATTTCGCGCGGCCTTTCCGCACGAGCCACACGCTGCAAGTTACGAGCTGCTTACCGTCATTTGCGTGACTTCTCACGTTGTTGCTGTAGTATTCGTTTTTTTAGCCTTTGTAGCGAAAGAGTGCACAATAAAACCTCCACTACCTTTAAGTTGCTTCAGGTGCAGCTGTGAGGTGGAAAGTTGAGGCGTTGTGTTTTGGCTTTGTTTGCTATTGGAGAGGCGAACAGCGAGCAAGTAAGAAATTACACCATTTCCCACTAAAAGGAATCTTGTGTAGATGCGAAGAAGCGGGCGCTAACGCTCACACTGGCAGCGGCATTGACGCTGGCGCTCCTCACTCTGTTGTGCAGGAGGGAAACTTGGGAAGAAGCAAAGCACATAGTGACTAACCGGTGTTTTCTAGTGAAACATGGCAATCGCTGCTAATGGGCAATGAAAGACAACAGACGCCTATTTGACACAGAGACTCGCAGACCACTTTTAGTTGACGCACACGCTTTCATTGTTCAAGAACGCACTAGAGAAATTTTCCACCAGCACTACTGTGGAGATAAAGATGCAGTGACTATATATACAGCGTGGGCACTCCGTTTTTTTTTTCAATCAAGGTTTTCGTTAGCAAACGCTGCCTGCGCCGGTGTTGTGAAGTGAGAGATGGGGAAAGCGTAGCAGAGGAGGGAGAAGGGCATTGAGTTTCTCAAAAGTACACTAGAGGGAACTCTGGCTCTAGTGTCTACGAGAGCGGCAGCGCATGGCGCTTTAGCGAGCATCGGAGTGTGAGGTACTGTATATATTTGCCTAACTTTCGTACTGTATGCTCCGTTTCGCTTCAGGTGGCTTGAAGCTGCTTTGTCAGTAAACAACAATCTTCAAGTGTTCGGCAGTTACGCATCGCCACCTTAGCCTTTTAGACTAACCAATCCAAATCGACTCATGACGTTCAAGACAGCTTGTTCTGTCATTCGAAATAAAACTGAAACATGGCAGTACAAGAAGCCAGAAGCCACACCCCCTGCAAGCACGGATACTAGGTAACTCCATGTACTACTCTGGCGCTGTTGTCACGGAACGACCACAGTGCCAGAGTCCCCGCTACTTAATTTTAGCAAACACTGTGAACAAAGGAGGACGTGCATGCACAATGGGGGTGTACACGCCGGGTGGGGGGAGGGTTACCTAGTGGAGAGACGATGGAGCGAGTGTATGCTAACAGACGCTTCCTGCGTTGACGTTGCAAAGAGAGAGAGGGAGGGGTGCGCATGCGCAGTAAGGGTGGTCCCACCGTACTCCGCAGATTGAACGTGACCACAAGACACTTCACCTCAAAAGTTTCGGGGAGGGGCTCTAGCCACACAGTCACAGTGGTTGTCCTCAAACCACTGTGATTGTCCTCGAACCACGGTGGCCACAGACTTCGCAGCCTAAGCCAAAGTGCCGCTCCACTCATATATCTCTTCCCAGGCCTCTCCGAGGCCGCCGCCGCGTCGGCATTGGCCAACCGCTGTCACGTGGGACAACGGGGATATTTTCTTTGTTTAACATTGCCCGAGACTGCCATCTTTGCTCTGGATTGTGGGGATGTGGACGTGCTGGCGCGCAGTGCGTGTGCTTATACCTGTGCTTCATGAATGCGTGCTTGCCATTCAACTTGCAATGTGTTCGGAGATACTTAGTGTGCAAAGCAAACCTCAGTGTCGGTTTCTATGGGCAGCTGCTACGCCTTCAGATGCCGCAGCAATTCATGCGAAGGCAAAAAGTTGTTTACGATTCTTTCCGACCAGCGCAACAAGTTGCGAAGAAAGGCTTGGGTACACCGAATCGAGATACTGTAAAATATTGGGTAATAAATGGTACACTTCCAGCGTTTGTATTCAATCATGAATGACATGACGTGTCTTATTCTTTTCAGCTCCATCACGGCAACTGAACTCAATACGGGTGTCACGTCGTATAGTGCTGTAACCTGGTGGCAGACTGAAGGTAATATTCTGAGCAGGTGTTTAGCGCAAGCTAGCGTGAGTAAATGATGTCACAGTTTTGCTTATCGATTGAAGTCCAAGAAACTTGACTGCATTTAGCAGGTAAATGGAAGTCTCCACTCTTGAAGTAGCATAATACTGCTAGCACCTACTGCCCTTGTGTTTTTTTTTCGCTGTAAAACATTTGGCATCGTTCGTGGAGTGTTATTTGCTCCTCAAGAATGACAGTCACCTGACTAGATGGCGTTTTCTTTCGTGATAACTCGGAGCTCGCCACTTTCACCCCCAAAATGTATTTTTCAAGCTAATAGCACGCATGCAATTTACCGCTTGCTAGTACCGCGCGCCAGGTGATGATCGAAGAAAGGACGCATGAGATTCATGGTTCTTTTGTGTCGGGATAGAAACACACTCTTAAGCACGCTTTTTTGGTTTTGCAAGATTGTTAAAGAGCCCACCCGAAAAAGCGAGCTCAGAGATCTCGTGAAAAAAAAAACTAGTGAGCGAGCCAGACTCCCGTCATTGTTTTGTGGGGAAAGACGTTCCAGATACACCTGCTGTCTTGCGGTTTACAATAGAATACATGAACAGACCCGTGGAGTAGCATTAGCTATATTATACCCAACGAATCATTCAGGGCGGGTACTTTTCATGTATACTGGTAACTCCAGTGTGTCATCACCTCGCGAGGATGACGCGTACAATGTATGAGTTTCAGGAGTTCTTTTGCAGAGCGGGACGTTAACATTCAACATCATAAGTGCTTCTCTTTTTTTTGCAATCAGTCGCTGCAAGATCGGCTGATGCGATATAGGCAAAGGTTGCGTAAATAAATGTATACCATATGCGGCACTGCAGCACTGCCATGAACTAGCGTTACACTCATGTATATAGCTTTAGGATTACTTATCAAAACAGTAAAAAGTACAGCTAATAAGTTTGCATCAGGTAGCGGTGAGATATAGTTTGCTCTATAAAAAGATACATGAGCACTTCCTTGGTGCTCTTGTATGTATTTCTTGAATTGCTGCGATTCCTACGAATTCTCCCTCCAAAAGCGATTGTGTGGCGCTATATAAAACCGCTAAGATCTCCTTAACAACACATAACTGAAAAACAAAAGATACCAAGAGTGAGATGGCTAGTGTGAATGCTTACAGCATGCTGCCTAGCACGCGCCATGCACTTTTCGAAAGGTCATCTGCTACGAAAGAACGACGCAGGTGACGCCACTTTCAAAAAGAGAGTGCGAAAAAGAGGAGACCGAGGTGAAACGAGAGCGGAGAAGGAGAGTGTTGCTACTTTAGACACTGCGCCGTGCTCCAACTGGGCTGCAGAAATTAGGTGCCTTCTTCCTCTTCTAACCACTACCACCATGAACTTCTGGGTGCTTTAGGTGAACGCGCTCCCACAATAATCGTGTTGCCTTTTGTTTTTGACAACACGATTAAGCTTCACACTGATACATAATGCATTGGCATGCACAAATAAATTTCTAGACATCATTAACGTAAACAGAATAGGTGGAAGCGACCCGGCGAGCCAAGACACCGTAATCACTGGGTCTTCCTTTGAAATAACTTTTGGCGTATTCGGTTGGGCGTTTTCGAGTGCTCTGAAAAATGATTGCGCCTTTGGCTCGTAGAATTCGAGTGCTCGCACTACCTTCAGTTGGTTCTTTCAGAGTGTCAGCCTCTGACTCAGAGCGCTCCCCATTGCTCTGACTTCGAAATGAGAGCGTAGCGCAATATGACCGGGAGGACTGATCACGCGACACAAGCCAGCCAATCACGTGGCTGCCGGCAGGAGAACGAGGTGAGGAGCATGAGCGTCCATTTCGGATGGGGGTATCGCCCGGTGCGTGATACTACTAGTAATACTTTGTGCACTTAAGTTGTTAATAGCATTTTCACGCCTGTGTGGGGCGAATTCACATCTGCGAAGACATAAATGCACCATGACTATAACGAGGCGGCTAGCAAAGGTAAAGGAAACATTAAAGCAGTGGTTACAGCAGCTCGCCGACAGCGTTGCGATTTGCCTTTAATATAGCAGCTCAGACGAAGAGGATCGCCAGATTTATGTGCTTAGCTGAGAAGGCTTTCACTACGTCTGGACATGTAAAAGAGAGAGGGAGAAAAAAGAATATAACAAAGATCAGACATCTCAAAGATGTCCACTGAACTTTTTGGAACCATTTGTTGACGCGGCGCAGGAATGTTTACCCGACAGTTTCCCGTGCTAGCTGCACGGTGGCGCTGCAGGCGCACTGCTCTAAGCGCTCTGAGATTGCCGATGTATTCGGTTGGTACGCTGCCTCTCGCGCTCCGATTACGAGCTGCCTCTGCATCTGGTGACTCTGAGCCAGAGAACCAGAGCGGCCAACCGAATACGCTATTCGTTTTTGCTGCTCTCGATCTCGATACGAGACAGATTTAGTTGCGCGTCCGCAGCAGCCGTACGGACGCAGCCTACTCATTGCAAATGGCTAGTAGGCTGTGTCCGTTGCGGACGCTGAACTGAATTTGTCTGTAGGTTTCAAAACGGGCGCTGTCTTGCAAAAATGGCACACTTAAAACAGCGTCTTATTCAATCCGAAGTTATTCCACATCACATACGAAATGTAATGGACGCTCATCGCACCGCAGCAAGCAGCGATGCTGGCAAATACTACGAGGCTTCACTGCATCGACATGAAGGCAGGGGGGGGGGGGCGGTCAAGAAAGGAAACTAGTTGAGCTGAAGAGAGCGTGCCGGTTATCTCTCTCTTGCTGTTGCCTGTGACGTCACGGCTGACGACAAGCGCACAGGCGTGCAGCCGCCCCTCTCAATATTCGTTAAAGATGCGGCTATCGGCTAAAAAGTACATGGAACGAACGCTGTTTATAGTAGCCCCGTCAAATTTTGGCGCTTCTGTAGATTTCTTTTCAAAAGTTTGTTCAGTATTCCTTTAAATACCTAGCCAGGGTTGTGACAAAGTGAACCGAAGCACTTGGTCGCACCCTGGTAAGTTGTGGATTTGAACTCTCGTGAGATTTGCCAACATTTGGACTGTGCGTGGCAAGCGCATTTCCAAGGTTGATGATGATGTGTGGTGTTTTATGGCGCAAGGGCCAATTGATGGCCAAAGAGCGCCATTTCAATGAGTATAGAGATGCGGACAATGATATGTTGCGTGGCTGTATAGGGGCCTTAAAATTCCTCGCGATAATGCGGGTAAAAACATAAGTATTAAAGACATGACAGTGACGTGATATGCATATTAAAAAGGGTGACAAAGGTTTTGATAATAAAAACATGTAAAAATATTTGGCACTAGCACACTTGCCTCATCAGTGCCCTTGTGTCCAAGGGGTGCGAGGCAAGTGCTTTTAAATGTAATCACAGCAGCAGCGACCTCTCTTGAGAGGTCGCGCTACGCAATGCCTGGGTATAATACATGGTAAAAATTAACATCTCTTAAAAAAGCTAACAATGATTTATGAGTGAAAAGTGGTTCCCTACCGACAAACATTGCAGGGTGTAAAGCTATATGTTCGCATTTCCAAGGTTTTCATCTCAGTTTGTGGGATGTCGATGTGGGCAGCGAGCACCACGCTTTTGACACCATGCGTGACAGAGTCAGAACAAACGAAACCAAACACACATTTCTTTAGCTACATTTAGAAACGACGCTGTCGTCAGTCGATTTACTATAACAACAGTCGTGATGAACATGCTAAGAAAAGCTTCCACAATATTAGACAACGCTGAACAACATGACAGACAAGGTGGTGTGGCTAGCGCCTGACTCACCACAAAGGCTCTTGGAAGACGGCCCGCGGTGCCGTGCACCGGAGTCCCACTGCGAGAGACATCCGTTCACGCCAACTGCCACGCGCAAATAAGACTGGATCGATTCTCTCGTGCTGCTACCAAGGCTTGCTGCCAGGGCTCACCGCCGGCGTTACCGATCCCACCATGATGATGATGGTAGTGGCAATCAACGCTGGCGAACACAACGCCACCTAGCGCTTAATAGTTGTGACTCTGAAATACGGCTTCTGCGCGAGACACGTGCGTCACACGGCGCAAACAACTTTACTGGGGGTGTCAGTGCGCCAAATTTTCCCAACCTTCATCCAAACTAAATACCGAAGAGAAGAAAAAAACATGAAAGAAATCAGCTACGCAAGCTCTGACAAAAAAAAACAGAATATCCACGGAGTGAAGGATGATGAGAGCGGTGATGCGCTGGTTGGTTAAATACTGTATATACTTATACAAAAAATTATACAATTCGTAAGTGGTAGCTATCAGTATCTACAAAATATCCGTGCACCACGACACCGCCACCAGTCAACACTACTGCACTGTACGGCTCGACGACTTCACCCAGTACCGGTCCTGCAATGGCAACGTTGCCGTCGGCGCGAGGAACCATCACTTGTGCCGACACATCTTCTGGTTGTGACCAGCAATCAAGAGGGCGCCGGCGGCAGGCAGCTGTCCAGGTCCCAGGCATAACCATCACCCAACCTCACGACCACATTCCTAGCCAGCGGCGCTGATGATGTGCAGAAGACAGCCAGCTGCGGGTTACATCACTCCCACCGCATACATTGAAACCACTCGACAGAGCAATGCAGTAAGGCAAAGGAAAGGAAGCTGCGAGCTCCTCGCCCAAGTGGTACGATAGTCAGTACTGCTTGCTAATACATCAGCGGCGGCCGAGACGCCCAAGAAAAAAAAGCCACTTTTACTAGCTTGTGCATTCCAATTAAAAAAAAATGATGGAACCAGAGTGCAACACCTCAATGCCATGATCCACCTAGTTATGCCACAAGCGACAGGTGGCTGCACAGAGCCTTAGGCCTGACTAGTCGCCTGACAATAATCAGCACTCACTAAGCACCCAGACTAGGCGCAGAAGAGGCAGCCGCAAGATGTTCACTCTGTAAGGCGGTTCCATCACTCGCCGCACACAGAAGCTTACCAAGCGATCGACGTCCACTATTCCGGACGGTGTCACGACACCCCGGCATCAAGCCGCAAGACAAGACAGCAATGACGCTCGACTCCCTGAGTTCAAAGAGATAGAAGAAGCTATTTACGGAAACTCGGACAACCTACAAGGCTTCCATACTCACTCGCTCCGGGCTTGGCCTACAATACACGTGCTCTAAGCTCTGCTCACCCCAGGATGCAGACAACATGGTTCTCGTGCTAACTCAACAACGTTCTTGCAAACCAACAACAAGAAAAAAAAACTTGAGAGCAAAAAAAAAGTTAATGTGCCGACGAGTTCAACGATCTACTCGCGCTCAACAAAACACACCGCCAACGCTAGCAATGCATGTCTGCCTACGCACCCAAATCCCTACTCTTCCCCAGCTCAAAGAAAAACTTGTACAGAACAGCAAAAACTGTCGTTTGATGCTCCAAGAGCTCAACGTTGGGTGCCAGTGTGGGGTCTCGATGTGAAGAGCGAGCACCACGCTCTTAGAGTAAACGGACACAGTGACACGGTCGGAACAAACGAAACTAAACACACATTTATTTAACTACTTTTAGAAACAATGATATAGTCGGCCGAATTACAACATAAATCGTGATCAACACGCTAAGAAAACCTTACGCCCTAACAACCTAACAATTAAGGAGATGTTCCCCACGCCTGAGTCACAACAAGGGCCCCCGGCAGACGGCCCATGGTGCCGTGCACCGGGGTATCACTGTGACAGACAAGCGTTCGCGCCAACTGCCACGCGCAAAAGAGACTCGTTCAATTCTCTCGGGCCGCTACCAAGCCGTGCCGCCAGGGGTCACCGCCGGCGCTACTGATATAACCTTAATGATGTTAATGACGATAGTGGTGATCAACGCTCTAGAGTTACTGTATATGCTACCTTTAGGTAGCAGAGTTGCGCCACTGTTTTCCGGGGGCCGCTCACTGCGCCTGCAGGAGATCAGTGCCCCTGTTCGCCGAGCGTCATCACATGGCCATAGGTGGTTCATTCGCACTGCAGAGAAGGCAACGCTACGCAGATTCCGGGCAGGTCAAGTGGGGTTGACAACGGCTGCTGTCATTCTCGCTGCGCTTCTTTGGTAATGTAGCCATGCTGCCTGTTGGTCAAGAGAAACGTGGCAGCAAATGCATTCTGTGTTGAATTGTACTACGTAGAACCCTTGCCATTAGACGCTGGTGCAGCGGGTCTTCCTAGAGAAAGATTAGCGTTCAGTCAGAAGAAATAAACGCTTAGCCATTGTCGTCTGCAGGATTTTTTCTTGGAGGGTGAAAACCATTGTTGCATCGCGGTATAAGGAGAGTGAGAGCACTGGTTTAGCTTGAGTGATGGCAAATGCTTTTGTGGTTTGAGAAGGGTAAGTGCTCTTTTCTACTTCTTGGCTGACACCTATGTACTAGGTTTTTTTTTCAAATCTGTCCTCAGCACTGTATAACTTGCTGTATTTGTATTAACCACAGATGCAGTAGTGAATGCGTTATACACGCAAAATTGGCCAGTGTGTGTCTCCTGCACACGTCCAAATTGGTCTAGCGGTTCAAACGCTAAACATAAAAGGAGAATTTAAACTGGAGTTATTCGAATCGACAAAGTGTTGCCATTAGTTCGTGAATCGAATGCAGCTTTGGAACCTTAAGTGAACAGATTGTTGGACACGACAGCGTTGTTGAACAACAATTCACATCAATTGTCGTGAGCCGCGATTGTAATGCAAGCTTAATACAAAAGCCGCGCGCAGCACGCGCGTCACACGGCCACTCTGGATATCTATCCAGCTTGATTCTGTTGAAGACTACAAAGCTTTAGCTGGTTAACTCACACAGTTAACGGATGACCACAAGGCAATGAAAATATTCCATTCTTAACTCCCTCGATAGTGATCAAGAGTGAAAACTAATTTTATGCGTGTAAATGAGAAAACAGTGCAGAAGAAGCCGAAGCTAATGTATGGGCTACAGTAAATATACATATGTATCACTGGTTCAACGAGCTGACGAACGTTTTTTTCACTATTACATACCAAAACGTAAACATAAAATCAAGGCTTTCAGGCATGACAAGAGCAACTGAATTCTTATCGTACTTTCATAAAAATATACAAAAAGCGAAAATCATAAATAAAGCAACGCTAGGGCTCTGAAGCGCGAGCGCTGCTCCTGCGCGGGTGATGAGTAGCTTTCCCGCAATACTTTGAACCCAAGATGGCCTATCTTGGCGCAACTCTACTACCAAAAGGTAGCATATGCAGTAGATCTACAACGCTCGTTAACACAACCCCACCTACCGCTCAATAGTTGTGACCCCAGAATAGGGCTTCTGCGTGACACAGGTGCACCACGCGGCGCAAGCAGCTCTATAAGGGGTGTCAGCACCCCCCCCCCCCTCCTTCAAGTTTGAACGTACAAGCCAGTAGGACGGCGTCACACTACCTCGGAGTCGGCGGTCAACATCTCAGTGTGCTGCCGTTAGCCGTACTAGGCTTCACGGTTGGGAGCCCTGGAAGGTCGTAACCCAGCCTGCCTTATCGACCGGGTAGTTGCCGGTGGGGCTGCTTTCCCACGTCGAACGTTTCTTTTTAAAAGTGAATAATTTCTTGACGAGTCAAAGATATTTGTGCGCTTTCTATTTATCCATCGGCCTGCATTTCATGAAGGTGGCCATAACTGAAATGGTATGCGCCTCTAATGCAAATGCATGCACTCATACGTTTGCGTGAGTGCATGACGGACATTTCAAGGCGCGAAAGAGGTAAAAGGAAAAAGAAAGAAAAATCACAGCATATCCACGGAGTGAATGACGATGAGTGAGGTGAAGCACTGGAGGTTTTCATAGCTAAACCGTGAACCATCCATGAATATCACCTACTACGTCATGAAAGACATGAGAAACACTGCATATATTATTGCGATAGCAATTATATGGACACTCTCGAGTGGATTTCGCCGCCGGCGTTATATGGACACTCTCGAGTGGATTTCGCCGCCGGCGTCGATGTCGGCTGCGATATCATTTATGCACCATATATGTATACATATCTATATATATGAAAATGCAGGAACGAAAAAAATCTCAGGAAAAATGTTCTGGCGCGCGGAAACGAACGTGGGACCTCCGCGTCGCGAATGCGAGGCGTTAACCACTGAGCCACCAAGAGGTACCTCCTCCAATATTCAAACGGCAAGCTATTCATATCTACCACTTACCGCTGTTGGCGGGCATCTCGGGGAGGGGGGGCTATTGTGTTTTCACAATTATCAGCAAGATGGCGCAGCATCTCTCACGCGTACTTTAGCCCACGTAGAAAATAAGGGGGTGTACGCTCGATCGCATGTCCTTAGCTTGCAGTAGGGAGAATCGTACGTCTTGGCAAGTCTGAGTTTCGTCGGAACAATTCAGTTGTAGTTACCGGGCGCTCAAGGGTCACTGCAATCATTGCGCAGCCTCCGTTTGCAAAAAGTGCGCGCTTTTCTGACACAGCAAAGTAACAACTAATCTGTATTTGTGCGTACGTTTCTTGCGTCATTTGTGCGTGAGAAATGTGGAGCACGTTTCGATCTGCTTGCCATACTGCACGTGACGTTCCAATTTGTTGCTATGGCGATCACTGCTTCACCTTCTCAACAAAGCTGCGACTTCTATATAAAAAGAAATTTTATAATTCGTAAGTGGTAGCTATAATATGTCGCTTCTGTACCCATTTCATTTTAACGGCTTTATGATCGGTGGACGGTGGATTAGTGATATGGCGCAGAGGGATATTTGCAACAACAATATAGTGGACAGTTTGCAAAGGTGGAACTATACGCGGTCAAGAACAAACAAGAGATGGACACAGTGGGACAATCAATGGTTCTTTATCGCGCACCTGCATACAAGTACACGGCCATCTTGCACTTCATATTGGTTACTTCTCAGCAGTATTTGATTTATTGTCGCTGAAGTGGTGGATCGGTGATGGGGCGTGGGATTCTTGCAAAGACGAAGCAGTGCGAAGTTTGCAAAGGTAGAACTATAGGCGGTCAAGTACAAACGAGTGATGGACACAGTGGGACAATCTGTGGTTCTTTAACGCGCACCTTGTGGTGTACACGTATCCCGAAGGAGTACGGCCACCAGCGTGGGTCCGGTCTTAGCGAGCCGCAGGGCACGCGTTAACCGCCACGGTACTGCTCAACGTCGCAACACTTTATTATGGCAACCAAACGCAGTACTGCCCGTTGCAAAAAGGCGCGGCGGGAAAGCAAGTAGGCTTATCCACGCCACGGGCACAAAGTACTACACAGGGGTGCCACGAGCACGTCTCCGCTGTAAAGGTGATCCACGGAGACACCGGAACAAAGGCCCGGTTGCTCGAGCGAGGGCAAAGGCGCTCGCGTTGGCTTCGAAGGGAGACGGGTCGGCGTAGCGAGGCCACGCACTAGGACACCGTACCGCCCTTCGGCCGTGAGTACGCAGTGGGGCAGCAAAAGGTGAGCGTTCGCCTCAGGCGCGAGGCGCCGTCGGCGAAGTCCGACGAACCCCCGAACGACGGGAGACCACGGACGGAAAAGATCGCGTGGCTCACCGTTTGCTGTCCCGGAGAGTACTCACCGCTCCCGACGCAGCGCGCGAAAAACCTCTCGGGGGTCCCCGCGCGCGGCGCCACAGTCAACATCCGCTACCGGGTGAGGGAGTTAAACGTCACTCCGCCCTTCCCAGCGCGACTGACAGCAAAGGAGGGCAGGCATGTCGGGACATGAGAATTGCAGAAAAGGCGGGAAAGCCCGCGCAAAGGCAGCGGGCCAGCCTCAATTCCCACATCCCCCTCTCCTAAATTTGCCCTTTACCGGTCTGCAAAAGGCAGCCGGACGTCACCCATGCAGCTAAAATGACACTGCTATGAGCGACAGGCTAACCTCAGTCCAGCCCTGCTACTGCTGCTAAAAAATGATTACAAAGGAGAAACAAAACATAACTAACAAAATAAACACATGACACTATACAAATAACTGCGGAAGGGAGCACAGAACAGTGGCACTAGTGTTCGTGGTGCTGAAGGGGGATAGCGTCCACTGCGTGGAGGGGCGGAAAAGGGCGTGACAGTGTCCGCTGGGTGCGATGCCCGAGTGCGAGGTCAGAGGTACGGGAGGGGGCTCACTGATGGCTCGTTGCTGCTCTTGATCAGCCGCGAGTCCGACGAAAGCCGCTTCGGTTGTTAGGAGGCCCCGCATTTCTGGCTCGATGACGGAGCTGGACGTTGCGGGAAGCCGGGCCTCTCCAGTGGTCAGGGAGGCCGAACCAAAATTGGCTGCGAGGCGCCCTGGCGTTGGCCGGCAGCATATAGCTGCTTTCAGCTGGCCTCGCACAGGAGCCATGGTGGAAAAGGCAGCACGGCTTCTTCGGCGACAGCCGAGAGCAGAGCACAGCCAGATGGTCTGACGTCAGTGCCCCCCCAGCACCTCCAGTGTCCGCGTCGATGGAGGGCAGCCATGACGCACTCTTCGCGGGCTCGCACTGAAGCGTCACGCACTTACACACGCACGCACACACACCGCCGACGGCTGCACGAGCGTAGGCGCAAAGCGTCCTTCGTCTCTCTCTCCCGGCAAGCACCGACACTCAAGGTCACACACAGCTCCCTTCGCGGTAGACGAAACGAACACGGGAAAAAAATAGACAGAGCAAAATGACACTCAACATATGGCAAAAAAACATAAAACACAAATAACACTTAATATTAGACAAAAGAAACATAAAATACACATGAACACTTAAAAAAAACTGGCAGCAGACAGGGCGGGGTCAACTTCGTTACGAGAAAAGGCCGTAAAGAGGTTGACCTATACTGAGGCTAGACAGTAAACTGAGGGCCTTCGGTTGCGGAGAAGTCCGCCGTCCGGCGCGAAATCAGAAAGGTGACCGCTTCCTCAGATTATACCGGTGCGGGGTCCGAATGCTGTCCGCCGCTCCGGGTGTGCCCGTTGCTTGCGCGAAGTGCCGCAGGGCGCTGGCGCGAGCTCGTCAGACCGTGACAAAGGGCTTCAGGTCTGCGATGTGGGCACGGCTGAGTTTTCCCAAAGAGGATCTTTCAGCTAGTACGTGCCACGGACGCTCACTGACAATTGGTTCATAAGACCGGGTGGCTTTCCGACCCTTGGCTCAACCGTTTGTCAGACGTGGCAGGCACGGAATAGCGACAAAAGCCACGCGTCGTGCCGGGCCAGGTCACAACATTGCTCAGTTTGCCAAAAAACTTTCGAGCCACTCAGGTGACCGGCCATGGGTTAGTCGTGAGAGGATCGCAACAGTGCGGCTCTCAGACTTTTGGGCATAACCACCTTAAACGGGTCGATGGACTCGTCGTCAGTGGCTATATAGTTCAGCAGGAGCCCGTCATGGTCCAGCAAAATGAATCCGCCGGGGACTCAGCGACACACGCTGTTTCAGCCCCCTAATCGCGCCCGCCGCAGAACAAGCAGCGTAACGGCGCTCCGGGCCTCGTCAAGATGGTTTAACGGCGCCCGCTGCAGAGCAAGCAGCGTATACGGCGCTCCGTCCCCCCGAGACTCGAAACGGATCACTCTGCTGAGCCTTCAGTAGCTCTTCGCTGCCGAAAGCACTTCCCATTCTCCCAAATGGGGGAGTCTGGTATCGCGCCCACTCAGGACCGCAGCAACCGCCGCGTGAGTCGGCGTTACGGGTTCGCTCTCGGCCTCGTGGCCTTCGGAAAGCTCCCCCGCTCGGCCGCTTCGCGGTGCGCCGCTTACCTGGTTAGCAGCCAAGGTTTGTCCGCATGGGGACTCACCCTTCTCGCTGAATGGTGGCGAAGCTGCTGTTTCGCCCCCGACGCTTGCATGTGCTAAGGCACCGCGAGCGGCCGTCGCACCGAAATCCAGGTTCTCGGCAGACAACAGGGGGCACGAGATAGCGCGTCAGCTACCACGTAGGAGTGTATTCACCACAAAAAGGGGTGACGACACAGGCGAGCGCCGAAGGGCGCCCGTCGATAGAGGCGGTGGCCTCTTTGTGCAACGCGGCATGCCACGAAACAGACATGTTGCGACGAGCCCGAATCGCGAAGGCGAACTGACTCGCTAAGAGCAGTCAAAAGCTAGAGCTTTTGATACCGCGTTGGGCGCCAGTGTGGTGTACACGTATCCCGAAGGAGTACGGCCACCAGCGTGGGTCCGGTCTTAGCGAGCCGCAGGGCACGCGTTAACCGTCGCCGTGGCGGGAAACACGATACTGCTCAAGTCGCAACACTTTATTGTGGCAACACCAAACGCAGTACAGCCCGTTGCAAAAAGACGCGGCGGGAAAGCAAGTAGGCTTATCCACGCCACGGGCACAAAGTACTACACAGGGTGCCACGAGCACGTCTCCGCGGTAAAGGTGATCCACGGAGACACCGAAACAAAGGCCTGGTTGCTCGAGCGAGGGCAAAGGCGCTCGCGTTGGCTTCGAAGGGAGACGGGTCGGCGTAGCGAGGCCACGCACTAGGACACCGTACCGCCCTTCGGCCGTGCGTACGCAGCGGGGCAACAACAGGTGAGCGTTCGCCTCGGGCGCGAGGCGCCGTCAGCGAAGTCCGACGAGCCCCCGACTGACGGGAGCCGACGGACAGAAAAGATTGCGCGGCTCACCTTTTGCTGTCCCGGAGAGTATCTCACCGCTCCCGACGCAGCGCGCGAAAAACCTCTCGGTGGTCCCCGCGCGCGGCGCCACAGTCAACATCCGCTACCGGGTGAGGGAGTTAAACGTCACTCTGCCCTTCCCAGCGCGGCTGACAGCAAAGGAGGGCAGACATGTCGGGACATGAGAATTGCAGAAAAGGCGGGAAAGCCCGCGCAAAGGCAGCGGGCCAGCCTCAATTCCCACATGCTGTATACAATTACACGACCATCTTGCATTTCATATTGGCTACTTCTCTACAGTATTTGATTTATAGTCGGTGAAATGTTGGATCGGTGATGGGGCGTAGTGGTATGTTTGCATTGACGAAGTAGTGGACAGTTGGAGAAAATTGAATTATAGGTGGCCAAGTACAAACAAGGCATGGAGACAGTGGGACAATCTTTGGTTCTTCAACAGGCACCTGCATACAAGTACATGACGATCTTGCATTTCATATTGGCTACTTCTCTACAGTATTTGATTTATGGTCGGTGAAGTGGTGGATCAGTGATGGGGCGTGGTGGGATGTTTGAATTGACGAAGTAATGTGCAGTTGGCGAAAGTTGAAGTATATGCAGTCAGTACAGACAAGGGATTGACATGATGAGACAATCCATGGTTCTTTAACGCGCAGCTGCATACAAGTACACGACCGTCTTGCATTTCATATTGGCTACATCTCTACAGAATTCGTTTTATGGTCGGTGAAGAGGTGGATATGTGATGAGGCGCAGTGGGATGTTTGAAAAGACAGAGTAGAGGGAAGTTGGCAGAGGAGGAACTATAGGCCGTCTTGCACATACATAAAAGAAATGGACAGACCCACGCATTTAGGAGCTTTGCCCCTAAAAGAAAGACTCTCGAGAGCCGAGAGAAAAAGAAAACTACAGAATGAGTGGAAAGATAAATAAACAGAACTCGTGGAATCAAATTGGTCATCTTGATATAATGGCTGCAGGTGTCAATCGGGTCCGAATAGGTGTCAGCTTCTTTACAGTTCTTTGCTTATCTCTATATCTATTGCTTTCGGCCTTTTTCTTCCACTTTTTATATCTTTGTATTCGTTTTCGTTCCCCAGTGCTATTTGTCGCTTCCCCTTATTTACCATCTCCTTGTGGCCCCCTTTATTCCTTTTTTGTCAATGTTTCTTGTCTTCTTCTTCATTTGTTTGTGTTTCTGCCTTGATCTTTTTTTCTTTTTACGCTTTTTTTCTTGAACTTTCGATAAGCTACTCCAATGTAGGCTGGGAGGCGGGAAATTTAAGCGTTGCGTGAAATTCGAAGCGTTTTTTGGCACAACAGGCACTATTAACATCTATCTATCTATCTATCTATCTATCTATCTATCTATCTATCTATCTATCTATCTATCTATCTATCTATCTATCTATCTATCCGACACTGTCTGGGTGCTCTTGTAACCACCCCTTCAACTTCGGGCAAACCAAAACTAGTATGGCATATGGCATGGTAAGATGGTTGGACGAATATGACTCGCTGGCCACGACATGGATAACTTCACAATCCCGTCGCGTACGTCTTCAAGTACTTTGAGTCAGCCGTGTGGGTATGTGCCACAGTTCATATCTACGCAGGAGCGGCGAGAACAGATATGGGTAATTTTAACGCGGAAGTGTTTAAAAAAAGCTGACATTGGAAGCGTTCACCCAATGTTACGAAATGTCAGGGCCCCAGCAGGAATCGAACCCCCTCATTCTGAGGGGCAATCAAGTGTCAAGCCGCTCCATGTCCTGAAAAAACTTTTCAAATAGACCCTTCGGTTCATGAAACACCATTCGTGGTTGCAGCGCTGAATGCTCAATCAATTTATAAACATTACATATATCCCCCTATGCTATAGCTGTCTCGTCGGATTGATGTCCATTGCAGTATTTTTGTTTACTGCGAAATAAACTTGCCTTCAAGGCATAAAATTGTTTGCGTGTATGTGTAATATTTATGTGGCTATCGCAGGGAAGCGCCATCTGTTGCATTTGTGCAGCAGTGCCCAGAAATATACATACCGTTGTACTATGTGTCATCAAGAGCAGTAGTGCTTCATATCAGCTTACCGCTTTTAATATTGCTAATATTAGTTTTGCTGTTGACATCATTACGCAGTTGTAAACAACTGGTTATGTAAAACATGCGGCTGTGTCACGTGGTGTGCTCATACATATTTTGTTTTAATAGAGGAAAAAAGAGCAGGCAGGCGAAACGTTTGCGGAGGGGTGAGGGGAGGCACCCCGTGCCCCTTTGGGGGCCGCCGCTGTAAAAGTTGTTAGTACAGGTGAGAGCGAGGTTCGGTCCGCCGAATATTGCGCCTTATTATCGCTGTCAATCAGTCTTTGAAGTATCAAGAGATGGTGCCATGTGAGCGCTGAACAGCTTTGAAGATCGTACGCCGAGGAGACACGCCATCTCTGGCGGCGAAAGGGATTGACTCATCAGCTCTAAAATGTCCGTCAAACCGGTGAATATGAAAAGACTTTAGTTTTTGTCGAATATTTTCGAGTGGTTGAATTTGAGCACACGTGAATAATTATTTCCAAGTATTTGAGAGATTCATTAGTGTATTGATTGACCTGTGAGACGCTGTACGAGCTAGCGCGCAAACAGCAGGACGCGTTGATTGCTGACAACAAAAGAACATTTATTGAATCACTATATGGCCGAGAAGAATAAATGGCGCTAGTGGCGCTAACGATGTCTGTGACGCACGCAGCGCCAGCATATACCATATATGCCTTTCTTTCTTGAAAGAAGACGGCTTGACTCGGCACTTTTCAACATAGCGTCATGGTTTTTGGCGTTTACTGGTACTACGCCTTACTGGTTGGGTATATTGTTGCTGTTGAGCTGTGGGCTCGTATATGCTCCCTGTTCCGGCAGAAGTCTTCCCCATCTTCGTAGGCCATGATGCATGATCTTAGTGTTGGGTCTTCGAAGACTACAATCGCTGTATGCCACTGGGAACTTCGACTGTTAAACACTGTGACTTCGGATCTAAAATGTAAACGTGCTAGATCTCTTGTGCCTTGTTGTAGTAAGTCTTCTGTCGCTGACGGATCTCCTTGAGTCTTGCCGTTATCTGCTTGAAACACACTGTCTTAGACTCAAGTAGCTTCGTGTGAACAGGCGCCTGTGTCCTTGTTTTTCTTCCCATCATTCGCTGGACTAATGAATGCAGCAGCTTTTCTCTCGGAGTGTTTCTCCACTCTAGTGGGGCGTTGTAAAACCCTGTGGTCACATAGGTAGTCTTATTAAGAAGTTTCTTATTCTCTTGGACGGCTCGTCCCGCCATCGCATTAGACCGTAAATAGTGCGGACTTGATATGGTGTGCTCGATGTCACACTGACTCATGTATTCAGCAAATTTCTGTTTGTTATATGGTGGTCTATTGTCGCTAATAGGCTTACCAGGTAGACCATGAGTGATAAAAACTACTTGGCAAAACGAAATGACGGCTTCATAGGTCGTGTGCTTCAAGCGTCGAATTTCAAAGTAGAATGAGTAGAAGTCTACAATTTCCCCATATTCCTCTCCCTCGTGGCAGGAGGAATCGATGCCAACTGTTTGCCAGGATAGTTCGGGTATTTCATGGCTCATCATCGGCAGTAGTTCGTTCCTGGGCTTATGTTTCCTGCAGAGTGCACATCAATCTCCTTTCTCTTGAATGCCTGCTTACATGCCAGGCCAAAACATAACATCTCTGGCGCATTGCTTCATCTCTTCTGCTCCTCCATGGGCTGCATGCAGGAAGTCTAGAACATGGTTTGTCATGCTTCTGGGAATGATCAGTTGGTTGGATCGGAAGAGGGTATCATCTTCGACATGAATCTCGTCACGGTATGGCCAGTAAGCTCGAAGTTGTTCAGGGACTGGCCTTTTGTCCTCTGGCCATAGGGTACTTGCATATTCCTTGGGCATACAGAGGTTCTCGTGACTTGCTGCTTTTCGGTGGAGACTGACAACTCTTGCAAGGCATTCACTTGGAAGTGTTCTTCTTCCGGCACCTTTTCTTTTCACGGAAATCGAGACAAGGCATCTGCTATAAACATCTCAGTTCCTGGTTTATATATTATCCGAAGCGAATACCTTTGGAGTGCCAGTCGCATCCTTTGTAGACGTAATGGACACGGGAGAAGCGGTTTCTCGAAGATCGCCTCGAGTGGGCGGTGGTCACTTTCCACCTAGATGCTTGGCTGTGCAAACTCATAGTCGTGAAATATGGTGCATCCATGCGCAACGGCTGACATCTCCTCTTCAATTTGTGCATACTTCTCTTGTGCTTCTGTTAGTGAGCAAAAAGAGTAAGCCAAGAGGTGTCACTTGTGTAGGATACCTGCTCCTACTCTATGTTAGCTGACATCTGGTTGTAACACAATGGCCTGTGTCTTGTCATAGTATGCCAGAACCGGTATTTGTGACAAGGCTTCTCACAGGTTTTCAAAGCTTTGTTGCTGCGTGTCTGTCCACACTCATGCGTTGTCCTTCTTCAGTAAGTCACGCAGCAGTGACTTATTTCCGACTTGTTCTGGATAAATCTGGCAAAAAAGTTTAGCGTTCCCAAGAATATTTTGAGTTGCTTGGTGTTCTCTGGGACTTCTCTGGAACTTCGAGAACCATTTCTGCTCTTTTCGGGTCAATCGAGAGTCCTTAGTCAGTCAGCCTAAACCCTAGATAGCGTACCTCGGTTCGCAGAAGTGACACTTGGCCTCGTTCAGCTTGATGCATACTTCTTGGCCCCGTTACAAAACATTTTGCCGACGTCTGTCATGCTCCTCCTAAGTTGAACACCATAATAGTATGTCATCTATGACTACGTCGACGCCATCAAGACCTTGAAGTCTTTGATGCATTGCTTTTTGCAAGACTTCTGGTGCTGTGGAAATTCCAAATGTCATCTGTAGAAATCCGTACCTTTTTTATGGCGTGCTCATGATGCATACGTAAGAGATGGGCTTGTCAAGATGGATTTGCCAAAATCCAGTAGCAGCGTCCGACGTGGTGAAGTACTTGGCAGTGTCTATCTTCGTCGCGACGTCCTCAAGCGTCGGCAAGTGGTGGGGTTCTTGTTTGAGTGCCTTATTAAGGTCGTCAGGATCCAAGCAAATTCTTCTCTTGATATTTTTTACCCCAACTACCATTTTCTTGCCCCTTCAGTCGGTTCGGTGACAGGCCGAGGACTCCATTTGCTTCCATTTTGACTAGTTCGGCCTTGACCTTTCCACGGAGAGCTAGTGCAACGCTACAGGCGGGCTTCACTGAGCCTTGAAGTCCTTTGTGTAGGTTCATGTGGTAAACTACGCCTTGTAGCTCCCCGAGGCCTTTGAATGTGTCAGCAAATAGTTTTGCCACTTCATAAAGTTGGTTCTCTGTAGTTCTGAGTGCGGCCACAAGTTGGATGAGTCCTAACTTCTGAGACAGTTCACCGTTGAGAGTGGTTGGCTCGCGTTCTTGCACAACGAAAAAATGTGCTTGAGCAGATCCGTGTTCGCTTGTAGCTTGTAGGGTACCTCTTCCAAATGTTTTTTTTCTTTTCGCCTAAAAACGTGCTAAGCAACGCGTTGCTTGCTTGTAATTGGTCACGTGCTTGTAATTGCTTTCATATGCTTGAGCGAAATCACTGAACAGTTCACTTCGGTACTAAGTTGCAGAGCACTGGCTTGCCTGCAATCTCAATTTCGGCCTTCTAAACTCCACTCGTTTGAATGTGGGTTTTCGAAACAGCATGAAGAAATTGTTTTTTTCGCATACGAGGCTATCAACGCTTTGGTTATTTATCTGGGTAGCATTCTTCTTGCTGGACTTCTTCGACCGACAGACACTCGTGGAGAAGTGGTTGCATTTCCCGCACTTCTTGCATGTCTTGCCTTCTGTGACACAGGACTGGTTCTTGTGGAACGCGTATCCACATTTCGTGCAAGTTTCACTGTTTTGGACGAGCTTGACCTCTTTATGGCAGACCGGGCATTTGTCAGCGTTGCCGTCACTTCCTTGAGTCGCTCTCTGTTTCTCTTCTATTTGCTCCTGACTTCGTTCTCTCGTGCGATAAATTTCGACGAGCTTGTGAAAATTTGGGTTGTCGTTGATTACCTGACTTTGCAGGACGTTTGTCTTTTATACTTGGGATGATGCGACTCTTCAACATTCTCTCTTCAAGTAGCCCACACTCGCAGTTGCGAACGAGCGTTCGGAGTTCCGTGAGCCATTCATCGAAACGCTCTCCCGGCTTTTGATCTCTCGTGCCAATAACAAAGTCTAGTACATGAGGTTGACGACGGGCTCGCAGTATTCTTCAACTCTTTTAACACCTTGCCTACGACATTACGGTCCGCTTCGGGCTCAAGGTTAAGCATGCACTAAATCCCCCGTCCCTTTTCTCCAATTATCACGAGAAATCTTGCCGCTTGAACTTCTTTCGGTTTACCGGAGAGTCCAGTCGCAGCGGAGTGGAGCATGTGATTGCTTTCCAAAAGTTTCTACGCTACCGAAAGATTTTGCGTCGTATCTAGGAGCTCCGGTACTGGGAGCTCCTAGATACGATACAATTCCTAGATAAGATACAATTCCTGCAGCCATGGCATGGCTGCGCGGGTGCGTAGCTGTCTGGAGAAGGCTTCTGGTCAAGTCGACAGAGCTGCGCCTTCTTCGTCGGGTATTCAGACACCATCTGAGACACTGTACGAGCCAGCGCGCAAAGAACAGGACACGTCGATTGCTGACAACAAAAGAACAATAATTGAATCACTATATGGCAGAGGAGGAGAAATGGGGCTAGTGGCGATAACGATGTCTTCGATGCACGAAGTGACGCCATAGACCACATGAACCAGCCAATCGTGCATGTTCATGGGATGTTCCTGCGGCCTGCGGGTCATTCTTGCTCAATGGCACCAATGGCGAAGGGCGTTGGGCTCCTGCCAAGGGAAATACTTGCAGCCTCACACGGTTTTTTATATATATAGCAGTTACTAGCAATTGCATGGTTCAATGGAAGAACACCCTCTTGCCACGTTTATGTCGTGAGTTTTATTTAACCAAAAACCTTAACTAGTTACATTTCTATGTGTTAGAATTTTGCTTGCGGATGACGACAGTTAACCGCTCACAACCAGAGACGCCGGTACCAGAATACAGGAATGGAATCGGTACCTTAAACATCAGCACTTAGTCGTTTGCCTTCAAAAAATAAATATCATCATACCAACAAACAGCGTTCGCTCGAGGAGCACGTGATGAAAGAAGATTTGTCCTTGAAAGTTTGTGACACTGCTCCGTTCTCTCATACAAGAGCATTAATTGCCTTTTTAATCCATGGCTACAACTGATCATAATCGTGGGATCCGACAAGACCGATGTTCTACGAGGCTCCAAGAGCTACAACACCACAGAGACGCCCTGACAGTTCACTCGTCACCGATTGATGGGTCATCGCAAGAATCACTCAGCCCATCGCCGACTCCGGTGCGGGTACGCGAGCTCGTAGCGCGCCCACCGCAAAGAAACCGGACGTCAGAAGGTGACGAACCAGGGCAGCGACATCCGGTTCGTGCAACGCGATATGCGCAGATGCTAGAGGAGCGCTCGTGCATCGTTCACTTGGGTGTGGGCGCTGCTTTCGCCTTCCCCTCGAGACTGTCCGCGTGGGTCATTTTGGTTCGCGCCAACTGGCAACAACGCAAACACCACCACTTTTTCTTTTACGCCGCAGCACACTATGCTCACCATGCCTTCTGTGGTGCCGTGGTTTCGGATCCGGTTTGGGAACCGGTTGGCTGGTCCCTAGAGGGCGTTGTACATATGTATATATTAGCGATGCTTGTACATTTAGGAAAAAAAGAGTTCCTGCTTGGCTACCGTTTGCTGCGTAGTTCTTGTCGGCCGGTGCTTCAGCGCCAAGCCCTGTGTTCTCCGTGCGGCGCGTCCGCCGCACGATACTACATTTGGGCGCCGAGGATGGAATCCGCATGCATCCGGCCAAGGTGGGCATACGACTATTTGCTACTAGTGCTGCCATGTTCAGCACCCTGGATACAGCCTACCAATACTTCAGCTCTGCGGATCATTAGTTCGTCGCCACCGAGACTGCAGAGTCCATACCTTTACACGTGGGTCAGCTCCACTTTCATTTCCTCCGAATACGGTCTCTCTCGGCAGCAGCATGCTCCCTTCAATTCCACCACCTCCGTTCCTGCAATGCTCTGGCGTTCCGCCGATTCTCTAGAAGACATGGTGTCTATTCATGCAAGTATACATCGACGCGGCGGTCCCGTACGATACGCCAGATGCCAAGAAGGCGTTGCTGCTCAATGCACTTAGAGTGGAGGGATTGCAAGCATACTACAAGGCTGCTGACGAGAAGACGCTGCTTGACGGCGTCGAGGCTTCAGGAGACGCCGCAACATGCGACGTGTACCAGCAGGCCTCAGTCGTTCTGGATGCATACTTCGTGCAGCCCGAAGACGCTTTCTGCGCACGGGCCAAATTCCGACAGAGAGTTCAAGAACTGGACAAGACTCCCGTCCAATTCATTCTAGCACTGCAGTAGTTGGCCAACAACTGCAATTTCGGCACCGCGGCATATACAATGGTACAGGACCAGAGTTTGCACGGCCTATAGGATCCCGGCCTGCTTATGTCATTCGTTCAGATGGGGGACGCTTTCACAGCCCAGGCAGCGTAGGAACATGCCAGGGAAGAGGAGCGTGTCGACGGTGCGTTGCAGCAGCTGGCTGCTTTGCAGGCCGACTCGATTACGCCACGCGAGCATCAACGCCGCGGCCTTCGTCCTCATCAACCCATACTGCTACAACGTTATGCTACCAACCCTGCTGTGCCTTCGGCCCATTCGAGGTCTGCGAAAATTTCGCAAACTTTACCAGGCCATACTTCAACTTCACGTGCATCGACGATCCCTGCTCGGACTGAGACCGTGCTCGCTTGTGCTGCACCTGTTAGCCACCTAGCTGGTTGTGCTCCTGAGGTGCCTGCTCTTGCCTTATTGCCAGCACTTGAGCATACCCTGGTTCCACCTGCTTCAACTGAGAGTGCTCTTGCGAGGATGGCTGTTTCAGTCGGGTCTGCTGATGCTGACCATACTTTACCTGCATCAGCTGTCCATCCTTCGGTTGTGCGCGCTGCTCCCGCCTGGCCTGCTGCTGCTTCCGCCCCGGCTGTGCTTCCTTCGGCTGGTGGTGGTCTCCGGGATGCTGTTTCAGTTCTCGGAGATGCATCCACCGAGCGTGCTGGCCGGGATTCCGGAGGTGGTCACAGTTGTGCGTATGGTGGTGGTGCTCTCGCCGGTCGCGTCTGCGCCGGCTGTGCCCGTTTCGGTTTTCTGCAAGGCGCCTGCATCGTTGGCACTGAGCCATGCCGCATCGGAGCTTTATGACAAGCTTGCTCCGGCCCCGACTATGCCGAAAGTACCCTAGATACAGAGTTCAAGGGCCTATTCGTTCGCTTTACCAGACTGCTGTGGACGGCGACAATTCAGACGCCTGTCGTTGAAATGGCACCACTACAGGCGCTAGCGCCGTACACTTGAACATCGCAGTGACTATGCAGACATCCTCTCGCGAAGGAGGGGATGACGGGCGGTATATTTCGCACTGTGCTTTGCTTTCATGTAGCTTGCTTGGTTTGATAGTGTGCTTGCAGTACATTCGTATCCTTCATTGTGCTGTGTGCAGTGTGTGCTTGTGTTACGTGTTAACCCTCCCCATGCCTTCTATTCAAGGGGGAGATGATGTAATAGTGTTGTTCCCTCTCAAGTGTGCTTTGCTTTTACATTTTGTGTGCTTGAAGTCTAATTCTTCAATCTGTTATGCTGTATATTTTTCTGCTCTTCTGTGTATTCTGTGTATTGTATTACTGTGCATTTGTTGCGTGAAGGACGCCGCATCATCTTCATTTCAAGGGGAAATGATGTGGTGTCGTGGTTTCGGTTCAGGTTTGGGAATCGGTTGGCTGGCCCCTACAAGGTGTTGTACATATTTATATGTTAGTGATGCTTGCACATAGTAAAACAGGAGTTCCGGCAATTGGCTACCAGCTGCTGCGTACTTTCTTTCGGTCGGCGCTTCAGCACCGTGCCTTATGTTCTCCGTACGGCACGTCCGCTGCATAATACCACTTCTTCCACATGCATTGTGCTAGTGACGTGGTCAACGCTGCAGCCAAGTCTCAGTGTGAGTGTGCCCTACTCGTTCGGACCATCAAACGAAAGCTCGAAGGCGACCTTTTGCCTTGAAGAAACCCGCGTGTATACGCGTGGTGCTATATCACGATTAGCCGGTGGAACTATTTATTCGCTACCCTGCCGTTCGCATTGTGCCCATACGTAGTCTACTGTTCGGTGGGCATTGAACACGGCAACGTGAAGAGCCGGCAGCCAAGCTTTGGCGAGCAGTATGGCCTGCATCGGCTCCAGGAGGTAGCGGACTCATTTAAATTTTAGCAGTAAAACTCCTCCTGGCGCTGAGCGGCTACCCCGAAGACTCTCCGAACTTTTCGAGGTTGCAATGGCACGTCGGTGCAATAAACCATCTTATGAGTGACGTTGTGGATTTGGTGGGCAGATTTGGTCTCAATGGCATCACTGTGCATTTGGCGGACGCTCACGTTCGATGCACTGGTACACATGACCCCACAGGGCCATGTTGCCGGCACTTGAGCATACCCTGGTTGCACCTGCTTCAACTGGGAGTGCTGTTGCGGGGATGGCTGTGTCAGTCGGGTCTGCTGATGCTGACCATACTTTACCTGCATCAGCTGTCCATCCTTCGGTTGTGCGCCCCTTTGTTTCCACTGCGGGGAAGCCGGACACGTCTACCGAAAATGTCCATACCGTCGTGTGGGTCTCCGTGGATTTTCGCCTAATGCCCCTCGTTCACGGCCTGGCGAGCTACACTGGAAATAGAGTTTCATCTTGAATCGTCGCAGTATCGAACATCTGTCGCAATAGTCTCACTCATCGTCGCCTGCTCGCTACAGGTCACCGAGCCCAGCCTAATCACGCGGTGCTCCGAGACGCCGTTCACCCAGTCCTGTAAGTCGGGAAAACTGAGTTCAGCGACCCCCGGAGGTGAGGCCGCTGACGCTGACTCTACGGAAGATCCTTCACTACGATGACACCGACGGCAGCAAACTGTCATCATCCTCACCATCATCATCATCAGCCTGACTACGTCCACTGCAGGACAAAGGCCTCTCCCATGTTCCGCCAGTTAACCCGGTCCTGTGCTTGCTGCTGCCAATTTATACCCGCAAACTTCTTAATTTCATCTGCCCACCTAACCTTCTGTCTCCCCCTAACCCGCTTCCCTTCTCTGGGAATCCAGTTAGTTACCCTTAATGACCAGCGGTTATCCTGTCTACGCGCCACATGCCCGGCCCACGTCCATTTCCTCTTCTTTATTTCAACTATGATATCCTTAACTCCCGTTTGTCTCCTAATCCACTCTGCTCTCTTCTTGTCTCTTAAGGTTACACCTACCATTTTCTTTCCATTGCTCGCTGTACAGAAGTACAGCAAACTGTACTTCTGTACAAAACTGTACTTCTGTACAGTTTTCACACGTGGCTCGATGCCAGGACATGACCGGGCATCATGATCACCGTAATACTGGGGCTGAGTAACGCCAGCCAGCTAATTGTAGAGAAAGCTGCCGATGAGGTCGACCACTTTTTCAAGAGACGCAAAAAGAGGGACGAAAGATTGATACTTTTTATTATGCAACCTGCGGGCTCGAACTGGTGCCATGCACGATGCCTTCCAAACGTCCGTGAGTGCCCTACCACCTCGAAAACCTCAGCGCTTCAGCTGTGCCGGCCCGACAGCCTCTGTCCCTCCGCTGTGCCAGGTCGCTTTCTTCTTCTCAACTAATCAAGCTATTTTGACTATTTGCTGTTCCAAGTAGGGCCCGCTCCTTTCTGCTTGGACTCCCTTATACTTGGACTCCTTGGGCCAACAGCGTGATGCAGCTGGCCCAAGGTCTGCGAGCTCCAGTTTTATGGACAGCCGTGCGTTGTGCACTTCGCGAAGGGAGTGATCATTGATAAAAATTTAGATCGGGTGTTCTTGATTCATGCCGGCAGTGAAGTGCACAAGCGACTGGACTTCAACGTGATCGACGCAACCTTTTTGCCATCGGCACCTGGGGATTCGTCCCACGCTTGCGTTCTCCTGCACTCCTGGATGCTGATAACTACGCGGACCAGTACGGGGCGTGCTTTGCGCGCTTCGCTCTCATGCGCAATTCCTATTACGGCACCATTGGCACGATACTTTCCGGTAAGGGCGACGTTTTGAAGACCATCACTCATTGCTTACGCATGCTTTAAATACGCCAGCTCGTTGAGACAGTGTAAAGTACTGATCGATGTAACAAGGTGTTCTAGTTGTGAAAAACTCGGTGATAGTAATATTGCGAAGTTGTCACACACCTATGCATTCCCAGCCATGGTTCATTATTGCTTTTTGTCAGGCGACCGTTCCTTACGTGCTTGATTTAAAATACCTTTTGCGAGAAGCGTTCCTACTTTCGTAGATGTGACCAAAGATTTTCAAAAGTTACCTTTATATCCATTCAAAGGTGGTATACATCGGCGTCCATATCGATGCAAATCAAAAATGTTTTTATTATCCATTGACGCTATGCCTGTCACCATCTTGAGGTTCACGAATGAATTCACAGATAGCTTAATGAACATCTGCTGAACAGCCTGTTTTCTTTGCTCTTTCAATGTTCGACAACACGCAAAACTGTGATTGTGGTGCTGCGGATGGAATCGAGAAATTTTCAATATTCTTATTGGCCCATTGTTTTACAACGAAAGCTCTCATGTGATCACAACACGAGCGTTACACCGTAGTTGCACGCCGCCGCTCCCAGTGTCTGTAACCAGTATGGTGTGACGTCCCCACAAACATGAGCTGAACCCCAGCCCTTTCAAGATACGTTCATTTCTTAAACCCACACATTGAAAAAAAAGGAAAAGAAAACCTTCGGGGTAACGAATGTGCGTTCCGGAGTGAAGTACATGGAAGGATTCTGTCGACTGTTGTCGCGGGCTCCCCGCGCAAACACCAGGACCGGTGCGCCTTATTGTCTACGAGTAGTATGACAGTGTGTGGTGGCAATGCTCCGCGCGCACCCTTCAGATTTGTGGTATGAAGAGCAGCAGAGCACCTTTTGTTGGTTCGATGAATGCGACCCTGCTGCACCACCTGGGCCGGGCCTGGCCTGACTTTCCGTCAGCCTCCGTGGCTCCAGGGCTCATTACTGCGTTCTGCATAGATGGCCACCCACGACGTTAAATGACGAAGAAGCGGCGGCTGCAGAGAATTTCGCGGGAGACACCGAGTTGCATGGAGGCGTTGAGACTCGATCAGGACATCGGGTCATCGGGTACCAGAAACGGGGCAATTGGTTCGACCGAAAACATTTCGGCAAAACACTGCAAACTCCGGACGTTGGCCATTACAGACGACGCGCTTTGTCGGAGCATTGGGACCATTGTTCGCCCGTAATTCACGTGTCTTCGGACAGCTCGCCTATCTCTCCCTCTAAGGCTAGAGTTTGTACATTGTTACTTGCTCGGCTTTGCTTGGGAGAGGGTTTTCCGCTGGTGTGGGCCACGGGGGCGGCCGTTGAAGATGACACACACCGACCGACAAGAAAATATGCCGCGTCGATAGTGGCGATTGGTTTGGTGCCCCGGAAAGGCGGAGTCGGGTCCTACGAAAAGGGACTACGAGACGATGCGAGGAGTGTCAGAGATACGATGCGATGAGCTCGAGATGGTATAGAGACGGAATGGAAAAGGAAGATAACGGTGTGAAGAGATAGCGATGAGAGTCGATGAGATGATGACTGAGGCAGGTATGGTATGACGAGGAATGAAAGCTAGAGATGGGAAACGAGGAAGCGAGTGATTTCGGGACGCTATGAAAGAAGATTAAGATGGAATTCACTGAGATAGACGACGAAGACGACGAAGACGATGAAGACTGACAACACGGACCAAAATTATACCAATGCTTAATTATATCAATGCGAAATTGTACCATTGCTTAAGAAACAAGGGGCAGGCTATAATTTAGACAACATACGACCGATAGCCCTAACATCTAATGCAGTAAAACTTATTGAAAGAGTACTTCATGGTCGTATAATTAGGTTTATTAACGAGAAACAACTGTTGAGTTCTTCCCAAATTGGCTTTAGATCTGGATATTCCATGTGGCATGCACATGTAGATCTGGAAAGTCGTATTCATATTGCCCGTCACAAAAAGCACTTTGCGGCTTTAGTAACGTTAGACATATGTAAAGCATACGGTAGTGTAGAGTAATCTATCTTGACTAATCAGTTATGGAGTCATGGACTTCCACCTTATATAGTAGCATGAGTGACGGAATTTTGAAGTAGAAGAGAATTCTATTGTTATCAAGGCGGTTTCTCTTCCTGTAAGCACAAGCAAACCCGAGGTGTACCTCGAGGGTCAGTACTTTCCCCGGTTTCATTCAGCATATTGCTTAGTACCATCCCCGTTCATCCAGATGTGAAAACCTATGTTTATGCCGATGACATTGCTTTCTTTGCTATGGCACATGACTTCCACTGTCTCTACACTATCTTGCAAGCATATCCTAGTGAAGTAGAACATTGGCTGGATGGATTGATGTTGAACTTGAATACCGGTAAATGTGCTATTCTCGTTTTTTCTATGAAAAATCCCGTGCACATATCTATAACTACAAGCTTCAAGATATCCCACAATTGCAATCATTGAAATATCTTGGAGTTATGTATAATGAACATCTAAATTGGCACCCTCACATTGAATACATCGCGACTAAAGCAGTACGCGTGATGGGCGTATTGCGGAGGTTGAGCAATTGTAGTTCAGGTATGAGAAGAAAGGCACTTTTGATTATATATAAAATGTATGTCCGACCTGTGTTGGAGTTTGGCTGCATTATTTTTTCTGGTGCGCCAGCCTACAAACTTCGGCCGCTCGTTCTGTTGGAAAGAGAGGCTTTGCGGCTCTGCTTAGGACTTCCAAAGTATACTGCAAATGCAGTGTTATACCTTGAAGCACGAATACCAACCTTATTATGTCGCTTTAACATTCTTACTGTGCAGACCTTTTTACGACTATACGAAGCACCGTTTAACCCTAAACAAATTATTTTTATTTCCAATCCTGACCTATTTTTCTCCATGCATTGACCCAGATTTCACAAACCACAAATAGTATTTGTTCAATCGCTACTTGAGCCTCTAAATGTACACGTTCGTGATCTGATTCCTTTAACTGAGCAACAAAATTCTCCAGAAATTGTTTAGCATGATATCTTCCCAACTCACGCTAAGCTATTACCTACAGGCATTTTAAATGGTTTATTGCAGGACCATTTAAGTACTCTGCCAACAAATGTCATTATAGCAACGGACGCATCTCAATCACATAAAAAATCAGGCGTTGGAATATATTGCCCCATACTTGATTGGTCATTTTCACTCCGCTTACCGGATTTTCTTCCTGTCTTTCTGGCTGAATTCATGGCAATAATGTTAGCTTTGCGAAAGGTAAATATTTCCATTCCAGTTGTAGCAGTCATAACTTATTCATTATCAGTGTGCTCTTCTCAGTCCACATCCGGTCACTCACCTATAGTGAAACTTTTTAAATCATTGATTCCCTGTCATCTCCGAAGTGTTCATTTAATCTGGACACCAGGACACAAAGGTTTGTTGTTAAACGAAATAGCTGATTCTCTGGCGAAGGCATCCCTTTCGACACCAATTATTCATATTTTTCCTCATACAGTATACATTACGGTGGTGCGATTTCGCACACTTAAAATCAGGCAAAATTTATCTGACCCTGCACTGACGGCTTCTCCAGAGTACAGACACTTGTTATTTCCCTGGCGCAGTGAACTGACTAATTAAAGGATGATGGAGGTTGTCATCACGAAATTTCCTTGCCGCGTTACCTCCCTCAATTTTAACTTACATAAATCAGGCATATTGAATTCCCCTATGTGCATTTACTGTAATCAAGAGGAAACGATCAGTCATTTTTTATTACATTGTCGCCGTTTCGATATATTCAGGCAAAGAATACTAGCACCACCTCTTCAAAGACTGGGCTTGCAACTATCACAACCTGATCTTCTTTCATTAGGAGCCTCTACACTGGGTTTCAGCCACAGGGATGTTTTATTCGCCGTTCAAGAATACATCACTTCGACTAAACGATTTTCTCGCTAAGTTACTGTCTCACTATTTTTCTTCTTTTTTTTCTGCAAACTTGATATTGGTATTTCAAATCAAAATTAAGCTACAAAAACTATCTAGGAATGACGCATTGCTGAAAGTTTAGGGCAAATTCACCTTATAATCGGCCAATCCCCTTCTTTGGGTACGAGCCATTTGCACAGGGAAACAACAACAACAACAACAACAACAACAACACGGACCATTCGTGAGACGAACTTTATGCACCCTGTTTAGACGAGCTTTGCAGGCAGAGAAGCGGCACGTTGAGACATTGCGTGGTTTTATTCATCGATAACTTCATCATTTGTGTCGTTGTGTGTTTTCTTTATATATGCATACCCTTGTATTGTTGCAGTTACTTTCTTTATGTGCCTGCCCTGTGTCGAACGTCGCGAGTGTCTAAATCATGTGTTATAATTTTGTGTTATGGTTTATGTACACGATTATATGATGTTTGCAGTTGATAATAAATTAAATTAATCAGTAAACAGGAACAGGCCGTAGCATCTCCTATTTCTCAGCCCCAGCACGATTCCCTGTGAATGGAAAGTGGTTGAGACACATAACCAAGAAGGAACCGAGAAATAGGTTTGAGTGTTTTTCCCTCTCTTTGGCGATCGGTGGCGTAGTGGGGACGTTTCAATGGCACAAAACAAAAAACCTAAGTAAATGAACAACACCAAGGACACAATGGCACATGAACCTGGGTCCTCTGCATGCCAGCCCAGCGTTCTGCCACAGTGCAACGTCAGTGCTTGAACCTCTTTTGCAAACTGACTTTAGGCATGCTTGATGTCAGGAAAGGAATTACATCAATATCAGAGCAGCGCCCTCCTTTGGCGTTACGTGCAAACCACTGAGCGTGCCCCGCAAATGGGAAAAAAAATCACAGCATATCCACGTAGTGCATGATGATTAGTGGGGCGAAGCAGCCGTCAGTCCGTTCGCGCTGCCGTCCGTTTATGTGTTCGTCTGTGTCAATATTTATCCGTCCGTTTGTGCGCACATCTGTGCGTCCGTCTGTGTGTGCCTCCGTGCATCTGTCCGTCCGTCCGTCCTTTGGTGCGTCGATCCGTGCAACCGTCCATGCGTCCATCCGTCTGTCCGTTCATCCGTGCGTCCGTGTGTGTGTTCGTCCTTCCTTTCTACTATTATACAGCGTCTAACTAAGCGAGCGTTTCCGAACCATCCTGCAGAAACAGGCAAAAGACCACAAAATAACGCTGGTCAACAAAGTGATGCCGCTTGCATGCTCGGAGGTTAGACTTGTTTGGGCACGACATGCACACGTGACCTCTTGGTCAGATGGCTGAGAGGGTGGGGAGAATATTTGGCTTGCGAAGCCTACGCGGAGAAGCGGCAGGGGTTTCGAGCTTGCCTACTCTCATCCTCGTTTCGTACCGCTTCGAAAAACCCGTTTTCTCTGCTCGTGATGAACAGGTTCAAAAAAATGTTTGTGTCAAAATGTTCCTCATCGGACACCCAACAACTTCCATTGTCTAACTAAAATTTGGTATGGCACCTGGTCAGTAGCCCTTTAAGACCGAGTTACTAGACTGGAGTGATTCAATCCATTGAAACGCGTCCGCCTTCAGCATCTCTTCGAAGAGGGGGATCTTGGCGACAGGCGTCGCCCTCAATTACTTCGCCAAATGCGACAGCTTCTTGACAAGCATGACGCCTCGATCCGCTCCATGGTGCTTCGCGAGCTCTTCCTCCAACGCTTTACTCAGCCAATTCACTTCGTCCTTGCGGCGGCCGGTGACGCGAACCTCGACCGACTGGCGGAGCTCGCCGATCAGGTTCATGAAGCGACCGCCCCATCTGTGTACGCTGTCTCACCACCAACGTACATGGCGATTTCGCAACATGAGGACCAAATAAATGAACTCACCGCCTCAAAGACTGCACTCCAGAGCCCCCTCTAGGGGACTGATTCGCCTCATTCCGGTCATCGAGCTCTTCCACACACGCAAGGTTCTCAGTGTCTCAGCACTGCACCTCTGTGCTCGTACCACCGGCGTTTCCGACACCGAGCCACGGGTCCAAACATCCATGTTCGTGGCCGGGAAATGCTCTCGGGACCACTGACGGTGGCATGCGATATCCCTTCTCCTCCCAGTTGCCTCTTCATGGTAACAGATCAGCTCCCCGGCGCCTGGTTTCTCATAGATACAGGTGCGGAAATTATCTTTTTGCCCCGACTAAGGCTGACCGTTCAAGGTCCCCCGAGTAGCCTCTTTGTGTTGCCAACGTGTCTACACTAGCAACGTAAAAAATGCGATCTCTCACTCCTGAGTTTGGCCACCGCATTTCCCGGTAAATTTTCGTCATTGCAGACGTGGTTAAACCGATTATTGGTTCGGACTTCCTCTCATAATTCGATATAGACGTCAGCGCGTGGCGTCGCCGCCTCGTTGATTGAGAAACTCGTTTCTCTATCTCTTAAGTGCTGTCTGAAATTGATCATATGACCATCCCCATGCTAATACCTTCCTCTCAGGTCAAAACAATCTTGGCGAGTTTTCCAGAAATAACCAAACCATACAATCTCTCTGAGCCGCTTACACATACGATGACACACCATTCCGTCACCAATGGCCACCAGTAGCGGCTCGACCACGCCGCCTGTTAGGGGACTGCCTAGCGATTGCCAAACGGAACTTTGATCGCATGCTGCAGCTTGGCATTGTACACTCGTCCTCAAGCGCATGATCTCCTCAACTGCACTTGATGCCAAAGCGTGATCCCGGTGACTGGCATCCTTGTGGAGACTATCGAGCGTTGAACATCTAGACTGTTTACGAAAGCTATTCCCTGCCTTACATCAATTATTTTACATCAGGCCTGCACCGCTACACCATTTTTAGCAAAGCGGACCTTGTTAAGGCGTACGATCACATTCCCGCCGAGCCCACTGGCATACTGAAGACCGTCATTACAACACCTTTTTGTTTGTATGAATACGATAATAATTATTATGTGGCGTTATCGTACGAAAACCACCATATGATTATGAGAGATGCCGTAGTGGAGGGCGGCAGAAATTTCGACAACCTGGGGTTTTTTAAAGTGCACCCAAATCTGAGCACACGGGCCTACATTTCCGCCTCCATAGGAAATGCAGCCGCCGCAGCCGAGATTCAATCCCGGACCTTCGGGCCAGCAGCCGAGAACCTTAGCCTCTAGACCACCGTGGCGGGGCTGTTTGGAAACGTGTGGATGCCTTTTAGACTAAGCAATTCAGCTCAGACCTTTCAGCGGTTCATTTTTGAGGTCACACGAGACCTCCCTATGTTTGCGTACCTTGTGATGTCCTCGTCGCCAGCCGGACGCATCAAGAGCGTCATCAGCATCCCCGTGCTCTGTTTGAACGCCTATAGCACTATGTCCTCGTTGGAATGCCTGAAAGTATTTTCGGCCCATCCGAGCTTGAGGTTTTGGGCAATCACATATAATCCAAAGGTATGCGCCCTCAGCGGTCCCACGTTAAAAAAATCTAGGAGTATCTTCCGCTTACAACAGTGTGCCAGTTACGCCAAATATTGGGACTTCTCAATTTCTCCAGACATTTCATGTCAGAATACGCAGAACTGCTTCTACCACTCACCGACCTCCTTCGTTTATCCGCCGGCCCGTCATCTGCCATTCTATGGTCTTCAGAAGCGCACGTTGCCTTTACTGCCGCCAAGCAAGCGATCGAAAACACCGTGCTTCTAATTCATCTGTGCACGGCGCTCCTAATCGGTTGATGGTTCATGCATCCAGCGTGGTCGTTAGAGCTGTCTTGCGACAGTGCATGAACTTCGAGTGGAGACCATTGACCTTTTACTCTCGGAAGCTACTTGCTGCTGAGGCCCGCTACAGCGTCTTTGGCAGGGTGCTACTAGCCATCTACTCTGCGATACAGCACTTCCGCCATTCTGTGGAAGGATGCTAGTTTTACGCACTGACAGTTCATAAGCCACTGGCATATGTCCCTGCCGTTCTTTTCCTCCTATTTTCATTCCGTCCTTTTTCGCACCAACTCATCCAAGTACGTGCCCCGTGAACTCCGCCATCTCGCTTATATCTTGTAATTAAATACTGATATCCGCCACATGAAAGGCGCTGACAACACCACCACGGAAGACATTCCACGTATAGCCGTGGTTAGCTCTCCATCTCCAACCATCGACAGGGTGTCGTTCTCCTCCACGCAGCCGAATTATGAAGAGCTCTCCGCTTTTTGGAAGAACCCTCGTTCCCTCTGACTGTGCCTGGTGCCAGATCCATTATCATCTGAGCCATTCCGGTGCGATGTCTGAAATGAATTTCCCCGGCCTTTTAATCTCGCTTTATCACGTCGCACCATTTTCCGCTCTTTACACGACATCTGCCACCCCGGCATTCGGGATACTCAGCACTTTTGCACCTTGCGCTATGTGTGGCCTGGCATTAACGGTGATGTGCGTGCTTGGATACCCACGTGCCTTTCCTCTCAGATGACAGAGGTGTCCCGTCAACCAAGACGCCTCCTCAAGCTTTCCTTACACCAAGCCATTGTTTCGACAATGTACATCTAGACATTGTGGGACCTCTACCATTGTCTCAAGGACACAGATACATACTGTTTTGACCGAAACAAGAGCTGACGAGGGAGTGGCGCTCTTTTAATCCTCAAACAAGTAGCCGACCGGCCGGCTGCCCATGCCCGCCAGGTATTGTTCTCCTAGCCGGAGGGTCAGACGTCGTGTCGCCACGACGCCGTAAGCCGTTCAAGAGAGGACAACAAGTACAGCATCCTTCTTGGAAGAGACCGCGACGGCCGCCACAAATCGCCCCGCTAATTAAAAGAACAGATCGGTGGACCCTTTGATGTATGCTGTCATGAGCTTGGGACCCCTCGACCAGCGGCAGGCACACGACGAGGAAGAGCCCCTCTGGCGCCGCCTTAGAATGCAGTCATCACGCCTCAATATTAGAGTTCATGTGGGCCGTGCATGCTCGTCCCCTCGCCAGTTGTGTGTGATCTGTGATTGGACAGTATTGTCTGCACGTGTTCCCTGATCTAAGGATCTGGGGAGACCATACCCTTTATAATGAGCCACCCGGCTCATTCGAAGGAGCGCGATGTAGAGGAGCACGAGATTCTAGAGCTCGCCATGCAAGAAAGAGCTCGTCATGTACGAGAGCTCATAATGTATATAACGTAAGTAAACCATCTTCAAGTCTCTTTTCCTCCTGTCTCGACAACTTCATCCCGGACCTCCAGTGCCTGCAAACCTCGGTCACAACAATACCCACCATTGTCGATCATTTTCCACACTAGCCAGGGGCTGTTCCCATTCAAGACATACCTGCCGAGACAGCAGCCCGCGCTTTCGTTTCTACGTGGGTATCTAATTTTGGACGTATTCGCACCGGGACAACAGACCGTGGACGTCAGTTCGAGTCCACCCTGTTTATTTGCTTTTGCCTTAATCGCATTCACCGAGCCAGACATTGCCATACCACCGCGTATCATCCCTTCGCCAACGGCATGGTGGAACGCCTTCACCGTCCGCTAAATGCCGCACTGACCACACACCTCAATAGGACCACCTAGGTTGATGCCTTGCCAATGGTGCTTCTAGGTTTACGGGCTGTCATACGGGTGGACCTACACTGCTCAGCAGCAGAGTTGTTGTATAGAAGTTCACTGAGACTCTCCGGAGGATTCTTCATATCAACGCAGCTACCAGCACAACCACAAGAATTTCGACAATGCCTCCTGTACTGCGTGCAAAACACCGGCTCACTCCACCACGGCCTTCCGACAACAAAGCGATATTGTTTAAGCTGATCTGGCCACATACACACACAAGTTTTCGTGCGCCACGACGTGGTCAAACCCTTCTTAACACCTTAACCTACGACGGACCGTTCCACGTCATTATTCGCACTAAAAGCCGCCACTTTTCTTTAGAACGGTCGAGAAAAGACGGTCAGCTTGGACCGACTTTGGCCGGCTTATATGAAGACAGTCATAGAAAGCCTTTAATTTGCGTCTGACTTCCCTTTAGACTATCAAAAACATGTAACATTTCGACTTCCAGTCCACATGAGGGCCCTGTAGCACCGTCGTTTGGGCGGCGCGCAAAGCGGCGAGCGTGTGCCCGAAAACGAAAAAAAATCACAGTATAGGCACGGTGTGCATGATGATGAGTGGGGCGAAGAATCCGTCAGTCTATCCGCGCTTCCATTCGTCCGTGTGACCGTCCGTCCGTTCGTGCGTGCGTGTCTGTCCGTCCATACGTGCGTTTCTCGGTCTGTCCTTCCGTGTGCCTGTCATGCTTGCGTCCATCCGTCCGTTCGCGCGTCCTTTTATGTGTCCGTCCTTGCATCAGTCCATGCATCTGTCCGTCCATTCATGCGTGCGACTATGCGTTCGTCAATCCGTCCATGCGTTCGTCTATGCATCTGTCTGTCTGTCCGTCCGTCCGTTCATTCGTGCATCTGTCTATCTAGTTAGCACTCCAAGCACCGGCATATCGTATATTTTCATCATATATTAATTATAAAGAAGTACTGCCATCCATTCGGCATTCGAAAGACTAAACGAGAAGTGGCACGGCCGGACTATTGGAGTAGAACACACGCATTCTCTAAAGGCGCGCACTTTGAGTCTAGTTCCGGCCTTTCACCGCTGCTAGTTCATGGCATGGTGGCCCAACCATTGCTAAAACCAAGGAGATTACGCCCAGAGAGTTGACACATGGCAACCTTTTTTTTTTGATCAGATAGTGCTCAAAGTGTGTCTTTCTGTTACTAGTTTTTTGTAAGCATTAAATTGAGGGCAAATTTTATTGGAGATCAAATCACCGATACTCATGTCTGTAGATAATTTCATCAGAAACAACTATTCCTTCATTTATGATTAACATGCGCGGGTTTTCTCCTCAGTTCAAAAGAGTGCACACGTGCTGCTCCTCTAGTCCGGCCTTGGAGGTGGCTACCTACTACTACAACGACAATGACTACTACTACTACTACTACTACTACTACTACTACTACTACTACTACTACTACTACTACTACTACTACTACTACTACATCGCGGATGCACGACCCACGGCTGACGGAGCTTCACCCCTAAATATCAAAGCATATCCACGGAGTGAATGAGCATGTGTGGGGCGAAGCGTCCATCAGTATGTCCGTGCGTCCGCTCGTTCTTGCTTCCCTTCATCCGTGCGTCCATGCGTGCGTCTCTATGTCCATCCATCCGTCCATGAATGCGCCAGTCTCTGTCTGTCTGTCCGTCCGCTCATCTATCTGGCTGTGTGCATGTCTGTCCATCGGTCTGTCTGTGCGTCTGTCTGTCTTATCTGTCTATCCATCCGTACATCCGCGAGTCTGTCTCTCTGTCTATCCATCCATACGTCCGTCAGTCAGCCAGTCCGTGCATCCGTGCGTCTGTCCACCCGTTCGACCGTCAGCCAGCCAGTCCGTGCATCCGTGCGTCTGTCCACCCGTTAGACCGTCTGTCTGTCTGTCTGTCTGTCTGTCTGTCTGTCTGTCTGTCTTTCTGTCTGTCTGTTCATCCGTCTGTCTGTACGTTTGTCTGTAGGTTTGTCGGTCCATCCGTCCACCTAGTGAACACTCCAAGTATCATCGCCATGCGTCTTTTCATGATATATTCAGCATATACAAGTACCGCAATCGAGCGGACATTCCCAGGCCTAAGTGAGAGGGGACTACCTACTACTGCCACTACTACATAAAACGCGTACGCACGGCCCACAGCATAAGGAGCTTCGCCCCTAAAAGATGAAGATGGCGTTTGGCAGTGGCACGTGAGGCCAAAGCTCGCGTTCCCTGCTGGCGTCAATTCTTGATCAGGAATTTTTTCACTTTTGTGGCGGAAGCCTACATAAGTAATAAAGTGCTCTCGAACATCGAAGAAACAACCAGGCTTCACACAATGCAAATTTCGTTACTAGTGGGTCATAGAACGCTCCAACTCATTACAAAAGCTTCAGGCATAACTCTTCATCGTCGTCAGCCACCACATAAAAAGTGCAAAAACTTCCTTGCATGCTTTCGGCAGATACCACGCTTCTCCGAAGAATGACGAAGGGTGGCAAAGTGAAAGCCTCCATACTACAGAAAAAAACAATGATGATTGATGGCGCAGTGGGTACGCTGTAAATGTGCTTATAGCATTACCCAAGAAAGTGTAACAAAAATCTAAAAGGCTATTCCCCTAGCTTTCGCTGCGACTGTGCTGCACGCTCCGTGCAGGCCTGGCGGACTTTCTTTATGCAAAGTGTCGGCTCATTACATTCTCATTCAGCGTTTCTTTTTTGTTATACGGTCTGTTGCTATAGAAATAAATCAGGTGGAAGTTCTTCACAAACGTGAAAGATTAGTAGCTGCAGCACAAATGGAATGCCGATTCCACTGAACTACATTTATTGATCCTATGTTGAAGGTAAGCAGGTGGTCTTAATGGCTTTGTATAGATCGTTACCTTTTAAGAAGTCTTCCTCTTCCAGTGGACTGCAATCTTGACATTTGTTTCTAATTTTCAACCTATGTAGGAGAAAGATTTTGGGGAATAAGAGGTAGCCTAAAGTCTAGTGGCCGTAGTGCCCAAATTTCTGTTCTATGCTTTGTGACGTTGTATCGAGGTAATTACCACCCTCCTGTTCATAACTGAATGTAGGAAAATCAGTGCAGTCAGAACTGCCAGACACTGTTTATGTAGTGGTTTTGCTCGTGTATACCTTCGATGGCTTGATACCTGTACACTTTGAAAACTAAGATTTGTGGGCACTCTTTTTGGGAGAGTACTTTCTTGTCCCATATTTAGTAGTAAGCTGTTAAAAGTATAAAGCTGTTTCACTCTCCCATTTCATACAGAGTGAAAATGAATTTCACTCTGTTTGATGTTTTGCGAGAGTAAAAGAACACTTTGAAGAGTAACTTGGCCTTTTTACTCATGAGATACCCTCCTCAGTTTTAGAGTGTATCAATAGTTTTTAGAATTTTTCATCTGAGTTTGTCATCTGAGCCATCATCAGATTACTTTCTACATTTCATCTCGAATACGTTCAAACTATCCACAGTGATTGATCTTCCATTTGTCGGGATCGTAGTGCACCTAGAACGCTGTGAGTACCACAGTTAAAAAAAAATATGCCTTAGCGGTAAGAATGCCCGTCCAGAGATAAGACTTTGGTCAGAAGAGGGACTTGAGATTAAGTACTCAGAGTACAATCACAACAGAACAGTGTAAGTTTAAAATAAAATCTCGAAAACACTGACATCCTGTCAAAAGATCGTTCGACACCACGAGAAACGCAAACGCAGAGCAAGTCGATTCCAAGTGAAATAAGTGATACTTATTTAGGTTGAAAGTGTTTTCTATCAATACCCATGTTTCTTGCTGTAAAATTAAATCAGTATATGGTTTTGCCCGGAGCAATAGACGTGACTGGGACATTTTTGACCTAGACTGGGCACTGTGAGCGCGCGCCTCGTGCCACCAAGCACTTCCTTGTTTGCTAGTGCTGCGTGGCCCGCACTGATATTTTCGAAATATTTACAAGGTGTTTGTATTTAAACATGACACTTCGTTAATCAACTGCACTGCACTGCGGTACCCAGAGCTTTTAGAGCAAGGGGTTGATAGCATAGAATAAAGTACAGCCAGCCCAAATTTTAGCTATTGTGCGTAGCAGCCAATTTATTGTCTGTTAGTGCCGTATAATCAAACGGAATTAAAAATATCTTCGTGGACATGTGTTTTGTGGGCATACATTTTTCCTCACTTTCTTCAAAGGAGCACTGATATCAAATTTACTCATGTCAAAATTTTTGCGTCAACGACTAGCTATCGGCCTCCTAGTAGCGATTGACGACCTAAAACGCATCTGAGTGACAAATGAGTATCTGTAATATTTAATTATATATTAGGTATGGAACGCGGTTCACAATGGGTCATAAGCCCGCTAAATTGTAGTGCTGGCAGCGCTATTTTGCGGCCACGTCAAGTCTGCTGCACAGCTGATGCCGCATTCACAAAAAATTGTGACGTCACACTGGCACTTCGTCTGCTAGGAGCGCAAGTACAGTCAGTCCCACTGTGTCTCTGAAGGCGTAGACATGCCTCTATCGCCAGCATTGTCGTCTTCGCCATCGTCGTTGTCAACATCAGCAAGTGATGATGACAGCGACCTGGAATTCGGTACCGCCGCGATTCGCGACGATCCCTGCTTGAAGGGATCCGCAATAAATGGAATGCATTTATCAGTCCTAGCCATACTGTCGGAGCTCAGGAACGCAAGCTGCGCACCTCATTTCGCAGACATTTGGTGAGTGAATCGCTACTTTCAGCTGCAGCAGCGCACACGGTAGGAATAGCTCAGACCTCAAGAAGAGGTCTCGTACTACCAGTGAAACCCAACTGGTTCGCCAACACAGGATTTACTCTGTAGCAGCTCGCCGCAAAGTAAAGGGAGCAAATGTGGCTGTTCTTCACAGGCGGCCAGTACCTCTGTTCAACGGTGCGTACGAAGACAACCCTCTGGCTGCGTTGAGGTTCGTTGCTCGGAAAAGCATAAAACGCCACGCACTTCCCGCTTTTTCTGGCTCGTGACCACAGGCACAGGTCGCCACATTTTGTCGTCTACCCGAATTAACTTCACCTCACTCACCAATGCTAAATACAACACTCCCCAAAACATACACAAACAATTATTCATACCGCCCCTTCCTAAAAACATGCATCCAACATATCAAACCAAGCGTAGAATCTAAAGAGCAAAAGCTCTTCAGAAAAAAATGCATGGAACCACTGACGTGCTCTATGTCGATGTGGCAGAATACCCATCATCCTCATCCTATGCCCTCTCTGCTGTCGACTATAACAGCAAGGTGCTCACAACGGCATCCATCACTGTCAACTTTTCGGGGGAGGCAGAGGAGGCTGCCATCGCTTTAGGTATATCCATCCCCAATATCACTATGATTGTAAGTGACTCCAAAACTGCCATACGCAACTTGAGCGCAGGTCGCATCTCATCAACTGCCCTTTCAATTCTTAAGAAACATCCTCCCTCGCAAGACGTTGCTCTAATATGGACGCCCGCCATATGGACATGCGGGCGTTTTCAAAACATACGCTCGGCTTCCCTCCCGGTTTTATTGGCGAGGCATGTACACCTTTGTGCGCAAATACATTCAGTCATGCCCTCAGTGCCAACGACACAAAGCTCTCCCTCATCATGCCTCTGGTCCGATCCAGCCAATCCCTTGCCCAGCCAGGCCTTTCGACCGCGTTGGAATTGATCTGTATGGGCCTCTACCATTCACGGCTTCCGGAAACCATTGGATCGTTGTCGCTGTCGACTACTTGACGTGATACGCGAAAACAGCCGCTTTGCCTGCTGCCACAGCACGCGACGTCTCATATTTTCTTCTGCGGAACTTCAATCTGCGTCACGGTGCACCACGTGAACTTCTCACCGACAGAGGACGTGTATTCCTCTCTGAAGTCGTCAACGCACTTCTTGCCGAATGCCGTATCATTCACCAAACTACCACCGCCTACCACCCGCAGACGAATGGATAGACGGAAAAATTCAACCGTACCATAAGGGATATGATATCAAAGTATGTTGCCTCAGACAACTCCGACTGGGACTTCATTCTGCCTTTTGTGACGTACGCCTACAATACTGCTCCACAAGCGACTACGGGCTTTTCACCATTTTCTCTGTTATATGGCCGAGACCCTTCCACAACACTAGATACCATTCTGCCCTACCACCCCGATTCCTCCGAGTCTACGCCCATTTCTGAAGCTGCCCGCCGTGCCGAAGAATGCCGTAAGCTCACCCAGTCGTTCACAACAATCGACCAACGGAGACAAAAATCTCGGCGTGACGATAACCACCCGTACCCTAACTTTGTTCCGGACACTCTCGTTTGGCTTTGGGTTCCCGCTTTGCCTACACGCCTTTCCTCGAAGTTTTTTTCAAAATACCTGGGACCCGATTCACCCGATTAACAGAATTTGAACACAATAAATACCAAGCCATCATGACCACAAAAATTCATAAACTCAAAAGAGACAATGTGCCCAAACTCGCGTTCCCTGATATAGTTCCTTGTCACTACAACACCACCACCCAGGAAACCACTAATGGTACAAACGAGCACCCATCTAGGAACACACCCTGTGACACTGTGGTTGTAAACCTATCGGACATGAGCTTGTGACCTGACGAAGAAAAACTGCTACCTAAGGGACTAAGCTTCGGCCCGACCACAAAATTTTTCGATGAATTCCACTTGCTCCGAGACCTCGACAACTTCACTCGAAGCTTAATGTTGCGCGAATATTTCTTGGACAGGCCTTCTAACCACGAAACAATTCAACACCGTAAATCAAATGATTGGACACCGAACAGTAATCGAGACAAGTGATTGGACCTTTGTATCACCGCAGTACAGAAAGATATAGTACACGAATACCACAGACAGAAAGGAAACCGAAATAACTTGACAAAATCTGAAAAAATAAGTATGAGAAATTTGGCATCTAGGACAGACATAACAATAAAACCCGCTGACAAAGGAGGAGCAATTGTAGTCCTTAATAAAACCAACTACTTACAAGAAGCATACCGCCAACTAGACGACTCAATATTTTACGAACGCCTCCCATGTGATCCGACAGACTAATTTAAACGTATCGTATCAACAGAACTAAAGAAACTGTTGGATGCAGAAAAGATAACCAACACTGACCACAAACTGATGCGAGCAGCATACCCTCGTCCAGGTCGCTTCTACATCCTTCCAAAAATTCATAAACCCAGTTACCCAGGTTGCCCAATCTTATCAGGCATCGGTACAATAACTGAACCCATATCAGGGTACGTGGGCAAACTAATAAGCCACATTGCATGCACCCTCGCGTCGTACATAAAAGACACCACACATTTTCTTCGAGACATTGCAGGTCTGTGTGTGGTGAAAAACTCGTACTTGGTTACTCTTGATGTCTCTTCATTGTATACAAATATTCCTCACGATGACGGCATACCTGCATTACAAACATGTACACAAACCATAGACAATCTAACACCCCCGATTTTTCTGCCATCGCAACTTTGACGAGGATGGTCCTCGAATTAAATTCATTCGATTTTAACGAAGAGTACTTTAGACAAATTGGTGTGACCGCTATGGGCACCAAAATGGTACCTAATTATGCCAACATATTTATGGGAAAGCTAGAATCTGAATTTCTTGCACAAAGTTCCTTGAAAGCAATGTTATACACAAGATACATAGAACACATATTTCTTATTTGGACCGACAGCGAGGACGAACTTCTCAGCTTTATCGACACTTACAATGCTGTACATCCGAACATACACTACACACACACATACTCGCAAGTAACCGTAAATTTTCTTGATGTTACCATACCGATAGAAGAAAAGAAGCTCTCTACAACCCTATATCGCAAACCAACAGATTGACAACAATACCTCCATTACCAAAGCAATCACCCACGCCTCTGTAAAAACAGTATTCCATACAGCCAGGCTCACCGGTGTAAGCGAATCTACTCTAGAGACGCTGACTTTGACACGAGCTCACAGAGGCTAAAACTTATGCTAGAGAAACAAAAATACCCCCCACATGTAATTAATGACGCTGTTCAAAAAGCGAGAAAACTAAAGCGTGAAGACTTACTTATGAAGCGACCAACGCAAGAAGACCCACAATGAACAAACCTCTGCTTGCGTTACAGCACAAACTTCCCCATTGTAAACAAAATCCTTAAACGACATTACAACATTCTAGAACAAAGTGAACGCCTGAAACGCGCATTCCCATCCGCTCCAGGCGTCGTTTACCGACGACCACGTAACTTCAAAGACACACTTGTCCACTCTCAAATTAACTCATCAGACCACAATAATTCATGGCGACCTTGTTTAAAGCCACGATGTCTTGTATGTAAGGCGATGCGAGAAACACACAAAGTAAGCAGCACGCAATCCAAGTTTTGGATTAACATACGAGGAAACCTAACATGCGATTCCTCTAATGTGGTATACCTACTCGAATGCAACGTGTGTGGTATGCAGTACATCGGACAAACTGAAACACCATTTAGGATTCGCTTCAATAATCACAGAGCCCATGCGAAATCAGCCCCAAGTCTACCTCTATTAAAACATCTCAATCTTCCCGACCATGCATTTGACAAACTATCAGTAACGCTCTTAGCGATGGGATTTAAATCAAATCGAGAACGTGAACAACGAGAGTCATACGTTATCCACCGATTTAACACACTCGATAGAGCTATAATTGAGAATCCTGGTACACTTGCAGCAATTAAAACATTAGAAAACAATAACGGCAATAATGAAAATAGTAACTGAGTTCACGGCACTGCAGCTGCGAAGAGCACTGGACGACTCAAAACAATTCCAAGTGTAACTACTTTTCCTAAGTGCAGCTGTCGTCTGTTTTCTGTTTTATTTTACTATCCATTCAATTGTGCCATGCATGCCATGCCCAACAGCAACCCTGTGCACAGCCGGGAAGCCCCCACTGCACGCGTAATCCAGAAGCGGGCAAGGAATTTCCATTGCGCCCGCTTACCAGCCTTTGCCGCAATACGCGGCACCACTGTTTCTACAACGAAATGTTGACGGGGCTCTGAGTAGTTAAAGGCTTAGAACTTCCTAAAAAAGCTTTTTTTGCCCCACATCAAACCGCCAGTGCCAGGAGGCGCCGCCTGGTCGGGAAGAATGCGTTAGTGAAAGGAAGCATACACAGACCGCTGACATCAGAAAGGTGAAGGGGAGAAAGAGGATAGAGATGAAGGGGAAGTGAAAGGGGTGCACCCGAGGGGAGTCCACCTTATATTCTTTTTCTCTTTTTTTCTTTTTCCTTTTTTTCTGTGTGTGACGTATGAAGCGATGGTTGGTAGAAGCAGAGAAGGAAGAAGTGCAGAATAGAATAAATATGGCGTATGAGCCAGGCCACGTCTCCCATTCATCATAGCGTCACACGAGTCGACAGGATGAAGACCTGCCAGCCCCTTCATCAGCCCCTCATCATCTACGCAGTTCTCCGCATGACACCCTGCGCATGCATGGACTACCGTACAAGCGCCTAGCATTACACATCGACCAGCATCATGTCAGAAGCATCTACTGACCTTCCCATCCCCAAGTACACCGGAGCAGCGGACGATGGATCCGTACAAGACTGGTTCGACCTGTTCGAGCTCCACGCTACCGCTGCATCATGGTCGGAACGGGAGATGGTCGCCAAATTTAACAACTACGTCTCCGGTGAGGCCTTCAAATTCTACTTCACCCACATATTTCAAAACGACGAGTCATGGAAAAAGATCAAAAAAGAAATGATCGTTTGGTTTAAACAATACAATGACGACTACGACGAAGATTCGCGTATAACCCACCCTTCACAGACAACCGCGCTCAGTCGTCGCAGTCAAAAGCAGTCCTCAAGCATTCGAACGCCCAGAATGAATCGACCACTGCTACAAGACAAAATGGAACATCAGTTCACTGACAGGCGGCCGTGCGTATTTCGGGAACAACTCAACCATCGAGCGCAGCTCCCTTGTGCACGAAAGTCGGCATTTCCAAAATCATGGCACCAACATTCATACACGAGACGTCGCTCACCCTACTGATGCCTTTCATGCTTCGTCTCGCATACATGGTCCACCACCTGGTTTTCTACGACGCAGCGCTTCAAAGGTTCCTAACGGTCACTATTCGTGTCATAAGGACGCCTTGTTCATGGTAGACGAGCTGAAACATGGGGAAAACGCCGAACAACGCCATGACGACTCGAAGAGTGAAAATCAGTCTTCACACACTGGATCAGCTTACTTTCCATCTAGCACAATTCGGCTACCTCCTGGTTTTCTGTCACTTGGCTGTTTCGTCGCTCACAACACCCACCTTACATCTAGCACACTCACAACGGTCGGGATAGAGCTTCGGAGCTCGGAGAATACTCAGCCACGCCCTGAACCTACCATCCAGATTAAGGCGCAAGAACTACTCGCAGCGAACAGCAAAAAAGAAGCCCCTCATGCTGTATCTATCAACTCTGAAGCATTACCTTCATTACCCAAAATGCAGCACAACAGCCTAGAGACTACTACCTGCCCACTCGACACCACATTCAGTCGCCAAGAAAGTCAGTGTCATGATAAAAAAGGGCTGCCACCTCAGCTCTTTTCGCAGCAACATCATCAATGCCAGCAAGTCCAAGAACAACAGAGATTCCAACGGACACACCAACAAGGACGACAACGCAAAGCAAGCCTTTTAAAACAAATTCAAGAAGCGAGGCAACTTCGCATAAGACATCGTCGCCAGAAACGCATTTGGCACAAAATATCAAGACTGCGCCTAAGATTACAGCTCCGAAACCTCAGGACACACCGAACAAGACAAGAAGTCACCAGTTCTACCACGCAAAGATTCAGACACCATCCCATTAGCCTACGACAACGGAGCCAACGCCACAGAAAACTACGAAAGAGACTGAACGTCATAATCTGTACAACGCACGAACGTAGACATAATTCCTTGAACTTCAGTTCTTGTACACGCAGGCTGCAAGCACTAATTCTGTCTCAGCCGCGACACAGAACACAGCGCGTACGACAGAGGATTCGGCGCCTACTACATTCGACCTTCTAGTGCTCCAAGGACTTCCAACCTTGTTTGTTCCTCGCAGCTGCTCTAGTCATGTCATAGTCAGTGCAGTTTTGCAAGACGCGGTTACCTTCTCCAGAACGCCACAGCCAACCTCGCCCACCGGCACTCCCCCATTCACCGGACTGCTGCACTTCTTTCTGAAGTTTTGTGAGTCTACGGAACACCACTGGGACATGAAACCAATTGTGCATTTTGACTTTGTGACTTCTCAACCTTGCCTTGTTTACTTTTTCTTGTTCGTAATCCATGCCTTCTTTCGGGGGAAGGGGGAATCATGTGACGTATGAAGCGATGGCTGGTAGAAGCAGAGAAGGGAGAAGTGCAGAATAGAATAAACATGGCGTATGAGCCAGGCCACGTCTCCCATTCTCATAGCGTCATATATATATATATATATATATATATATATATATATATATATATGTGTGTGTGTGTGTGTGTGTGTGTGTGTGTGTGTGTATGTGTGCGTGTGCGTGCGTGCGTGTGTGTGTGTGTGTGTGTGTGTGTGTGTGTGTGTGACATGGCTGGTCCGTCCCGGTTCCCTCGGTCTACCTTTTCTCAGTATACCGGTGGACTACAGAACTCGAACTTCAGCTCTGCATTCATCACGGGCCTTTCTACTGCTGAAAGTTGCCGCGTTCCTAAGTGTACGGATTCTGGTTTCACGGATCCTCTGACATCAGTGATGGTGCACGCGACACCCCACTGCATCACCACTCATGCGCCCCGATGACCTGGCTGCTTCCGCTCTGCTGCGCGACCGCTCAATCAGACTCTTTACTCACGCTTGAATCTGAGTGTTTCAATTTCTTTAGGCTCATCAGTTGGTTTACCGACCTATATTCGGAACACATCCCTCGTTCACGTCACGCGTTGATGAATACATTTTGTGTGCGTTGACAATGGTAACGTATGGGAGAATGAGGAAGGGTGGTAGGGTGGTTGCTATGCCCACATGACGATGACAGGAGTGATTTTTATCGATCTACGTAGGAAGAATCCAACGAAAAACCCGTATGCACTGTAGAAACCAGTTAAAACAAGTATTGGACTTACAACTAAATATTTATTAAAGAAAGCCTCCACACAAATTAAGCAGAAGCACATGCTTGAGAACATTATCTAAGCCACCGTTGCAATATTATCCGCCCATTTTTTCCAACAAACTTTTCAAGGTGTTATAAGCAGCCGATTTCCACGGAACAACAACATACGAACGCCAAGTGGGCCCGCTGTCTAGAACCGCGAGTTCTTTATTTGTGAGGAAAACTCGGGGGTCTTTCACACAAGACTCTTCGATCTGTTTTTTTTTATTTTGAAGGCTTCACGAGCTTCACGTTCAATATTTTTTTTCCTTTGCCAATGGCATTCAATGGTTTGAAAGAAATTCCTTTGTCATGCAGCCATGTCTACAGAGATCAGACGTGTGATCTATTGTGATGGGTGAGCCTATTGTGACTGTATAGGCAGTGTGAACATCCTTCGGGCACAAAACTGACCTGTTCGCTAGTCTCTCGGTCCCCAATATATCAGCGTCATTAGCAAAGGAAGATTATAGATTCAACGTGAAGGTTTTGAAGACTTAAAAAAAGCAGGGTAAAGTACAATGCATCCATAAGTGATCCTTCAGGTGTCCTTAGAGCTAGATAAGGAATTCGTGTTGCTAGATAGCGGGTCCGTGTGGCGTGGCTCATGGAAATGGGCTGTTTGTAGCGTTTTTATCTATTGATATGTGGGCCATAACCACCATATGATTATGAGAGACGTCGTAGTGGAGGGCTCCGGAAATTTTGACTACCTGGGGTTCTTTAACGTGCTCCCATATCTGAGCACAAGGGCCTACAGCATGTTCGCCTATATCGAAAATGCAACTGCCGCAGCCGGGACTCGGTCCCGCGACCAGCGGGTCAGCAGCCGAGTGCCTTAGCCATTAGACCACCACAGCAGGGCGCAACATTTTGACACGCTTTTTTCCTTTGTAGTGTTTGGTGTGCAGCTGTGGAGTGCCTCAGCCTATTTTTTTCATGAATGCGCTTCTGGTACATGGGGGTGTGGACGTTCCGTAATAAACATTTTGCTCGATGCCCCGTCAGGTTCTTCCAAAAATAATATAAGCCAACTTGCCGCGTAAGTTAAGTATGTGGTGTCCTTTTTAAGACACGGTTGTGACATATCGGCATCAATAGTTAGTTGAATCACAACTCAGGGCGACCTAGGCACGCACAGATCGGCAGTACGCTCATCCCTCATGTCACTTGCAGGTTACGGACGCTGTTCCTGGCGGCGCGGCATCACTGCACGTGCCGGAGAAGACAGCTATCTACGTACGGAAGCCGCCTCGGCAATTTCGGAGGTGACATCATCTAGGGGATGCTCTGCCTCTTCTGCGCCGACTCCCGGATGAAGGTTCACAGCATATAAACCAGCCGTGTCTGCAGGCCAGGCATCACAACTCAGGGCGACCCAGGCACGCACAGATCGGCAGTAAGCTCATCCCTTGTGTCACTTGCAGGTTACGGACGCTGTTCCTGGCGTCGCGGCATCACTGCACGTGCCGGAGAAGACAGTTATCTACGTACGAAAGCCGCCTCGGCTATCTCGGAGGTGACATCAGCGAGGGGATGCTCTGCCTCTTCTGCGTCGACTCCGGGATGAAGGTTCACAGCATATAAACCAGCCGTGTCTGCAGGCAAGGCATCACAACTCAGGGCGACCCAGGCACGCACAGATCGGCAGTACGCTCATCCCTCGGGTCACTTGCAGGTGTGTAGCAATTCTATAGTGTGAAATCAATACATTATTCGCTTGTGCCAGAGTCGCCCTGAGGCAATGGGGGATCCGCAGCCTGACGGGAAGAATGCAGCCGGAGAAAAACTTTTTGACAAGATTCCAAATACAGTAAAAGAGCTAGCATGCCTGGTTGTGAAACTCAATACTAAGATTGAAGAAATGTATTCCCACATTCATGAGGAACTTGGTAGTCTTCAAAAATCAGTTGACCTTATGAGCAAGGGCTTTGACTTTTTTTAAGAAAACCTTAGATGACACGCAGATAGAGCTGCGTGGCCTGCAAGCAGAAAATGGCAGACTGGTAAAAGAAAACTGTGAGTTAACTAAGCAAATCACGGAAACCAAAGACGACCTAGCTGAACTTCAACAGTACAGCCGCAGGGCTAACCTAGAATTAGAAGGCATTCCTAAATCAACCGAAAAGACAGTGACCGAGATTGTTACCGCACTTAGCACGAAAGTTGGAGTAACGCTATCTCCAGCTGATATTGATGTAGCCCACTGGGTACCGAGTAAGGACAGAAATGTGTCAAACATTGTCATAAAATTTATGTCCTGCGCAGCCCGCGATAAGCTGCTTTATGCTACAAAAAAATGCGACTGAATACATCTGACCTTGGAATTGCCGGATCGACGCCTGTGTATCTTAACGAGCATCTCTGTCCTTCGTATAAAGCCCTACTGGGAAAAGCCATTGCCGCAAAAAAAAAAACGTCACAATTGGCGACACGCTTGGGTTACAAACGGGCGCATATTGATGAAAAAAGCCGACAACTCGGACACTATCCGCATCCGCAACGAAGCCGATCTTGCGCAGATAGCATAAGCACTTTTATTATGCTGACTCCATCTGTAGTTGACAACTTCCATAAAACAAAAGGCACATGCTCCATACTTCACTGTAGTGTTAGAAGCGTTTCAAAAACAGCGATGCTCTTTGCTCCCTTCTAACCCAGCATTCATGTATGTACGATGTTATTGCGCTTACAGAAACCTGGTTGATGCCTGGCGAAAGCTATAACATTCCTAATTACTTGTTTATATCCCACCCTCGAGAAGCAAATAATAGGGGAGGAGGAGAAGGAATATATATTAGGAAGCCTCTCGCATATAAAAAAGGTTTATACTTACCTGCTGCTACTAGTTGTGAATCCTTATTTGTAGAAATTGATGATGACATTTACGGTGCTGTATATAGACCCCCGCAGTCGCATCGCAAGCAGTTTCTGAAAGACCTTTAAAATATTTTCTCTTACCTAAACGACAATCATAAGAATACAGTAGTTGTGGGCGATATGAACATCAATATTTTAGGTGACAACTGTGATGACTATCAAAACTTGCTGAATTCTTATGGCTTCCAAAATCTCATTTCATATCCCACTCGCATCACTTCAGACACCTCTGCATGCTTGGATCATGTCCTATGCAACTTCAAACCTGCCAGTTCCCTTTCAGGAACATACCACATTCCTGTAGCTGACCACTTACCAATAGCATTCCTATATCGCCTCGGCAACAATCACATAACCAGCAATAATTTTCATGGCTATACTACACGGCTTGATTACGACAGGGTTTCGCAGCTGCTCTCTTCAGCCAATTTTGAGGACCTTAACGGTATGGATGTTAGCGAACATTGTCGGACCCTAGTCGAACGGATAAAGTCGATTATCAGGGACAGCAGTAAAACAAATAAAGAGAACGTACCATACCCATCCAATATGTCCATGAATGACAGCTAACGTACTAAATGCTATAAAAACGCGAGATTTCTGGTACACCAAAATGAAACAAAACAGAGGGAACTCTTATTACAATAACCAGTTTAGAATATATAGAAACAAAGCAGTTGAAGTTATGCGTAAACAGAAGCGACTTTACTACAAGAAACAAGTAACTTCAATTTCCAATGACTGTGGCAAACTTTGGAAAGTTATTAACTCTATTATACAGCCAACTCCATCAAAAAGAGTCCTCCCTGAAATGCCGCAAATGCAGAATCTTGCAAATCAGTTCAACGAGCACTTCTGTTCTGTCGGTTCAAACCTGCATAGTGGCCTAAGTTCACCAAAAGAACCTTCTTTACCTCCCTGGCATGGTCCGTCATTTGGTTACATCGACATAACTGAAACAGAGGTTATAGCAACTGCTAAAAATTTGAATTCAGGGAAGGCTAAAGGCATTGATGGCATACCTGTTTCGGTCCTTACAAAAAATATAGAAATCCTAGCTCCAACCTTAGTGTTACTTTTTAATAAAGCGTTCCATATGGGTATATATCCTGAAATTCTAAAAATAACTAAAGTAACCCCAATTTATAAAACTGGAAACCAAAATGAACTCAACAATTACAGACCTATATCCGTCTTAAGCTGCATTAATACGTTGTTCGAGAAGTTATTAGCGATACGGGTAAAAAAATTTTCTGCATAAAAACGGTATTCTATCGCCGGACCAACATTGCTTTCAAAAAACCACATCAACTCTATCTGCAGTACTTTCCGTAACAGATGTAATTAATGAGGCCCTCAACAACAACCAATTTGCTATAGGTGTGCTTCTAGACATTAGAAAAGCGTTTGATACAGTTCATCTTGAAATATTAAGCCAAAAGCTTGAGCGATACGGATTCAGAAGTCAGTCCCTCCAGTTTTTTAAAAGTTATCTAAATTGGCGATACCAAAGGGTAGTTATTGACGAGCATGTTTCCAGTTTAAGACCAGTAGATGCGGGAGTATCACAGGGCTCCGTTCTCGGATCCATTCTTTTTACGTTATATATTAACGATTTAACCAATTGTCTTTCTAGGGTAAGTGCTGTAATGTACGCGGATGACACAGCGCTAGTTTTCACCAGCCCGGCACTTCATACTGCGGCACATATTTTAAACGACGAACTTCTAAAAATCAGCGAGTGGTTCACAACAATTAGGCTTACTTTAAACACCGATAAAACCAAATATATAGTTTTTAAATTTCCTTGCAAGCCTGTAGACTTCACTATGGGCAAGCTGAAGATCAATGATAAAGAAATAGAAAAAAGTCGGTAGAATCTCATATTTAGGCGTAATGCTGGACGATGCGTTAAACTGGAAGCCCCATTTAGACACACTGGGGAAGAAACTTTCCTCTGTCTTTTTTACTCTGACCAAAGCTCGACAGCATTTTGAAACTGATATCTTATGCACCATCTACTTCTCTCTGTTCCCATCTCAGATAACATATTGCATCGAGTGTTGGGGATTCACCTATCACACATACATCAAGCACATAATATGCCTACAAAAGAGAGCCTTGAGAATAATAAAACATGTTTCCCCTCGTACATTCTCTCAGCCTCTATTTTCCAAAACCGCAATAATGCCCGCGCTTACGCTACGAGATTATCGTATAACTCTCTTGGTATATAAAATAATTTGTAACAACTTCCCCTTTCCCAGAACTATTTTCCAAACACCAGGTAAAAGTAGTCGCTCTGCCTCCGAAGGCAAATTTTTAATTCCTCTCTCTCATAACACATACGGACAACGCCGTCTCAAGTACGCCGGGGTTAAAATTGGGAATGATCTCCAGTCATTTATTTTACAATCAACCAGGCTAGATCAGGCGTTAACAGACTTTTTCTTGCATCCCACAACATCCAGCTTATCGAAGAACAAAATGTAGGAAAATAACATTAACTTATAATACCTTGTACGTGTTTTTCCCACTGCTGCTGTTTTTGGGGAAGACGATAAAAAATTTGCAGCTTCTACCACTGACGACGTACTGCAGTCCTGACGTGTGGTCTTCTGTATGTGTGTTATTGCAATGAGAACTATACACAGCTGTCTTATTTATAGTTTTTGTATAAACCGAGCGTTTGTTTTTAGCACTGTAATTTATCTTGAATGTATCTTTCCTATTCATACACATGCTTTTCATGGACAATTTTTTGAGCACCTGTATATACTACATTTCCCCCCAAACATGTGATTGTACATACATAGCCGCTGATTCATTTGTATTATGTTTTTAATGGATCCATTACTAGCCAATGGGCTAAGGATCCAGACATTCATGCATGCATTTGGTGAAAATGAAAAAGAGACAATAAACAATCTTGAATGTCCGAGATAAAAACAGACAAAGGAAAGGCAGATTACTTGGTTTATAGCGCGGAGTGGAGCTTCGCATGAAGTGCAGAACAAAGCACGTTGAAAATACAAGCCCATGTTTTGGGCTTGAACTTCGTGCGTTCCCCGAATACCTTATGTTACCCACCCCGCGGCCGGCGACCCCTCGCCAACAAGGAAGCAGGGCCACCGGAATGCGGGACGATGACTGTCTGCTGGCCACAAAGGACGGGACAACTCCCGTGCCCCAAGGGGTTCAATTATGGCGCCTCACAGGAGATCAAGCCAGGCTGCAGGTGGCCGGTACACGTGGAAGGTACACGTGGAAGGTACACGTACGCGTCCGCCGGACAATCAGAATCAGCGGAGGCAACAGCATTGGCGCACGGGCCAATTGTATTGATGGCCTGTCAGCCCGGCATCGCGGGAACTTACTCGGAGGCGCTTTTCCACGACCCGGCAACGCCCATCGTCGACCATTCCGGGAACCGGTGTGAAAGAAATCTGAGCGACGGCGGAGAACCGATGAGTGGGCAAGAGCAACACCACCTAGAACTAGAGAAGGCCTGTGCAGGGCTGCGTGACGTCACCGCAGTGAGATCGGCCTAAAAGTCGGCTTCACCAAATGCTACGCTTTTTCTTTCCGAAATGGCATTTTACCTACATTATTATTATTATTTTCGCGGTTTTGGAGTGCAAAGAATATTTGCATTAAGGAATATTTTCAGTATGTTTTAACTAAACGCTGGCTTGAAATAATTCATCAGGCACTCGTGAAATTTTTAACAGCATGCACAGCCATTTCGTGCAGTTTAAAAGAGGCTTAAATTTTCGTTGTGAGACATATTTATTCGTGATACATCATAATCAAAACAGGCAGAACAATTCATAAGAAAGAAGATTATGCTTGAAGAGTACTGAGCTTCCGCTTCGCAGCCTTGCTTTCAGTTCCTTTATTTTCAACTTTGTTCCGCTTTGCAGCCTTGCTTTCATTCAGCTTGTTATTTTGGACTTTGCACAAATTATTCAGCAGCGTATTGGCAGCAGCACTGAGAACATAGTTTAAGACAAGTTCAGGTGAGTGGCCACCATCGCAGAAATCTAAGTCTTCATTGCACTCAACAAGGGAAGTCGCGAGGCTTACAAGAACATCTTTTTGTTTTGCGCAAGCAAAAAACTGTGATGCGTACTTCGGACTTCTCAGCTTGTCAAGCACAATTTCCATTGTGAGCATGACATTCACAACTACCGCTTGTGGAAATTTCAGTCCACCACGCGTTGCATTAGCTATCAGCACATCATCATCCAGTTCAATGGTCCGATTCTCAACAATCAAGTTTTCCTGGCAGGAAGAGCAGGCAAGTTTCCTAACTGCAGCATATGCACAATATCCTGCTACATATGTAATAGCTGGTAGCATTTTCTCCTTCTCCTTCACATCATCGTCCATCACTGCAACATCAAACTGCTTAACAAGGAATTTCAAATCAGTGGTAGGAATGCAAGGTGCAATGATATCCCAGTTGGGAAGATCAAGTAGCTTCTGAAATCTCAGCTTCTGCTCGGATTCGTAAATCTGACGTATCGAAACATGGTATTGGGCACCAGACAGCTGCCTGTACCTGCCAAACCTGTCTTCCAAACTGTCGGTTTGAAATTTCCCTAGCAAAACGTATTTGAACCGAAGTTCTTCAATGCAATACGTTGACACCTCAACAAGGGCATGTGAGGTATGTCGCAGTGCCATGTGCGTTTCGCGAGTTAATTGGCCAGCATCATGCTTCAAGCTCTGCCAGTGGTCCAACCAATCCACAATCTTGTTTAAAAATTCAATTTGGTGGCATTGCAGTGCACTAATCGGTTCTTGAAATGGGTCTCGGAGACGCTGACCTTTGAATGGGGTCTTGACATTCACCACATTCCACCATGCAAAAACAATGTTAATAAGTTCTATTGTACCAGCTTTATGCTCAAGTGCGACTTTGGTGCTTCTTAGTGCTGCAGCAGTTGAACTGTTGAAGATCCTCAGTGCGAGCTTTACATTTTGTCGCTCTAGATTCGATGGATTCAGCGACTTGAAGGACAAAGTTGGAGCTAGTCGCAAAAGCTCATTTTTTTCTCCTTCATGCAACTTGCATAGTGTGTTAAACGAGGCTGTCAGGACAGATGGGTTTTCCGAGAGGGCACTGAAATTGGGAAAGGAGATGCACCTTCCACAATTACGGTGATTCAGGCAGTTATTTCGGATACACTTTAATATATGCACTGCATCCAGAATAAAAAACAAGGGTCTTGATGAGTCTGACGGGTGCCTGTATACAATGCTCACTTTGGGAGGATCAGCAAAAAATGACATAGCCTTTCGGTTGATCGAGTTGTTGTCAGACACCACTGCAACTACTCGTATTCCAGTGTCTTCTAGGTGCCTGATCAGCAGATCAAGAAATTCATGTAGCTGTTTCTCTTCTATTTGTTCTACTGGAAGTATATGCACAACATCCTTGTTGGATGATAATAAGCTTTGTATCATAAAGACGTATGCTGTCTTTGCCGCATTTTCATTGTTTGTCGCTGCACCAGTGACATAACCACCCTTGTACTGAAAGGATGCCTGCAGGTGGATCTCGTCCATCATAAGCGTCACAAAGCGCTCATGGTCTTTTAGTGTTGATGCCAATCTCCTTGCATAAGAAAGGAATGAATCCTCTTGTTGCTCTCTGGATGGGCTAGCACGGTAAGAGGCACAAATGCGTCTTATTGTCTGTGGATGTGGGAGCTTATTTTGCTGTACTCCTGATGAATCTGTATGCGTGTGGCGATATTGTGTACACAAGGCTGCAGAACACCAGAAAGTCAGCTGGCTAAGTCGATGCCTTAGAGAGGAGAACTTGAAGTTGCTGTGTCACAAATTTGACGACTTGCACTTGCCACTCATGCGGGAGAGCTGAAGATGACAGTTGCTCCAGGAGTGCCACGACACGCTTCAGCAGAAGCTCTAGTTGGAGTTCATTATTTGTGGAATCCTTCGTGACGTCTTCCACATCGCACAGAACTTTGTGAAGCACTCTCAAGTCAGAAATTGTCATAGAAAGCACAGAGGAACCTAGGTTTTGTAACCTCATTTCACCAACATACACTGCCAAAGAAAGGTCGGATGCCACTGACACTGCACGATGCACAACTGGGGCACCTTGGTCGCTGAAGTTGAGGAAAAGTACTTGTTTCTGGGTGACCACCTTGGTCCAGAAGTCAGTAAGTGAGAAGTCACCTACTGCTGTCAATAGGTCTTCGAAAGTGGCGATGACATTCTTCTTTTCTTCCGCTTCGTGAGACTGCTCTGATAACCGTATTGCTTCCTGCAACGCTTCTGCGTCCACACGAGCGCGCTTTTCTTCTGGGCTCTCGCGTGCAGAAGTTTCTTGGCGGGACAAGTAAGCAGGGCAATTAGGGAAAACGCTTGGGATTGCAGAAGGCTTCAAGCGCCTCAGCTTGAGGGGTACTTCAATTACTTTCCCAGTCATGCTGTCAGTGTAGCTGGTGGAGTCTACGAAGTCACTTTCAAGAAAGTGGTGCTCACAGACCTGGAACATAAGCACAAACAACGAAGTATAAGATGAAAGCGACAGAATTATACATAACATTTTTACAGAATTATATGATCCCAGTGCGCCGTTTGTAAAGATAAAGACAAATTCTTTCGCTTTATTTATCTGCTTCTGTACGGCAACCACGACCACGCAGTCAACAAGAATGACGTCTCACTTAGCCAACCTTGCTTTGAGACGGTAAACCACGAGCCATCGTTTGTTTGGCGCTCAAGTAGTGGCGGACGCCCCACATGTAAAGTAACTACGCCGTCTACATCGTATGTTCGACGCAGGCAGTTTTACTCGCGAATACATTGCGCTAAATCAATTTCCGATTAGGCAGAACTGCACATGAGCAACCCGAGGCGTAAACATGGCACTATGCACTTTGCGGCACGAACATGGAACAATATTACACTGAAACACACCATTTGCTCAGTTGTCAATCCTTAAGGTGCATAGCGCGTCGTAATGGTTGCATGCGTCACGCAATTAACTAGACTCTGTTCCCACGAGAAGCACGACTGCCGGAAAACAAACGGGAACATGTGTTTACCACAGTGTACTTCGTAGGTGTGAAGTTTTCCCGCCGCACAGCCTTCGTCCACGCTGCATTTTCGGCGGGGTCCAACGGAAACCTGTACAGGCGTGCTCGCGGTCTATTAGCTTAGTTCGATCGACAGTTCGGTGCACAGCAGCACCCAGGCATTTTCGCCAGCACACCAGCAAAAGTTCATGCAGCAGGCCTCAGCAACTGAGTACAAAGAAAATGCACGCCAACAAGCTGCAGCACTGGAAATAGTGTCAGCGTTGCCAGATGCTTAGGCTGATACCGCTAGCATTGGTCCTCTTATGTATTCAAGCCTGCAGTATATCGCAATTTTTATAACGAGTACTGCGCCGCATGAATAGACCATGATGTAAATGAAAACACATATAAATTTCCCTTATTTTCTGCATCAAAAAAACTCCTTGCGCCTGCCACATTCAATAAACAGTTTTCTACCCACAACGCGCATGCTGGCAGATGGATTCCGTACTAGCCACAGCCGAAAGCCAAGCCGAGCCGCGCCAGTTCCTGTGCGCGCCGTGCGCTCTCTCTGCTCGCGTCGTCGGGCTTGCAGATCTCACTGTGATGACGTAGTTGGTGTGGAGAGGGGGACATGCGCGGGCCTTCTCCTAGTTCTAGGTGGTGTTGGCAAGAGGCGGTGGGTCTTCGAGGTTGTGGCGAGGAGAGACACATCCGTGCGTTCCGATTGGTCTGTAAGAGTGGTGCGTTACGATTGTACTGTAAGAGTGGTTGAATGGGGAGACAGAGGATAAAACCAGGGGTGCAGGGACAGTGAAGGAGAGAAGAGAAACGAATAAACGTCTCTATATCCAGATGATGTCGGAGCGGTCGTTTCCTCAAGGTGCCAGCAGATGAAAAGTTCTCGTCTTCGGCTTCCTTGGCGGCAGCAGCAAATGTCGCGCAACAAGCGAGAGGCGAGTGGAAAGAACCAAACGAAACGTAACTCCATGCTTCAGTGTTTTGGCGCATTCATCTTCTGTGCATTACTTAATTCACAGTTCACACATACTTAATTGATGGTGATCCCCATCTCGTCCAATATTGTTGATCTTGCTCAACCTGCCGACTACAATGGGGATTGTTTCTGTTTGATAGAGCATTTCGTTTATTAATTGTCATTTTACTTTTCTATGTTCATTAGAGACCATGCATGTGGTTCAGTTTAACTGGTTTTTTGTAAATATGCACTAAACAGCTAGTCTCCTTCCTCAGTCATAAAAATATCTTTCATACACATCGAGGAGACGCACTTGTACCCTGCCCGTCCCCAGTCCTGGCCCCCACCCTTCGCATTTGAACTGATTTTGTTCTTCGACTCCCTTTCACAGTCATAATTATGAATATTCCAGTACCGACTTTCCACACCTTTCATCAATGTTGAAAGCCCGCCTCACATATCACATCTTATCGTCAGCTAAAATATGTCGACAGTCCTTGTCAAACACCAACCACCCTTGGCCCTGTCACTGACCGGGATTCGCTGAAATAAAGTGAACTCAAAAGTATCCTAAAATTCATGTTTAAATCGAATCCAACACTAAACCTTTCCACATTATTGGGGGCGCTCCACGAGTTTTTTTTATAGTCCTGTTATTTAACTTGAAATGGCAGGTGAAGCAACTTCGATAGGTTTGCAAAGTGGACAGAATAAAGAAAGACCAGTCTGGTGACAACAGCTGTCCACTTCGAATCTTTCTAGGGGTCAGCCTGCTTTATTAAACTCATTCATTGACAAATATTGCTCGTATTTGACTTTGAATTAAGTAATGAAGCTTCATTAGTTGTTTGTTGCCGATAAAATAGCTTCATTTTTAAAATACACTGCCAGTTCGTATTAGCCAAAGGCTTAAGAAGGTTTGTTTACGAAGTAAATGGGGTCAAAAGAAGGAATTTAGGAGGTAACGTTGCTGTTTTTATTTACTCGATTCGGGGCTTGAATGCAGCGCAGCGGAAGTTTTTCTGCTTCTCTTGGGAGCCTTAAAAATGCCACGCGGCCGAGAATAAAAAGCGTTTCAGGCACCAAATTATAGTTTCGGAGACAATTAGTGCTATTGTTCATCGCAGGGCTGAGAATAAAAAGCGTTTCAGGCACCAAATTAATGTTTCGGACACGATTAGTGCTATTGTTCATCGCACGGACGTATTAAAAAATGTACAACCACGCATTGACACACAAACATGACATTTGCATACAAGTGCACACGACACAGTAATCGAACTTGGGACCACACGTATTGAAAGCAAGCACAATAACCAGTACACCACAACGCCACCACTAGCTTACCTGGTTTATCACAGGCATGTACAAAGCAACTTCTAACACGTCAGCGACACTTCACACTTTTGTTCTCGTTGCAGTGGCATGTGTCAGCGCTTGTACAAGGCCACTGCATAAACTGAAGGGTAGAATGAAGGCCACGGTGAACACTTCGGCTTCGAACTATTCGGCTCGTCGTTTTGTGCCGCTAGACAAATAGTAAACGTGTGCCCACTTGAGCACTTCTCCGTACATCGACAGTGCTTCACTCGCCTGAAATTCGTAGATACCAGTGTGACAAAAGGTATCTTCAGATGGCCGAACATATGTGCATTCCATGGGCGTATGCTGTGGAGCTGTTGTCAGTGTTTGTGCCTCGACCTGTACGGGTCCCGTGGAAGCGGCATGTACCGAGTTGTTCGAGACCGCCTGTGTTTCCATTTTAGATAGATATCTGGGACTGCCACCGCACACAATTCGAAACGAGGACGAAACACTGAGCGACACATCTTTCATTTGAAGACTCTGCCGTGACTGACTATGAGTGGTCAGCGCGAGCGTGCCATTCTCCATCGTTATCGTCTGCCACCGGCGCATTCACCACCGCCACCTGGTAGACGAAGAAAGTGCTTAACAGTGCAAACGACAGGAGGGGATAGAAGAGACGAGAACAGAGCGCTGAACTAACAACCAAAGTTGATTGCAATCTAACTGCAATATATAGGAAAACAGAATATGCGCATAACCCCACAACATCAGCAAAATCTGAGATACATGAGCCGAACGGCCTACCTAATCAAGCGCCAGTCATATCAGGGAACCCTATATAACAAAATTCACAGCCATGAAGAAAAATCGAAGGTACGCTAACACAGGAAGTACCAAATTGTTGAATGGGGAAGGCTTCGCTAATCTCACGCTCGCGCTGATTTTTATATCGCCCCATAATCACACATTTATAAAAAATTGGCTGGCAGCCACACTTCTTACAATGGTCCGCCAAGTGGCTAGGAACGGAGCCTTTTAAAGAGTAAGCGTGATTCCTCGAGCAATCATTAATGCATCGGCCTGTTTGGCCATTATAACAAAGCCCGCATGCAAACAATATATTGTATACAATCGCTAAAACACATTCAACATAGCGCGTAGCGTCTTTCTTAGCGCATGCTTCTTTCTTGTCCTTCAATATTAACTCTGCGACATAGCCCGGCGAGTTTGTCACGTGCGTAGAACACAACTAATACACCTATTTTGCCAGTAACCTTCTTTTGCCTAAGTGAGACCTCGTGTTAGTAGGGGATAACAGGCGTGCTGGAATGTGGTTTCTTGAGTGGGCTGTTGCTTTGTCCCTTGTGAGGCACTCTTAGTGACGTAAGGAGAGTCTCGACGATGGAAAATTGATTTGTGGGGTTTAACGTCCCAAAACCACGATTTGATTATGAGAGACGCCGTAGTGGAGGGCTCCGGAAATTTTGACCACCTGGGGTTCTTTAACGTGCACCCAAATCTGAGTACACGGGCCTACAACATTTCCGCCTCCATCGGAAATGCAGCCGCCGCAGCCGGGAATCGAACCCGCGACCTGCGGGTCAGCAGCCGAGTACCTTAGCCACTAGACCACCGCGGCGGGGCTCGACGATGGAAAATAGCAGGGGATTAGGAAAACCTGCTTGGTGAAGGCGATGAACTTGGTTAGAAAAACTACATTCTACCTGGTGGTGACAAGAGCGAGTTAGAGCTGCCTTTAGGTTTGAAAAAGCGATGCCACGCTTCACAAGCTTAGAATGGGCGGACGTAAAAGGAAGAAGGCTTTTCTTTGAGCGTGGCTCGTACCGCCAACAGACATGGTCCACAAAAAAAAGGATTTCTAAGTCTAGAAATTGTAGCTTGTCATCAGAAATTATGTCCGACGTTAATTTAGGTTGCTTCATTTCATGCCGAAGTACATAAAAAATCTCACTGGTCGTTCGTCGAGGGTCAAATTGGTCGATGGGGTAAAACACTAAAAAGTCGTCAACGTAGCGGAACACTTAAACTGTGCTTGTCTGATGCCAAACAAACCGATGCATTAATGATCGCTTGAAGGAGCACGCTTACTCTCCAAAAGGCTTTTTTCCCAGCAACTTGGTGGGCCATTGCAGAAAGTGTGGCTGCCAGCCAATTTTTGAGAAGTGTGTTAATATGGGGCGATATAAAGATCAGCGCGAGTGTGAGATTAGCGAAGCCTTCCACATTTAACAATTTCATGCTTCCTGTGTTAGCGTAACATCGATTTTTTTTCACGGCTGTAAATTCAGTTATCTAGGGTCCCCTGATGTGACTGGCTCTTGATTATGTACGACGTTCGGCGCATGTACGTCCGATTTTGCTGATGTTGCGTGGTCATGCGCAGATTCTGTTTTCCGATATATTGCAGTTGGATTGCAATAAACTTTGATTGTTAGTTCAGCGCTCTGTTCTCGTCTCTTCTATCCCCTCCGGTCGTTTACGCTGTTAAGCACTTTCTTCGTCTACCGTGCAGCACCAACCAGCCCGAACAAGCACCTTGTTAAAGTTCATTGCTAGTTCATCGGGCTCTTCTCTGTGCTTCCCTGACTTCCTACAGTCTTTTGCGTTATATGTCAGCTTGATCGCCACTGCGTCTTGTAGGGCAAAACTGTTCACGTTTTCTCTGAAGAATTTCTATTTGCCTCCTGAAGTCCTGCGTCTCTTTGGGGGGGGGGGGGGGGGGGCTTACACTGTCTACTGGACATGTGAACCGGCTTTGCCGTATCCTTCGCTCCGAAGCTTGGCGACAGGACTGCTTCTACACAGAATGCCTCCACAGTGGAAACTTCAAGCAGGCACCAAAAGGATCAGGGGAGAAATTGTTTCATTGGGTTCTTCGCTTAGCCCTTCAATCAGCTGAGTTTTTATGGGGCCAGCTTCAACCTTGGCTGCCGAAAAAGAGAGGCCGACGCACCGCACCAGGACGAGAAGTCGTCATCCTTGGAGACATTTCGGTTCTTGCAGGTGTAAAAAAGGCGTTGCAAAATGGACCAAAATTCTGCGAGCATTTAAACCTGGACAACGGGGAGCTGCTTGGCCTCGTAAGAAGCACCATTGGACGAGCAAAAGATGACGAAATTGGTCGACTCGTCCAGGAAGGAGTTGAGTGCCTTCCGCAAGACGTCAAGATGGCTCGGCAGTGGTCTAGTGCCGTGGTCGCCAGCCTACGAAAAGCCGAGATCAAGCTTCTTAAATCTGATAAGGCGGGAGGGTTTGTGCTTGTGCCGAAGGTTTTGTATGACAGCAAGGCTGAAAAAGCCCTGCGGAAGAATTTCAAGGTGCTCCCAGCCATCAAAGGAACTAGAGTGAAGACGCAAGCGGCAAAACTGTGCGACGAAGTGGGGCTAACCCCTTTGGTAAAGTCCGTAAAAACGGCAAAGGGCCTGAGCCTCTCGGTCTTTCTTTTTTCAGTGAAAACACACAAAGGCAATTCCTTCAGAGCAATCGTTCCAGAGAGCGGTACTTGGCAGCATCGTGTTGCCTTGTATCTGCAGAGGTCTTTAGCAGTCCTGCTCATTGATGACCCCTGTCGAATCGAAAGCCCAGTCACCGTCAGTGATTACCTCCGGACTGAGTGCCCGAAACGAGTAAACGCCTTCTCTGTTGATGTCAAGGACTTGTTTTATTCTTTACCTCATGACCTTGTGTGCGATGAAGTTAGCCAGTGCACTGAGCGTGAAGGCTGCTCCAAATTGCAGAATGCATGTGGAATTCTTGTTCACAGGTTTTTAAAACTACATCGCTTTTATCTACTTTGGACTTTTATACATCACAAGGACACCTTCTACACTCAGTGGGAAAGAGTGTGCATTGGCTCTTGTTTAGCTCCGGTTCTGAGTGACCTTTTACTCGCGTGGAATAATAGAAGTCTTATGGCTAGCCTTCATCGGACAAGCGAAGTTAAAGTGTTCCGCTACGTTGACGACTTTTTAGTGTTTTACCCCATCGACCAATTTGACTCTCGACGAACGACCAGTGAGATTTTTTATGTACTTCGGCATGAAATGAAGCAACTTGAATTAACGTCGGAGCTTATTTCTGATGACAAGCTACGATTTCTAGACATAGAAATGCTTTTTTTGGTGGACCATGTCTGTTTGCCGTACGAGCCACGCTCGAAGAAAAGCCTTCTTCCTTTTACGTCTGCCTATTCTAAGCTAGTCAAGCGTGACACCGCTTTTTCAAACCTAAAGGCAGCTCTAACTCGCTCTTGTCACCACCAGGTAGAATGCAGTTTTTCTAACCGAGTTCATCGCCTTCACCAAGCAGGTTTTCCTGATCCCCTGCTGTTTTCCATCGTCGAGACTCTCCTTACGTCACTAAGAGTGCCTCACAAGGGACAAAGTAACAGCCCACTCAAGAAACCACTTTCCAGCACGGCTGTTATTCCCTACTAACACGAGGTCTCACTTAGGCAAAAGAAGGTTACTGGCAAAATAGGTGTATTAGTTGTGTTCTACGCACGTGACAAACTAGCCAGGCTATGCCGCAGAGTTAATATTGAAGAAACTAAGAAAGAAACAAGTGCTAAGAAACACGCTACGCGCTATTTCGAATGTGTTTTAGCGATTGTATACAAGATTTTGTTTACATGCGGGCTCTGTTACATTGGCCAAACAGGCCTATGCAATAATGATCGCTTGAGGGAGCACGCTTACTCTCTAAAAGGATCCGTTTCCAGCCACTTGGGGACCATTGTAAAAAGTGGGGCTGCCAGCCATTTTTTGACAATTGTGTGACTATGGGGCGATATAAAAACCAGCGCGAGCGCGAGATTAGTGAAGCCTTCCAAATTCTACAATTCGGTGCTTCCTGTGTAGCGTACCTTCTATTTTTCTTAACGCCTGTGAATTTCGTTATCTCTAGGGTCCCCTCATATGACTAGCTCTTGATTATGTAGGCCGTTCGGCTCATGTATCTCAGATTTTGCTGATGTGGGGTTATTCGCAGATTCTGTTTTCCTATATATTGCACTTGGATTGCAATCAACTTTGGTTGTTAGTTCAGCGCTCTGTTCTCGTCTCTTCTATGCCCTCCTGTCATTTGCGCTGTTAAACACTTTCTTCGTCTACCATGCAGCACCAACCAGCCCAATCAGGCACCTTGTTCAGCACACGGAGCATGTACAGGATTCCTATTCAGTGGGAGAGTGGAGGCGCGAAGGTTTGTCGCAGCATCCACCCTCCCTAAAGTAAATGTACAGAGCGGACTTCGCACCCCTTCCCCTCGGCGTTACAAGGACACTAACGCGCCTACACCAAATGCCTTTACTGCACGCGTACTGTCACGAGCCAAACTCAGGGGCAGCAGTGCCTGCTTTCTGAGCAGCTGAACCATATTATTTATTAATTTATTCATAACACCTCAAAGGTCCCACATCGCGCATTACATGAGGGGTGGGTGAAGAAAAAAAAACTGGCGGGTCAGGTTAGGTCTCAAGACTTGAAAGATGGTCTTCAATGGCAGCTTTGAATTGAGCAATGTCGGTGATGAGGGCGATATCGGATGGAAGGGAATTCAATTCTCTGGCAGTATGCAGGAGAAATGAACGTTGGTAGGTGGCCGTATGTGCACGTAGTAGATACACAGCATTTTGGTGCGAGTGGCGAGAGGAACCATGTGCAGGAATGATGATTTGGTTTCATGGAGGCAGCGAATGAAAAAACCTAAAAAATAATATTAGACGAACAGTTTTGCGGCGAGAAGAAAGTGAGGGGAGGCCAAGCTGGGATCTTAGGGCGGATACACTTGACCTGTAAGAATAATCGGAAAGAATGAACCTGGCAGCGCGGTTCTGGACTGATTCGAGTGAATTGTTTATATTAACTTAGTGATTGTCATAAATAGCAGAGGCATAATCTAGTTTGGATCGAATCAACGTCTTATAAGCAAGAAGTTTGACTGCAGGGGATGCTGATGATAGGTTACGGCGTAGATAACCTAATGGGCGATTGCAGGAATTATTTAGGTTGAGAATATGATGAGCCCAGGACAGATGACTAGATATATGTACTCCTGGGTATTTAAATGTCTTGCATTGGGTTATTGTGTTGTTGTTGAGAGAGTAAGAAGGAGCTACATAGTTACGGCGACAATGAATGGACACGTGGGAGCACTTACTGACGTTGAGGGACATGTACCATTGGTTGCACCACGCCTGGATTTTAAGGAGGTCATCCTGGAGAAAGGAAGAGTCTAAAAAATTTGTTATTGGACGATATATAACACAGTCATCTGCAAAAAGGTGTATATTTGACGATACAATAACATGAAGGCCAATAATATATATGAGAAAGAGTAGCGGTCCAAGTACGGAGCCTTGCGGTACACCAGATAAAACAGGGGATATAGACGAGGGAGATGAGTTGGTGTAAACAAATTGAAGGCGATCGGTCAAGAATTCACGTATGCAATTAACTGTGTCGGGGTGTAGGTTTAGGTGCGAGACTGTATGCATGAGAAGAATGTGCGATACTTTGATTTGTGGGGTTTAACGTCCCAAAACCACCATTTGATTATGAGAGACGCCGAAGTGGAGGGCTCCGGAGATTTTTACCACCTTGGGTTCTTTAACGTGCACCCAAATCTGAGTACACAGGCCTACAACATTTCCGCCTCCATCGGAAATGCAGCCGCCACAGCCGGGATTTGATCCCGCGACCTGCGGGTCAGCAGCCGAGTACCTTAGCCACTTGACCACCGTGGCAGGGCAATGTGCGATACTTTATAGAAGGCTTTTTCGAAGTCCAAAAAAAGAGCATCGGTGGCGATGTTCAGATCCAGGTTATAATGTACATCATGCAGGAATAATACGAGCTGAGTATTGCAAGAGTGATCTTTGTGAGACCCGTGCTGGTTAGGATGAAAGAACTTGACAGATGACAAAAAATTGGCAATGTGTGAATGTAGAATGTGCTCCATTAGTTTAGAACAAGCGCTGGTAAGGGAAGTGGGACGGTAGTTGCTAGGATTGGTACGGTCACCCTTTTTAAAAATGGGAATTATCTTACCAACTTTCCAGTCAGAGGGAATAGATCCAGTGCAGAGGGATTGCTGGAATATTAACCTTAGGAAGAGACTGGTGATGTGCTTGGTGTTTTTTAATACCTTAGCGTTTATGCCATCAATGCCACAAGAGGATGAATTTTTTAATGACTCAATAATTGTAACTATGCCGTTCGCGTTGAAAGGGATGTTTTCCATGGGAAGGGGGATGATTAGACGGTGGCAAATGAGGAAGAATTTCGGGGCATGCATTAGTGAACACGGAACAGAAAGCAGTATTTAGAGCATCAGCAGTCTCACATTCCGGAACAGGGCAGTCAGCACTGTCACGGAGAAAAACACTGCTAGACACCTGGGAATTAATGCATTGCTAGAACCGTTTCGGGTTAGTGTGCAACATGGAGGGCAGCGTGGTTGAAAAAAAAGCTACGTTTGGCGTCTGCGACGTGCTTCTCATACTGCTTGAACGCAGCGTGGTATTTCTGCCACTGAAAGTCAGTTTGAGAGGAGTTAGCACAACGAAAGAGACATTTATTTTTATTGTTCAGACGTTTTAGTGTTGTGTTAAACCACGCAGATTTTTTCCGTTCACTGTTTGTTATGATGGGAACGTATCTTTTAACTAGGCTCAGAAATTCAGATTTAAACAGCAACCAGTTGCCCCGCCGCGGTGGTCTAGTGGCTAAGGTACTCGGCTGCTGACCCGCAGGTCGCGAGTTCGATTCCCGGCTGCGGCGGCTGCATTTCCGATGGAGGCGGAAATGTTGTAGGCCCATGTACTCAGATTTGGGTGCACGTTAAAGAACCCCAGGTGGTCGAAATTTCCTGAGCCCTCCACTACGGCGTCTCTCATAATCAAATGGTGGTTTTGGGACGTTAAACCCCACAAATAAACCAATCAATTAAACAGCAACCAGTTAGTTTCAAGTAAACGGTGGTGAAAGTCCGCCTCAAAGTTATCATAAAAGGTTGTTAAATCTTGGGACATGCTGTTATAGTCGCCCCTGTCATAAAGCGTGAGTGTTTTTTTTTAAATTCTTGTTGGATTAGACATGTGACATGAAAAAGTAGCATGCAGTATCTAATGATCACTGAGACCATTCAGGTACGCGATATCGGAAAGGTTTCCAGGGTGTGAAGTTAATATTATGTCTGAGATGTTATCCGAATGGTCAGTAGTGCGAGTGAATCGGATTGTTGACAACTTGCGATAACCCAAGTTTAAGACACGTGTTGACGAATTCACTGGCCATGTTACTTTGTGATAGCGTGGAAGCGAGATTTGATCAAGCGATAGATGGGAAATTAAAATCACTAAAAAGCAAGACAGGCGTGTTAGGATACGACTTAGTTATCTGGCCCAATGCATCGTAGAAAGTGGGCAAGAATGCGGCGTCGGCGGAAGGAGGGCGATAGCAAATGCCAAGAAGAATGCGCGGGAAGGATGCAGTGCAACATAGCCATAGCATTTCAAGGGGTGATTGAATTAATATCGGGATACATCGTAGTTGATGGCTTGTGGCGATAAGGAGGCCACCACCACGGGTATTGTCGACTCTATCTTTGCGAAATATATTGAAGTCTGGAAAGAGGGGCAGGATCTCAGAATCGCGAATGGGTGCGTTAAGCCACATCTCAGTAAGCGAAACAACATTACACGAAGATGAGCTGATGAGGCCACATAACGAGTCACGTTTTGGAATTACACTACAGATATTAGTATGTAAGAACGATATGGAAGAATGATTGCGTTTGAGGTTTAGACTGGGGTAACTGCTAGGATTTGCGCTCGACTACCTTGTTGGCCTGCTGGTCGTAGACGAAAGTTTTGCCGCCAGAGAGAATTTTATCGTAGCGCAGCTTGAACTGGAGGTTGTTAGTCTTTCCATAGTCAATAAGGCGTTTACGAGCGAGTCGAGTTGCAGGGGGAAAATCTTCAAAAAGGCCAAAACTTGATCCTTTAAATATGTGCGCTAATGAAAGAATGCGATCTTTGTCTTTGAAATGTGCGAACTTAACAATGACTGGTCTTGGCCTGCCGTTACGATATGATTCGAGTCTATGAGCGCGTTAAACTTCACGCGGATCAATGGTGGACTGAAGATGCTGAGTGCAGTGATCAATGATTAGTTTTTTTGGACTCACGCCAGCTTTCATTAGGAGTGTCTTTTAACTCATAAAAGACGAGGTTGTATCGATGAGACCTGTTGTCGGCGTCATCAGCTCGGGCAGTCAGGGCAGACACATGTGCTACGCAAGCGTCAGTTGCCGCACGAAGTGTGGAAATACCGTATCCGCAATTAGCTCTTATTCGCAACTCGTATTTGAGCACGGCACACAGTGGTTCTCTAACCCAAACTGAATATTTAGTTCATTCAGCACTCGTTGACTCTCTACAATCATACTAATAAACCTTTATTGTTACATATTACGCAAATGCAATAAAGGAAATGCCTAAGGCATGCCACAATGTAAAGCACAACCTCCAGAAATTAGCAGTTGACAGGCCTCCCGCTAAATATTGAAGCTAATTCCCTAGCACTGCACCCTTATTCACGACCATGTGTACTTGGCACTCATGTTGCACAGATGTTGCAGCACGAATAAAAAACAAGCGCAGAGTTACAGCCTTCCTCTATGAAACAGCTGTTCATTAAAAAATTGTTTTTAATTGCTAGTATACCATACGCACAGAAGAAGACAGGTTGGCTTTTTTGCCATTCAGAATTTTTTAGACATAACACAAAAGCTCCGAGGAGTGTAGCAAGTAGACACAAAACTGGAAAATCGTCCCCATTGTAGCACTGTGTCGTCACCTGCATATTACGGTAAACTTTATTTATGCAACACGCCACTTCAATTATGCTACGATTGATGAAGCACCCACAAATGTTTGCATAAATAGAGCGAAAATTTTCTGCCTGTTTGCCTGTCACGTATTTAGCATGTGAGGCGCCGCCACGGAAACATGGCTAACCCCTTGGTTTTCTACGCTCCGCAGGTGAGTAGCTCCTTTTCCATCTTTGCTGAAAGTAAGACAACCGATACTCAATAATGCTCCCATACCCACAAGTGCTTTGTGAAACTTTGTGCAAATGCTTTGATTGTTCCCTGTTGCTTCTATGCTGTGGTGGTGTTGAATCCAACCATGGTCCACCCCGCACTCGATCTACTCCAACAGAAGGTGATTCCGAGCAGGCTCAGATAGCGACAATGACACATATGCTGAAAAACACAAATAACAGCATCAAAGAACTCTCAAATCAGTTTTCTACTAGTCAAGCACTGGCTCTGACCGAAATAAAGGCAATAAAATCAAACCAGCTTACATTAGAAACCAGGCTTATTGACATATGCCTGCATGTATTGAGACTCTCGAGCGTAAATGTAACGAACCTAGCTCCCTCAGCGGTAACTTCGCTCTGGTCCAAGAGGCCTCGGTACGGTTGACGTCTGAGCAAGTTTTGATCCAAAATCACTTGGACGACCTAGAGGATAGGTCAAGGCGTTTAACGCGATTATAACGGTGTTCCTGATGAACGTGAAACTTGGCAACAGACTGAGTAGAAAGCACTAGGCGTATTACCCTCTGTGCTGGGTAGAAAATTCTCGGAATCCGAGATTTAACGTGTCCACCGTTTGGGGCGTTTCACACCGGCAAAGTGTCGGCCTATTATTATAAAATTCTTTTGTTTTAAGACCAGAGGGAACGTGCTGGCATCAAGGCCAAAATTAGAAGAAATGAAGATGTCTGTTGTTGAAGACTTTTCTGCCGCTACAAGAACACTTGCTGGATTCGCCAAAGGCTTACCTGGTTCACCGAAGTTCCAGTTGCGGTACAAGCTCATTGTTAACAATGAGTACTACAAGTATGACGGTACCCGAATTATCGAGCTCAACTCGTTTACTTTTATCTAACCATCTGCAAGTTCTTTCACCTACCGCACAGCATTCGATTGATGAAACACTAACATATGTACACGCGAGGTGAGGTGGTGATTCATTAGCCCCATCTAGTGTGTCTATACTTCTGGCAAGTGTCAGAAGAGTAGTTTACAATTGGATTCACATGATTCTACGATTGATACGTGCGATTCAGGCATGATCGCGCTAACTGAAACCTGGCTTTACCCAGGCGTTGCTGACAAGGAAATCTTTCAAGAGGTGCACAGATTTTGCATTTATCGCTGCAATCGAGAATCGCGTGTAGAATGAGGCGTCATGTTGGTTATCTCACGAAATATACTGTTTTATTATCTCCCAGTTAAACCAGTGCTTGAGGTCGTATGGACACATGCCTAAGGCTTTGCATATGGGGTCTGCTATCGTCCTCCCAGCTCGGCGAGCTTGATAGCCGATTTACATGACGCCATCGTTACTATCACTTCACGCCATCCTAACGCTTTCATTTTTCTGCTGCGAGACTTCAACTTTCCCAACATTTCCTGCACTTCTGACCTTCCGGTAGAAAATCCATTTTGTTCGGAAAGCTTGAGTTTTATTAACCTTTGCTCAGTACTTTCTCTCCACCAGATCGTTCCATAGGCTACTAGATTAGCGAGCGATTCTAGAAACACACTGGACCTTGTATTAACAAGCTGTCCGGATATGATTTCGGATTTATCATACCTACCTGGTTTGAGTGATCATTTAGCCCTATACTTCGAATTGAAGTATTTCCGTCCTCCCAAGTGCAAAGTAAAAAAGAACCTACGTAATTTCAATAAAGTCAACTTTGAGGCTATCAACGATGAGCTGTCTATCTTCGCGGAAGTTTTCTTGGAAGGTTTTTAAAATTTTTGGAGAATGTTTTACGACTCTTTTAAATGAAGTGCTGTGAGAACACGTCGGCGGCGGCGACGCACCGATCAGTTCGTGTCGGCGGTGTCATAGAGAAAGAAGAAGACAAGAGAGGACACTCCGCGAAACCTGGCTTCAAGAAGTGCGTCACGACTACGTAACGAACTAGTGCTCTCACCAAACGTCAGAGGGCGCAAGCGCAAAAAAAACCAGTTATAATCAATGCAACAGAATTGTTTTCACAAAATAATAATTATACGCCTAAATTTGGTATGTTCTTTACACATAAAAACATTTTATTCAATACACCTTACGCGATTATTTTTCTTCAGCCGTACTGTCATAAACACCATCTACCCAGCGACAAGCCCATGCATGACTGACAGCGAGAAGCTTTCGTCCCTTTCGTCAACGTCGGCTGCGTCGGCCTTTTCGTGCGTGAGATAACAGGTGAGGTACGTTTTCAAGCGAAGCTTGTTGAATGACATGTTGTTGGTCTGGTTGGTTCATTTTTTTTTTTCAGAAAACGGTTACACTTGCGCGAATAAGACACCATGCAACAAACATAGAAAGATGCACACACACACGTTGCGCTTCGTGTGTGCGAGTTTGTTTCTTACGTGGCGTCTCATTCACGCAGTTGTAACCTTTTTCTGAAGCTTGTAAGGACTGGGAGGTTCGCTAAAAAGAAAGTTTGTGGCTCTATGCGGCGGCTAGACGGGAACATTGTGCAACGTATGCAGTATAGCAAAGGCGGCACGGCGTCAAGCCGAGGTGACGCGCGCTGCGTCTGCCACGGACGCGAGCGTCTGTGCGCTGAGCATAGCTGGGCAGCTAGGTCATAGGCTCGGTGGCTCGGTGCAAAATATTGAGAAGCGTTCGCTGGGCCTCGCATGCTTCACGACGCGTTTCCCGAAGGCTCGGAACACGAATAATTTTTGGTGTGCCGGAGGCAAATCTGGGCTAGCCAAGTGGCCATCATCTTCGTTTCTTCCCTAGCCTTGTGCCACTAGTGCAAGCTGCCCACAAGTTTTTTTGACGTTTCCAATATAATTTTACCGCACAAATTTCAACTACGATTTTTCTTCCCAATGTACTGCTGATACTGCGTACGTACGAAGGTGTTCTAAAGTTCCCCGGCCGCGATACCATTGCATTACAAGGGATAGCGGCCTGGAAACTTCTGAAGATCTTTGTACGTGGTCTTGACGTATATCTTTGTAAGTCAGAGTTTTATGGGTCAGAGATGTATCACTGGTTTTGTATTGTGCATCGATTAGCTAATCATTCAAAGGGGCTTGTTGGTACACTTATGACGTGCACATATCTTTTTCGTAATTCGACAGCGAAGCATCCACTTACTAACATTTTCAGACCGCGCTGAAGCCATGCCGTCCGCCGGTCCAAGCTACGGCAGCTACTGCTGTGTATCGTGGTGCTTCAACAATGGCAGAACCCACAAGAAGCCTGGGACGAGTTTCTTCCGCATACCACGGGACGGCAGGTGTGTTAAAGCTTTTGTATGGTTTGCATGTCTTTAGGCTTACTGTTCGTACTTGCTCAGTGAGGGTAACAATAAAAAATCACTATTCAAGCACTTCCTCTTTCAGCTGATAGTTCATTGCCAATGAAATATGAAAGCATGGATGCAGTATGCTGGACGCGATGATCTCCTGAGTAAGCCGGCCAGCCTATTGTACGCAACGTGCAATGTTTGTAGCGACCATTTTACTGCTCAAAGTTTCATGGACCCTGGGCACACAAGGCTTACAAGAATGGCTGTTCCCAGTGTGCAACCAGCTGCACCATGTAAGTGATTGACTTAAACTCAAATATGTGAAATAGCAGCCACTTGTATTGAATCAGTGGCGACAGTTAACCGCGAAGATCTTTGTAGCCGATGGAGAAACCTCACTATGGAAGTGACACTTGGAAAGTCTTAAATTTTGTGAATTGTGGGCTATTACCTTCCTAACAGCAGCTTTACATTTCTGTCGTTTTTTGATGCTCTTGACCTGCGCAACTTGTTTTGAAAGACTTTAAAGGGCTATTTCACGTTATCTTCAAGCCTGAATGCACATGTACATATACCTTTCATCGGTGAAAGCTGGCACTGTAGTGTTGGGTTTACACTAAAGTATTTGAGTTTAGCTGAATCCTGCAATAGCTTTGTTATGTTATTACTTCGTTACAGCAGACTTCATTATGGTCTTATATGCTTATATTCAGTTCAACTGGACTAACCATTCCTTCGTTGCATACATTGTTTAAGTTACCCGCAATGTGGAGTAGGGACACTGTGTATTCGCTCGAAGTGATTTGCATAACCTTAAAAAGAATGTTGGGTATCCTGTCTGTATTTTTGTAGCAAATGCGGGCGAACTATACACTTTACTGTGCGTCGCTTGGTCACTGTGTATGCCTTATCTCTCCAGCTCAAGTAATATATTGATGACAAAACCGCTTGTTGAAATGTCTTCGAGCGGATAAGGAACACAGTATGAAGTGGGCACGGTTCACGTTATCACGCTTTTCGTATTTTAGCTTCTCATCAACCTCCTCATCTCAACCCTTCAATATTTTCAAAAGAATACCCAATTTTGTAGCGTTTGATGGGGCTGCGGACGCGGCCATTTTATTTTTAATAGCTTGTGAGTGATAACGTACCATGTAGAGCCTTTGTGAAAAATGATGAGCCAAAGTGGTTTCTTTCTGCTATTTATTAGCCCTGTAATACCGCTCTCGTAGCACCAATTAAGGTCCACAATTCTGAATAAGTGATGACTACAATCTATTTTAGCTCGCAAGCGTCACAGCAACACCCAGACGCAAATCGCTTGGGATCTTAAGTTTTTGATGAAAGCGACGCATAAGCAGAGCCACAAGACCTGTCAGTGTTGTAGCATAAAGTTTGTCTTTCACGTAGTGAGCAAGCTGCAAAGCCCTACCTTTCTGAGGACAAGCAGGCATCAAGTCTGCTTTTTTTCATTTTGGACTAGCTGTTCTTAAGCACAGCCAGCACACTGCACCTTTGCCTTTCTGCTGTATTGTGTCGTGTGGTTTCTGAGCGCTCTTTTTTTTCTATGCATTAATTCGGTCAACCCCAGGCGTGATTCGCGACTTCATTGCTGTGTATATGTCACTTCTTGCTTCTTCATCAGCATTGTGCGCTGTGTTTTTGCCATAGATCCTTACTTACCCACTGGCCCGGTGTGTCATACTTCACCAGCTTCTCGGCTTCTGCCAACTCTAGCGATGTGTGCGTTGTCTGTGTTCTCTCTGTATTTGTTACAATTTATTTGTAAGGCGAGATGCATTTGTTGTCTACCTTTGTCATATTGTGCTTTTTATATTCTCAGACTCTACCTTACCTTTGTATAAAACATTGCGGATACTCTGTCTCTTTGGCTGATATATACATTGATCACTTGTTCCAAAAGAAAAATACAAGCGCGATGAATAAAACCATAGTAAATTATCATTACCTGCATCTCTTTTTATTATAACTTAATCGAAATAAAAATCACGTCACGACCAATTCGCACGAACCACTGAACAAAACAAAACAGGGAATCGCTAAATCAAAACAACCTACAAAAACCATCCATTTGGGCGATGAAAAGTGGTCTGAAATCATGAACTTTCGTCATGGCCAAACGTCGGTTACGCAAAGTAATTCAAAATTTGCGCCAGTGAAACCAAAACAGGAAGCGCACGCCACTTGCTTTCACCAACCACCAGGTGTGCTAGGGTCGATTGGGACGCTGGGGTCTACGGGAGTGTCCACTCTTAACCTTTTTTTATTTCTCTATGGCGGTGTGGCAAAATAATTGTTGGCGGCGGCGCGCCGACTCCTCGGCGCACACCTCTAAATGTTTAACTGTGTATTATCTGTATTAACATTATTGGAATAAATTAGAGTTTTTCACAAAAGTTCGTGAGAAACTTTATGACAAAAAAAAAAAAGACAGAGACTGCTGCACCGTGCGGCGCACAAGCCACCTTCACACAAAACACCTTCTGCGCCGCACGGAAATGACGTCACAAAAATCGTCACGACATACGTCGTTTCCGATTTAGCGCGTTGTTCGAATTTACCGAATCGGAACGTGACTCAGCTGCCCAGCAGACGCTCACTTGCTGCGGCTGCTGCTGGAGTACGGCTGGGTGCTGCTTCTGCGAGCTGTCTACAGGCCTTGTTCTGCTACATATTCGCAAGCCTCGAACATCATCTTCATCTAAGCTGAACCGCTCATTTTCACTGCTATTTTATATTTACTAACGTTGTTTATATCCATCCCAATACGTATTTTTGTGATTTTTCGCGTATAGGCTGATTTAGCCGTATCTGTACGCGGCCCTTTCTTTGGTCATCCGTGTTAACGTGCTTCGTATCTGTGTCGTAGTGCATTTGCGTAATTGACAGCCGTGTTTTAGAATAAATATTCACTTTCTTGTTTCTTTTTTTTTCCATGGTGTAATTCTGAATTGAAAGTGTGCGCAACATGACGCGTGTGTTAGTAGCCGGCGATTCAATGGTGAAATACGTGGACCAGTATTTCCCATCACGCCATGTCTTGTCTGTTAGCGTTGCTGCACACAGAGGAATAAGGATTGAGCACTTGCTCTCAACGATTGCTGACAAGCTGGCCAGTTTTGATGTTTTCATTGTACATGTTAGCACGAACAACACTGTTGACAGTGTCAACATGTGCATGGACAAATATCGCCAGCTCGCTCAGGGAATCATCGAAGGCAATCCCACGTTGCATGCAGCTTTTTCTGCCATTCTTCCTCGGGGGCAGAATCGGTACCGCGAAGGGGAACAGTTGTCTGATGTTTGTCATTTGAATGACCACTACAGGAATGTGAATGCCGCACTCGCACAGCTTTGCCTGGAGAGGGGCTTCACTATCCTGGATAGTCTTGTGGACAGCTGGCCTGGATTCCTGAGCAGGGATGGTGTCCACCTCCACCGGCTTGGCAACAAGGTGCTGGCAGACTTCCTGTACCGCGAAGCCTGTGCCTTGTCCACCCATCTAGAGAGGAGACGCATCCAACAGTCCTACAAGGAGTCCAAGGCATCTGCATGGAGTGGGTGGGCTCGGCAGGAGCACTTAGCCATCAACTTGGAAGTCGATTTTCCTGCACTTGGTATGCACGCAGTTCAATATTCTCCAGCAGTAGGTGGACCTTCCGCTGCACCAACTCCTGTCTGGGAAACCAGCAGTGCTCTCGTACAGAGACACGACACTGACCAACTGGCCAGTACCATTCATGGTATTGGCTTTAGGCTCGTTGGCGGTCTTCGCGTTCGCTGCAAGGGAAGCAAGGCTTGGTGGACCTGGGACAGCCTGCCTTCCCCCATTTTCCATGGCACAAGTGTACCATGCAAGGGAAACACTGAAGAGAGGCCTGTTCAGCCAATGATCCCTAGTCGAGGTGCAAGCACCGCTTGTGACATGAAAATAAGGAGAGTCTCACAGGAGCATGAGAGTGCTCTTGTGCGCTCTTCTGTGGGGGAAGAGGAGGCCAGTGCTGGAAAAGCAGCTGTGCCACAGGCTGTCGGCCAGGGTGGCGACAGTGAGTGGAAACTGGTGCAGTCAAAGAAGAGCCGGCAGAAGGCTGCGGCACTGCACAAGCAAGAACAGACCTCTAAACTGTGTGCAGACAGTGAAGGCAAAGTTCTTGCCGTGACAGCTGCCAAGTCCATCAGGTTCACTTCACCTATGACAGCAGTTGTGAGCCAGAAAGAGATTCAGTCTGCTTCTTCCGCTGTCTGTGGTAGAAAGCCTGAAGGACGAGCCAGTGTCTCGCACAAGGTCATTCGTGATAGTTTTAAAAAGGTGCAGCCTGTTCCTAGCAAGCAGTTGAAAGACTGCTCAGTTAGTTCCACAACTCACTGTGAATCTGTCACGAATGACGCTGTGAACGAGGTTTCTGTCTGCAAAAGCCATCTACCAGCACTGACTCGGGATTGCATGCGAATTGAGCGCGATCCTGGCACAGAGGCTGGTGACCCTATGGAAGCTGGGTGCACTGCAGCTGTGCAGTACAGGTATTGTGAGGCTGCTTTGACATCCAGAAGCAGGCCTGCCAGCCCTGGTGCCCAGGCTATTTGTGTAAACACTGGTGCCAACTCAACTGTCCTCAATAACCCAGTAAATACACTATAGGGTGGGGGTAGCAAAGTTTATTTAAATGAAACATTTGATAACATTCCTTCCTTTAAGAAAAGCTTTGATGAGTGGTGCAGGGAGGGCAGGCATGTAGTCATGATAAATAAGAGTAATAAAAGTCCATTCACATCAGTTGATAAGGAGTTCGAGTATATTAGGATTAAATATAGCTGCATTCACGGTCGCACAATAAAGCCCAGGGGGATAGGAAAGCGACCAAAGCAAGCTTACATTGGTACTGGCTGTAAAATGACAGTATCGGTAAGCCTATGTAAATCGCCTACTCTGCACTACAAGATAACTAAACTACAAGCTAAGCATAACCATCCCACAGAATATTATGATTTGTATCCTCAGAAGAGGCTCTTGAATTATGGAGAAAAAGAATTCTTTGACTTAGCTAAATGTAATATTGGCGCAAAGGATTTTAAAAACTTGGTCGAGCAGAAAACTGGTAAGAAGTTAACTACAAAGGACATTAATAATTACAAGCAATGATTTTCTATTCCTACCAAATGAGCAGGCTCATGGTGAAATGGTTTTAGAGAAGGTAGAGACATTGCTAAAAAATAATCCAACCTGGTTTATTCACTATGAAATGAATCAAAATGATAACCTGCAATTCATACTTCTTCAAACAACGCACATGCGTGAGATTTTGGAAAAGTATCCAGAGATTCCATTTATTGATGGAACGTATAAAGTGAATATTGTGGGTTATATTCTTTACTCTATATTATTTCAAGATGGTCGTGGTCGTGGGAGACCTGTGTGTTATGCCTTCTTACGAAATGAGACGGCTGAAATTGTTGAGCCCATGTTCGCAAAGTTTGTATATTTCAACCCATTTGTTGTGTCTGCTTGTAAAGTAGGGATGATCGATAAAGAACTCAATGAACTGCGCATTTCAACCAGTATTCTTCCTAATTCTAACATGCTTTTGTGTACGTGGCATGTGTTACATTGTTTCCAGCAAAGGGTTAATGAAAAAGCTAGACAGCAACGTGATCAGTTGCTTCCTCTCTTAAAAAGCTTTGTTTATTCCCCCACTGAGCAAGACTACTTCGATAAGCTTGCTGACCTCCAAGCTATGACTTGCACAGATTTCATTTCTTACTATATGCATAACTGGCACTTGTGTGAGGAAATGTGGATACATGCATATCCGCAAGCCCTTTTTACATTTGGTAATAATACTAATAATCGCATTGAGTGCCACAATCAAAAAAATAAAAATTATCTATCTTCAAGCATGCGGTTCAAGCAATGGAAGCATTGGTAGGTTACATTGATAATGATTCTTTATCTCTACAGTTCTCTAAGCTTAAAGAAATGAAACTGAACCTAAACATAAATGATTTCAATGACCCATTTCAGCTAGAATTGTCTCGTAATTGCACTTCTGAGGCTACAAGTAAAGTACTAGAGCAGTCTGAGAAGTTTAAAAATGTAAGTTATCAAGTCACATCTACTCCTAATTCTTATGTTGTAGTTTCACCAAGATCACAGTACAGTGTTTCATTGTGCTTGACTTCTTGCACATGTGCTTTTTATAACCAGTACACTCTGCCTTGTGCACATATTTTAGCAGTGCGTGACTTTACTATCAAGATCTTTTCGACAAGGCTTGCATACCAGACAGGTGGTGCAAGGATCATTTCCTGGGTGAGAGCTGCACAACCACTAGTGCCACACCAGTGGTAACAAGCAGCATTCAGTCACCACCCTGTGTGAAGCTTGACACTGAACAAGAGAAGTATACTTATGCTTATAGGAGTCTTTGCGAAATGTCAAAAACCGTGGCTAACGTATTATCTAATTGTGGTGAGAAAGAGTTAATGGAAAAACTTTCGTCCTGCGAGGCTTTCTTCAGAAGTTTAATCACATTTCCTCGTAACCAAACTTCAGCAGCCATAAAGGCTGCACCAGCTCAGTTAGCACAAACTATTGCCACAAGTTATCTTGGGCATTCTAACAGTACAAAACTTGTGGTACCTTTGCTTAAAGCAAGAAGGGGGCGGCCAAAAAAGTGAGAGCTGTCACGCGTAAATTTTTCCCAAATCAAGTAAAAAAGGCAGGCCTTGCGACGGTTAAAGTAGACATGCTAAATGTCCACAAACGGTATTCTCTTTCAGATGCAGATTTAAATGTTCTGGTACAGGGTACCTCCATATCAGATAGCGTAATCAATGTCGCACAGTATTTAAGTCAGAAAAAATATCCTACTTGTGTCGGCTTTCAGGATGTCTTACTGAGCCGATGTTTACAACTCACTCAAATCAAAGGCCCTTTCGTTCAAACCTTGCATGTTCAGAACCCCAATCATTGGCTTACAGTAACAAATGCTGGTGCGGACAAAAACAGTCTTCATATATGATTAAATTGATCAAGATACCCCTCCTCACGCTGTTAGGCAAATCTGTCATATTCTAAAATTACAATCACCAACATTAACCATTCAAACAATGAAGGCACAAAACCAGTGCAACACACTTGACTGTGGCTTCTTTTCAATGGCTAACATGTATTATATAGCGTCATGCAGAAAACCAGAAACTTTGAACCTTAACGAAGTTATGCTACGCAAACATTTGCTGCAATGCATACAGAATGGTATGATCGAAGACTTTCCCCTCATAAACTCCATGGCTGCTCGCGTACAGCCAAGAGATAGTATTTACAAGTTACGTTGTGTCTGCCGGCAACCACAATATAGTGGGGTAGTATTGGACATTACTTGTGCAGGTTGTTCAAGAGGATTTCACGGAGCTTGTCTCGGCTCTTTAGCAGCTAACTTGGACGAAAAAGTATTCGTTTGTTCTAATTCATGTTTGCTGGTTGCCAAGGAAAAGATACATTCTCCTAATTAATAATAGCATTCCAATTTGGTGTAGACATATGGCAAAATTTCTAGCCATTATTCATGTCTCCTCCTCTAATTTTTGCTTTTCTTTAAAGGGCCACTCACCGGGTTTGGCGATTTTGAGCTTACAAGTGCAATGCGTACATCGGGAGTTTATGGTCACGTCTGCCAAACATTGCAACTCTATGCGCCGCAGAAATGGGTCAAATTTCAAGACGAACACTTCTTCCCCTTTCTTTATGGGGTGCGCCCCCAGAAAAGGAGGGTATGATGTGCACGTATGAATCACCTTACATACACAGCAGTGCAGTGAGGTTGGTCCTCTATGTAGACGACTGTGCTTTGATGCTGGCAACAGTGGCACGTGACATGGCGGGAAATTATTTAACGTGATATGCGTAGTTAACGTAATTTGTTGCTTGAAGAGATTAATAAAACTTCCGATACATATTGAGACGCAATAGAAGAATGTGTTTGTCTTTTTCATTTTTTCCCCGTGAATTGCAACGAGATGCCGAGCTAATGTGCTGGCATTTCGCATGCGTTCGTGTCTCCGCGGTTACTGCATCAAGCAGGCGCCTGTCCTGGAAAAAAAATTAATGGTCCTGCGCATTCGAGCACTCATTACACTCATATTTTCAGCCGCATTAAAGCCAGCGTTTTCAAACAATCTCGCAAAAACAGGCAGTAGACACAAAACAATGCTGGTCAACAAAACAACACCGCTCACGCGCTCGAGGGTTGGGCTTGTTTGAGCACGTCATGTGCACGTGACCTCTTGGTTGGATGCCGGAGAGGGTAGGAAAAAGATTTGGCTTGTGAAGGCTACACGGGGGAGTGGCAAGAGTTTTGAGCTTGCCTCCTTTCATCCTTGTTTCCTGCTGTTAAAAAAGAAGAAACTGTTTTCTCAGCTCGTAATGAACCGATTGAAAAACTTTTTGTGGTATAATGCTCTCCGTTAGATACACAACAACTTTCACAGTCTAACTAAAATTTGTTTAGAGGCCCCGGTGAGTGGCCCTTTAAGGACTGACTTCAGGGATCGAAAGTATGAAGTTAGGCATGTTGGTAATGCATAACTGATCACATAGCACAAAAATTTGACCCAGGACAAGAGAAAGAACAAACACGAATGCTCACTTCCAAGAAGATTTATCTTGAAGAGCTAACACATATATACTCCTGAAATGTGAAAATCAGGCAAATCATTCAAGACGCCTACAACTATCATGCGCAAATATCTTACATTTTCAAAAAAGACAATTTGTTTCGACAAAGCCCGAGACAGAGTGCTGATGCAGTTCAACTCTAGTCTACAAATCCTTTTTGCCTCGATAATTTCTCTTGTCATTTTATTTATTGTTTTTTCTTCCAGCAATAACAATGTCGTGCAAAATCATTTTGCAGCCACACGTGCTGCAATTAACACGCTTGTAACCTAAAGAATGGTCACAATCGTTTCTTGGCCTTGCACTGCAGTAGATGTGGCTCCAAACCACTTTTGTGTGACACCATTACCATTGGGAAAAAAACTACAAGAGAAATTGACATGGCAAAAAAAGATTTGTAGACTAGAGCTGAACTGCATCAGTACTTTCTCTCACTCTCTCTCTAAGGATTTGTCCAAACGAATTGTCTTTCCTGAGGATGTAAGGTTTTCGTGCATGGCAGTTGTGGGCTTTTTGAATGATTTCTCTGTTTTTTGCATTTCAAGAGTATATATGTTTGCCCTTTAAGATAAATCTTGTTGGAGGTGAGCACTCGTCCTTGTTCCTTCTCTTGTTCTGGGTCAAATTTTCAGGTTAAGTGAGGAGTTAACTTTCTGCATGCACCACCTTATTTTTCTTCGTTGTTGTAAGCTAGTGGTGGAGCGTTAACTAAGAGTACATAAAAACATTGCCAAATGTATGTTACCTTGACGAACCAAATTCCTTTGTTGAGGCAATCCTTTCTGTGGTATTCCTTCTTTATTGACTTCTCATCACGTCAAACCTCAAACCTGTCTCTTCCATAAAAGTTCTAGAACTAGTTCTTGCTTTGTTTTGTTTTTTTGCCAAAAGTAGAAAAACTTCCCTTAGTTGAGCAAATTTTCCTGAACTAAAATATATTCTTATGTAATGCACGGAATGAAAAATAAAAAAAAAACAGAAGAAAGTTCTTAGGCTCATCGCTAAATGTCAACTGAATAAGGATTTCGGAAATAATACTGTGAATGGCACACAACAAACACTCATGCATGCAGCCTTTTACAATGTGCAGCTGTAAACTGCAAAAAAAGTATCAGATATTGTATATGATTTCGTTTTTTATCTTTTCAGCATCAGTAACTTGCCCTTTAGGAGAAAAATGTGAATATCAAATTTTCAAAAATAGTCATTTTTGAAAACCTGTCAATATATCAAAATGGTTTAGTTGATTCATGATTATGCAAGCAGTTCTTGCATGCCTGTGGCACTGGGATTGTTAATGTAGGCAGGCTGAGTTTGTTATGTTCTAAAGCCTCAGCATTTTGGTGTTTTATTACATGCAAATATTTTAGAATTCAATTATCAAATTTGCTCACAATGAGTTTGCTACAAATTAAGCAACCAAAGTCTGTGTATATATTGCCCACATTAACGTCACACTGCCACAAGTCTCTAGGTGGAGCCTGACCGCTACAGAGCGCATTCTTGTGTGGCGGATAGAGAAAAGTCTTGCAATGAAGTGATGCTAAGCAGCTTCTAATAATAAACAAGACTGGCACTTTTGCCCGCGGACCAACAGGCAGAAAATACATATGACAACAGGAGTCTTTTCACTGCTGTGGTGGGCAAGTTGAAATTTTCAGGTACCATTTTTTAAACTCTTTCATTTATCTTTTGTTTTTTTCGTCTGTTTTCTTCATCTTGTACAGGTCCAGTACAATGTGGACTCACCCTGTTGTCAAGTCGTCAGGAAGTTGGATGATGCTGTCTTCTTGCAGCTAAATTATGCAACTACTAAGAAGGGCATCAGAATTCTGTTTTGTAGCAGTTACTTTACAAATAAATGTTACTTGATATTTTCTAGGTTGTAGTAGTGTCATTGTGTATTCATGAACCAAGACATTACATGAGACAGCAATTCAAGTACACAGCAAAAAAAGTGCTGCTATGAGCACCTGTTTTTAATATCACCTGGTCATTCTTAATTTTGGTCTTTTATTTATCGCACATCAAGTAGCCCCGATTGCTTGGTTTACACGCTGAGAGAAAATTTAGCTCCCTTTCTTGCACGCCAAAGGTTGCTGGAAGTGAAACAGCGTTGTCAGCATTCTGATAGATACTTTGAAAATGAACGTGAAAACGACGGAGGCACAAGACAAAGGCGAAGTACTGAGTCTTTCTCATCTCGTGTCTGCGTCGTGTTCGTGGTCGTTTTTCAAGAATGCATAGTTTCCAACTCGACCTTACTGATATATTGTGAAAACTTTTTGAAAACAAGAATCCCCGAAGTTAAGTATCAGACTTTCACATAGAATACATCACTTCTAGCGTCAACAGTTGAGCTATTGCAAAGCTTTGATAAGTCGCAATACACATAAAAGCAAGTATGGTCATGCTTCACAGCGTTGAGAAAGCACTGCGGTAAAGCCAGCGTGAGCAGAAGAGCATTACATGATACGAAATGAACGCATGCACAGACCACTTGTGCATCAAACAAATATAAGCATTTGGGACTGCTCAGGCCAAATATGCATCTTGGATCGTCCGTTTCAGGGAGACAATAAGACAATTACCAAAACATAATCAAGCTTCACTGCATCAAATAAGCACTGCGGTAAAGCCAGCGTGAGCAGAAGAGCATTACATGATACGAAATGAACGCATGCACAGGACAATTGCGCATCAATCAAATATAAGCATTTGCGACTGCTCAGGCCAAATATGCATCTTGGCACGTCCGTTTCAGGGAGACAAAAAGACAATTACTAAAATATAATCAAGCTTCATTGCATCAATGAAAGCACTGCGGTAAAGCCAGCGTGAGTAGAAGAGCGTTACATGACACGAAATGAACGCATGCACAGACCACTTGTGCATCAAACAAATATAAGCATTTGGGACTGCTCAGGCCAAATATGCATCTTGGATCGTCCGTTTCAGGGAGACAATAAGACAATTACCAAAACATAATCAAGCTTCACTGCATCAAATAAGCACTGCGGTAAAGCCAGCGTGAGCAGAAGAGCATTACATGATACGAAATGAACGCATGCACAGGACAATTGCGCATCAAACAAATATAAGCATTTGCGACTGCTCAGGCCAAATATGCATCTTGGCACGTCCGTTTCAGGGAGACAAAAAGACAATTACCAAAATATAATCAAGCTTCATTGCATCAATGAAAGCACTGCGGTAAAGCCAGCGTGAGTAGAAGAGCGTTACATGACACGAAATGAACGCATGCACAGACCACTTGTGCATCAAACAAATATAAGCATTTGGGACTGCTCAGGCCAAATATGCATCTTGGATCGTCCGTTTCAGGGAGACAATAAGACAATTACCAAAACATAATCAAGCTTCACTGCATCAAATAAGCACTGCGTTAAAGCCAGCGTGAGCAGAAGAGCATTACATGATACGAAATGAACGCATGCACAGGACAATTGCGCATCAAACAAATATAAGCATTTGCGACTGCTCAGGCCAAATATGCATCTTGGCACGTCCATTTCAGGGAGACAAAAAGACAATTACCAAAATATAATCAAGCTTCATTGCATCAATGAAAGCACTGCGGTAAAGCCAGCGTGAGTAGAAGAGCGTTACATGACACGAAATGAACGCATGCACAGACCACTTGTGCATCAAACAAATATAAGCATTTGGGACTGCTCAGGCCAAATATGCATCTTGGATCGTCCGTTTCAGGGAGACAATAAGACAATTACCAAAACATAATCAAGCTTCACTGCATCAAATAAGCACTGCGGTAAAGCCAGCGTGAGCAGAAGAGCATTACATGATACGAAATGAACGCATGCACAGGACAATTGCGCATCAAACAAATATAAGTATTTGCGACTGCTCAGGCCAAATATGCATCTTGGCACGTCCGTTTCAGGCAAACAAAAGGACAAATACTAAAATATGATCAAGCTTCACTGCATATAAAAGCACTGCGGTAAAGCCAGCATGTGCAGAAGAGCATTACATGATACAAAATGAACGCAAGCACAGGCCACTTGTGCATCAAACAAATATAAGCATTTGCGACTGCTCAGGTCAAATATGCATCTTGGCACGTCCGTTTCAGGCAAACATAAGGACAAATTCTAAAATATGATCAAGCTTCACTGCATCAAAAAAGCACTGCGGTAAAGCCAGCGTGAGTAGAAGAGCGTTACATGACACGAAATGAACGCATGCACAGGCCACTTGTGCATCAAACAAATATGAGCATTTGGGACTGCTCAGGCCAAATATGCATCTTGGATCGTCCGTGTCAGGGAGACAATAAGACAATTACCAAAACATAATCAAGCTTCACTGCATCAATAAAAGCACTGCGGTAAAGCCAGCGTGTGCAGAAGAGCATTGCATGATACGAAATGAACGCATGCACAGGCCACTTGTGCATCAAACAAATATAAGCATTTGCGACTGCTCAGGCCAAATATGCATCTTGGCACGTCCGTTTCAGGGAGACAAAAAGACAATCACCAAAATAAAATCAAGCTTCACTGCATCAATGAAAGCACTGCGGTAAAGCCAGCGTAAGCAGAAGAGCATTACATTATACGAAATGAACGCATGCACAGGCCACTTGTGCATCAAACAAGTATAAGCGTTTGCGACTGCTCAGGTCAAATATGCATCTTGGCACGTCCGTTTCAGGGAGACAAAATTACAATTACCAAAATAGAATCAAGCTTCACCGCATCAATAAAAGCACTGCGGTAAAGCCAGCATGTGCAGAAGAGCATTACATGATACAAAATGAACGCAAGCACAGGCCACTTGTGCATCAAACAAATATAAGCATTTGCGACTGCTCAGGTCAAATATGCATCTTGGCACGTCCGTTTCAGGGAGTCAAAAAGACAATTAACATAATATAATCAAGCTTCACCGCATCAATAAAAGCACTGCCGTAAAGCCAGCGTGAATAGAAGAGCATTGTATGTAATGAAATGAACGCATGCGCAGACCACTTGCGCATCAAACAAATATAAGCATTTGCGACTGCTCAGGTCAAATATGCATCTTGGCATGTCCGTTTCAGGCAAAAAAAGGACAAATATTAAAACATGATCAAGCTTCACTGCATCAAAAAGCACTGCGGTAAAGCCATCGTGAGCAGAAGAGCATTACGTGATACGAAACGAACGCATGCACAGGCCACTTGTGCATCAAACAAATATAAGCATTTGCGACTGATCAGGTCAAATATGCATCTTGGCACGTCCGTTTCAGGGAGACAAAAAGACAATTACCAAAATATAATCAAGCTTCACTGCATCAATAAACCACTGCGGTAAAGCCAGCGTGAGCAGAAGAGCATTACATGATACGAAATGAACGCATGCACAGGCGACTTGTGCATCAAACAAATATAAGCATTTGCGACTGCTCAGGCCAAATATGCATCTTGGCACGTCCGTTTCAGGCAAACAAAAGGACAAATTCTAAAATATGATCTAGCTTCACTGCATCAACAAAGCACTGCGGTAAGGCCAGCATGAGCAGAAGAGCATTACATGATACGAAATGAACGCATGCACAGGCCACTTGCGCATCAAACTAATATAAGCATTTGCGACTGCTCAGGCCAAATATGCATCTTGGCACGTCCGTTTCAGGGAGACAAAAAGACAATTACCAAAATATAATCAAGCTTCATTGCATCAATGAAAGCACTGCGGTAAAGCCAGCGTGAGCAGAAGAGCATTACATGATACGAAAGGAACCCATGCACAGGCCACTTGTGCATCAAACAAATATAAGCATTTGCGACTGCTCAGGTCAAATATGCATCTTGGCATGTCCGTTTCAGGCAAACAAAAGGACAGATACTAAAACATGATTAAGCTTCACTGCATCAAAAAAGCACTGCGGTAAAGCCAGCGTTAGCAGAAGAGCATTACATGATACGAAATGAACGCATGCAAAGGCCACTTGCGCATCAAACAAATATAAGCATTCGCGACTGCTCAGGCCAAATATGCATTTTGGCACGTCCGTTTCAGGGAAACAAAAAGACAATTACCTAAATGTAATCAAGCTTCACTGCATCAATAAAAGCACTGCGGTAAAGCCAGCGTGAGCAGAAGAGCATTACATGATGCGCAATGAACGCATGCACAGGCCACTTGTGCATCAAACAAATATAAGCATTTGCGACTGCTCAGGTCAAATATGCACCTTGGCATGTCCGTTTCAGGCAAACAAAAGGACAGATACTAAAACATAATTAAGCTTCACTGCATCAAAAAAGCACTGCGGTAAAGCCAACGTGAGCAGAAGAGCATTACATGATACGAAATGAACGCATGCAAAGGCCACTTGCGCATCAAACAAATATAAGCATTCGCGACTGCTCAGGCCAAATATGCATTTTGGCACGTCCGTTTCAGGGAGACAAAAAGACAATTACCAAAATGTAATCAAGCTTCACTGCATCAATAAAAGCACTGCGGTAAAGCCAGCGTGAGCAGAAGAGCATTACATGATGCGCAATGAACGCATGCACAGGCCACATGCGCATTAAACAAATGTAAGCATTCGCGACTGCTCAGGCCAAATATACATCTTGGCACGTCCGTTTCAGGAAGACAAAAAGACAATTACCAAAATATAATCAAGCTTCACTGCATCAATGAAAGCACTGCGGTAAAGCCAGCGTGAGCAGAAGAGCATTACATGATACGAAATGAACGCATGCACAGGCCACTTGTGCATCAAACAAATATAAGCATTTGCGACTGCTCAGGCCAAATATGCATCTTGGCACGTTCGTTTCAGGCAAACAAAATGACAAATTCTAAGATATGATCAAGCTTCATTGCATCAACCAAGCACTGCGGTAAAGCCAGCGTGAGCAGAAGAACATTACATGATACGAAATGAACGCATGCAAAGGCCACTTGCGCATCAAACAAATATAAGCATTCGCGACTGCTCAGGCCAAATATGCATTTTGGCACGTCCGTTTCAGGGAGACAAAAAGACAAATACCAAAATGTAATCAAGCTTCGCTGCATCAATGAAAGCACTGCGGTAAAGCCAGCGTGAGCAGAAGAGCTATACATGATACGAAACGAACGCATGCACAGGCCACTTGTGCATCAAACAAATATAAGCATTTGCGACTGCTCAGGCCAAATATGCATCTTGGCACGTCCGTTTCAGGGAGACAAAAGGACAATTACCAAAATATAATCAAGCTTCACTGCATCAATAAAAGCACTGCGGTAAAGCCAGCGTGAGCAGAAGAGCATTACATGATACGAAATGAACGCATGCACAGGCCACTTGCGCATCAAACAAATATAAGCATTCGCGACTGCTCAGGCCAAATATGCATTTTGGCACGTCCGTTTCAGGGAGACAAAAAGACAAATACCAAAATGTAATCAAGCTTCGCTGCATCAATGAAAGCACTGCGGTAAAGCCAGCGTGAACAGAAGAGCTATACGTGATACGAAACGAACGCATGCACAGGCCACTTGTGCATCAAACAAATATAAACATTTGTGACTGCTCAGGCCAAATATGCATCTTGACACGTCCGTTTCAGGCAAACAAAAGGACAAATTCTAAAATATGATGAAGCTTCACTGCATCAACCAAGCACTGCGGTAAAGCCAGCGTGAGCAGAAGAGCATTACATGATACGAAATGAACGCATGCACAGGCCACTTGTGCATCAAACAAATATAAGCATTTGTGACTGCTCAGGTCAAATATGCATCTTGGCACGTCCGTTTCAGGAAAACAAATAGACAAATACTAAAATATGAACAAGCTTCACTGCATCAACCAAGCACTGCGGTAAAGCCGGCGTGTGCAGAAGAGCATTGTATGATACGAAATGAACGCATGCACAGACCACCTACGCATCAAACAAATATAAGCATTTGCGACTGCTCAGGTCAAATATGCATCTTGGCATGTCCGTTCAGGCACACAAAAGGACAGATACTTAAACATGATCAAGCTTCACTGCATCGAAAAAGCACTGCGGTAAAGCCAGCGTGAGCAGAAGAGCTATACATGATACGAAACGAACGCATGCACAGGCCACTTGTGCATCAAACAAATATAAGCATTTGCGACTGCTCAGGCCAAATATGCATCTTGGCACGTCCGTTTCAGGGAGACAAAAAGACAATTAGCAAAATATAATCAAGCTTCACTGCATCAATAAAAGTACTGCGGTAAAGACAGCGTGAGCAGAACAGCATTACATGATACGAAATGAACGCATGCACAGGCCACTTGCGCATCAAACAAATATAGGCATTCGCGACTGCTCAGGCCAAATATGCATCTAGGCACGTCCGTTTTAGGGAGACAAAAAGACAATTACCAAAATATAATCAAGCTTCACTGCATCAAAGAAAGCACTGCGGTAAACCCAGCGTGTGCAGAAGAGCATTACATGATACGAAATGACGCATGCACAGGCCACTTGTGCATCAAACAAATATAAACATTTGTGACTGCTCAGGCCAAATATGCATCTTGACACGTCCGTTTCAGGCAAACAAAAGGACAAATTCTAAAATATGATGAAGCTTCACTGCATCAACCAAGCACTGCGGTAAAGCCAGCGTGAGCAGAAGAGCATTACATGATACGAAATGAACGCATGCACAGGCCACTTGTGCATCAAACAAATATAAGCATTTGTGACTGCTCAGGTCAAATATGCATCTTGGCACGTCCGTTTCAGGAAAACAAATAGACAAATACTAAAATATGAACAAGCTTCACTGCATCAACCAAGCACTGCGGTAAAGCCGGCGTGTGCAGAAGAGCATTGTATGATACGAAATGAACGCATGCACAGACCACTTGCGCATCAAACAAATATAAGCATTTGCGACTGCTCAGGTCAAATATGCATCTTGGCATGTCCGTTCAGGCACACAAAAGGACAGATACTTAAACATGATCAAGCTTCACTGCATCGAAAAAGCACTGCGGTAAAGCCAGCGTGAGCAGAAGAGCTATACATGATACGAAACGAACGCATGCACAGGCCACTTGTGCATCAAACAAATATAAGCATTTGCGACTGCTCAGGCCAAATATGCATCTTGGCACGTCCGTTTCAGGGAGACAAAAAGACAATTAGCAAAATATAATCAAGCTTCACTGCATCAATAAAAGCACTGCGGTAAAGACAGCGTGAGCAGAACAGCATTACATGATACGAAATGAACGCATGCACAGGCCACTTGCGCATCAAACAAATATAGGCATTCGCGACTGCTCAGGCCAAATATGCATCTAGGCACGTCCGTTTTAGGGAGACAAAAAGACAATTACCAAAATATAATCAAGCTTCACTGCATCAAAGAAAGCACTGCGGTAAACCCAGCGTGTGCAGAAGAGCATTACATGATACGAAATGACGCATGCACAGGCCACTTGTGCATCAAACAAATATAAGCATTTGCGACTGCTAAGGTCAAATATGCATCTTGGCACGTCCGTTTCAGGGAGACAAAAAGACAATTACCAAAATATAATCAAGCTTCACCGCATCAAAAAAAGCACTGCGGTAAAGCCAGCGTGTGCAGAAGAGCATTACAAGATATGAAATGAACGCATGCAATGACCACTTGCGCATCAAACAAATATAAGCATTTGCGACTGCTCAGGCCAAATATGCATCTTGGCGCGTCCTTTTTAAACAGACAAAAAGACAATTACCAAAAGATGAATAAGCTTCACTGCATTGCAAAAGCATTGCGGTAAAGCCCATAAGTAAATGATGTGCAGCAATCAGAGGATATATGCCTTATTCATTGCACCCACCTGTTGGTGTATTAAAGCTGCTCACAATTGGCAGGCTATTATGTGAGTGAGAGGCCATACCTGATGTGATAATAGCTGTTACATTTCTTTGATTGCTCACTTTGGGAACTATAGCTGGTTGATCGCAAGTTGAATTTGCATGAGTCCTTGAGTAACTTAGCCATGTGCCATCATTGCACATGATGTCTTAGCTGTCACAGAGTTATATAGATAGATTGACGTGGCGTGGCTTTGATTGCACGCGCAGTGCTGTTTAGGTTAACTGCTGCAGATGGGGAATAAATATTTAAAATCTCGTGGTGCGCGATACATTTGGTCAGGCATGCAGGGCTTATTCCTAATGTACGGCTCCTGCTTACGAGCTGCGCAGTCTGCGGTCTGCGCCGACGGACAAACTGATGGTGGAAGAAAAATTACTCTGTCCCACTATAGGGAACCATGCATACGTGTGAAACAGCGGGCGCTAAGGCTTACAAAGGCGGTGCCGTTGACGCTGGCTCTCATTGCGGCGTTGCGCAGGAGATCAACCTGGGGACGAGGCGCTAAGCACGCAGTGATGGACCGGTGTTTCCTACTGTAACATGCCAATCACTGCTAATGGGTGAGAGAGACAATACTCTTATTAAATGCAGAGACCTTCAGTACACTTTTAACTAAGTATAACGCGCACTCTGCTCATTTTCATTGTTCAACAACGCACAAGAGAATTCTATCACTAGCACTACCTTGGAGGTCAATATCCAGTGCCTAATATGGGGTGGCCAGTGAACGGTTGTGCAGTGCTAGCAGTCAGTCAGTCAAGAACTTTAATATATGGTCCTGAGGAGTTTAAGCCACCAGGGTGCCCACGTGGGACATCCTAGCAGCCGCTACCGTAGGCGACGCCCGAGTCGGGGCGGGAACGTGGTGGCGTTCCGCCAGTTCTTGGGCCCTCTGGACTGCCTTAAGTTGGTTTCGGAGATTGGGGCTCCTGAGTGCCTCCTCCCAGTCGGACTCACTGGTGAGAGGTCCCTGAGGTAACTCAGGGACCTCTCACCAAGAGTCATTTTTTTTATTAAGGAACTCATTATCAGATGATGCTTGCGTCGGTGGTGCGAGTCGAGAGAGGGGAGTGTAGCAGGGAAGAGAGATGGTGAGGGGACGCGCATGCGCAGAAAGCGTGGTCACGCCGCACACAGCATTGAACTCGACCATAACATGCTTGGCATCTAAAATGGCCCCAGTGTACGAGAGAAAATTGCTGGATCTGCAGTCAAAGATTTTCCGCCAAAGAAATGTAGACTGCAGGCTCTAGATCACCTCACCGGCTGCCATTCGGTTCAGCACATTAAAAATATCAGTTAATTTACATGGAGCACACTACGAACTATAGCTACATGTACTTTATAAATGTGCCCGCAAAATCACCTGTAAATTTACACGGTGGACACTAATCCAGAGTTCCCGCCTGTTTCTGAAGCATTGTTACAGCAGAACACTGAAAAACATTGCTGCAGGTGCATATATATATATATATATATATATTTATATATATATAGTTATATATATATTCACACAGTAATTCATACACGCCATTCTAACAACCTGACACATACACATGGCCCCACTCATGGGTAGGCTGCTGTGAGAAGCATGCACAGTAGCTTTCGTTGACACTCACAGTGCATCATGTTACTGTAACATAAACAACAGCGTCATAAGGCTAGACTATATTTTAGTTTTATGACATTCTTTGGCTCTCAAGGAGCAGGATGCTCTTCTTGAAAAGAAAAAGAAAAGGGAGATGCCATGCACAGTATACAGGAATCGATGCATAATTCGAAGCAGTCAGGAAGGAGAAAACCATTCTGTACAATTAAGACGTGGTTATTATGATTTGCATGTTAGGAAATTTCATTTATGGTCATCATACAGTGGTATGCAATGCAAATTTCGCTGTATATTAAGCTACCGAAATTGCTGCAAGCACACCAAGAGCCCGGCATGTAAAACACGTGTTGCATGATTGTATGTCATAATTTACATGTTACCATTTGCTCTTTATGTTCATTATGCAGTCACGTCCATGACTCAATCAAACTCAGATCAAGCCGTGAGCCTCAGTCTGAATGAGCTGCATAAGTTTTGCTGACCTAAGGTCACGTCACATTAATTTTGGTACAAACCAAGCTATAGCAAAATAACCGCAAGCACACCATGAGCGTGACATGCATGTGAGCCCATTCGTGACATGCAGGTCATGGTTTTCCCATTACCACACCCTTGATTTATGTTATTTGTACAAAAATATCTCGTCATATCATATTTGGCATATATCTATATAATGAAACGGCTGCGAGTGTACCAATCATTGTATAACGGTATGTATACCAATTTTGGGGTGTACATCCCTTTGATGATATGCTAAGGAGTGCACAAGGTCGTAAGCGGCTAGATAGATAAATATATATATATATATATATAGAGAGAGAGAGAGAGATTGTTTGATTGTATGATTGATTGATTCAATGTCACAGAAGTTCACTAAGAAATGCATTGCATTTGAAGTTAAACAATTGTAGAAAATCAGCTTTTATAGTATATTGCATGAATGGCACCAGTGCTCTATCTGGCCTATTAAATGCATATTATTTAATTTATTGTTATATAAATATACAGAACACACTTACTTCATTTGCATAACCCTCTGAAGAAAGTAGCATGTTACGATCACAAATCTGTAATGGCTGGATGGCTCATTGGGATGTTGTCACTCTCTCACCACATTGCTTGTATTGCCTCTGTTGGCAATAAAATGCCAATGATAACCCCATTTCATTCATAGACAGTGCCAAGTTTACTGCCTACATCGCAGATCAGTGGGCTTGGGCTGAAGGCTGCTGTTGTGAACGCGTGTTGCCACTTGCATTACATCGTCAAAAACTTTACAGTGTTACAAAATAGAAAAAAATAAAGTATTTCTCGAGTTCAAAAAACAATACTTCCCTGTAACTTCACATATCTTTAGCTAATATATATAACTTTATGAATACTTTTAGTCCACTAAGTGACCAGCAAAGTTCGTTTTTAATGAACACTGAGCTTTTTTCTAAAAAAAAAAGTGAAATTGGATTTTATTTTTCAGACGATATATCTTGAGCACCTTAATTGTTTTTACTTCATAGCATGTTGAACAGGCTGCTATGACATATTATTTGTGCCGTTTTATTTTGACATGCTTCCACAGTGAATATCGAATTTCACAAATTTATTCAATTTGGCTCGTGCCAAAATCTCTTAATGAGTTTATATACATAAAAAGTAATTTATTTATAGTACATTATCTCATTAGCTTGCCATAAACACCATTTTATTGAGTGCATCCTAAAGACATCCTTTGAATGAAAATTGTTGTTTGATACCCTCTAGCCGAGTCGGTGAAAAGCTATAAACTAGCACGAACAGGCAGGAAAATTTTCGTCTACGGAAATTAGCAAGCAGAGCAAGTTTTAAACACAAAAAAAAATGTGGTGATTTTTAAGCCAGATTTTGCAAAAAGCTGTTGGAGAGTGAGAATCATTTTAGTGGAGAGTTGGAGATGTTTCTCTGGCTTTTCGACTGACATGTTACTCCAGATACTAGATGATAACTATGATATATGCAGTGATAAATACATAACACATGCACTCACACACGTGCACTACACTATTTGCGATGTTTCATTCAGAGTTGGGGCCCAAAATAATGTCAGTAGCACTTGTGTGGCATGTAACGCACTGGAGCTACATTGCCATGGGCCTAAAATATCTGTTGACTCTATTTAAAAGTATGACCCTCCTTAAAAAGTATAAGTGATTGCTGTCTATATCTAACAAATTCTGGCATTTTGGATTATATTTATCATACCTTTATCTCGTGTTTGTTTAATACTATTGAGATTTTGGTATAATTTTAAACAATCAAAAAATATTCCCCTTGTTTTTTTTGGTCTTTTGTTTCTATTCTATTTGGTCTTTTGTTTTCAAACAAAAGACCAAATAGAATGGTACTGCACAATACTACTTGGACTTTTCAAATACTTTCACACCATTAATTCTGACACGTCAACTCTATCATGCTGTGTCCAAACTTTTATTGCATGACTTCATCAGTGTACTACTATGATTTACTTTAGAGTTTTGCCTCTAAATTCAAGTTTACAGACTTTAACAAAATAGTACGATCTTTTCAAGACAGTGTATTGGAAGGCTCCAGACAATTTGAACCCCATTGGGTTCTTTATTGTGCCCTAGTATTCCACCTGACGTGGTTCTCTAGGATTTCACTTCTACAGAAATGCAACCGTGGTGCCTGGATTAGTCAAAGCTGCATCTATTGGGCGAGTAGGCGAGTACTGTATGAGCCACTGAAGCGGCACCACCTCTGAAAATATAAGTGCATACATGTGCACCAGCCTATACATGCAAGCGCTTCTCTTGAATAAAAAATGATTTTTTTGTGGCTAAAGTATTTTCTTGCTATTTTTTTTCTTCAGGCTTAGAAATGGCATAAAAAAGACATTCACAAACTTTATTGATAATGACTAACCAGCCTAAAAATTGATAAAGCGGTTTCATTTAAAAGGAAAGGAGACTTTGGTACATTAGAATTGTCATTTACTGATTTTATTGCAAGAAACACCTCAAGGCCCTTACTTGTAGGGATAGATTACATAAGGAGGAAGGAAAAACAGATAAGCTGTAGCATCAATAAAAAGCAGAACAACAATACTCATCAAACAAACACCTAAAAAAGTGTGACATAAAAAACAAATTATACAAAAATTGCAATTCTGAAAATAGAAAAGCTCTAGTGAGACAGCCTACAAATGGGTAATATTTTTAATAAGTCTATTAAATTTAAGTGTATCCATTTCAGTTGCAATATAAGGAGGCAGCCAGTTCAACTTAATAATGGTTTCAGGGATGAATGATTTAGCAAAGTTGGAAGTACAGCAAGCTATGTGTTTAACTTTGAAAGGACGATGGTGATGTGGAAATATGATTGGAAAAAAATTAAGTAATGAGTGGCAGTATATTTTATTAAAAAGAGCTAAAAAAGCTAGTGTACAATGATGGTAAAGGTTATCAAGACCAGCACAAGCCTTTAGGACTGACACACCAGTGAAATGATAGTAATCAGAAAAAAAAAATCTGTTGCATTTTTCTGGAGAGATCGATGTTACCCATGATGTACGCCTAATCCAGGTGCCACATCTATGAAGTATACTCTATACTTTAGGATGAACTGAAGTAAAGTGGGTGAGTTTATGCACCTGTGTAGGAGCATGTTGCAGATTACATTTTGAGAGGCAGAGAGGTAGTGGAAACTACAAAGCGAAATAGGTATGACAGTTCCATGTCAGGTCAAACATAGAATGAAGAAACATTTAAATAGTTGTCAGTGGAAGCTGAATCAATATTTTTGTCATTAGGAGTATGTGAAGTTCAAAAAGCAGCATGAAACTTTTTGTAAATGTGACAGGTTAGCCTTACACTTATTTAGAAATGTAGCCATGATGAGCACCAAGTTGTAATTGAACAGAGGTTGCTTTATAATAACTGATAGCCAGAGTTACTTTTCATGGCTCAGTACACTACAAATGTGGTCATCAGTGAAAAAGTCTAGTTTGAGAGAGAGAGAGAGAAAACATTTATTGAAAGAAGCTTGTTAGTGAAGGTGAGAGGGTCCCTTATTCCAGGAACCCTCTGGCTTGGACAGCCCGCCGAGCTCGAGCGACGAGTTGACGCTGCTCGACCAGGTCCGGCTGGGAGATCGCAGCCTCCCACGCTTCACTGAGGAGGTCTTGGTCCGCATCTCGTGCTGCTGCTCGTAGTCTTGGGACGCTTACTTTGCACTGCAGTAGGAGGTGCGCCAGAGTGTCTGCCACATTGCAGTGAGGGCAGATGTAGCTGTGCAACGTTGGCCTCATATGGTGCAATAGTACGCCGTGTGTGAACGTGTTGCTTTGAAGACGCCTATAGTCAGTCCCTTTGTCTCTTGTGAGTTTTGGATGTGGCGGGGGGTATAACCTGCGTTCTAGCCGATAATGTTGCAATAATGCATGGTACGTTAGTGGTATGGCTTCTCTTGTCTCTGATTCTGTTGTTGAGTGGGAGGTGCCTCGGATCTTGTATGGGAGTGCCCGGTTGACGCATTCGCGGGCTGCGGTGTGTGCCTCTTCATTTCCCTCGAGACCTTCATGACCCGGAATCCACACGATGCATGTGTAGGGAGGAGGATTGTTCATGCGCTTTAGTAGCCTAATCGCCCCCGTGGAGACCCTGCCTTTCAGGTAGTTCTGTGCCGCTGTTTGTGAGTCGGTAAGGACCACGATGGGATCCTCACTCGTCTGGGTGGCGAGTGCTATAGCAGCCTCTTCAGCTGTTTCCGCACGTTTGGCGAGGATAGTCACCGATGCCAGTACTGCGCCCTTGCAATCTACGACGGTAATCACGAAGGCATTACGTCTCGGATATTTGGCTGCGTCCATGTATCGCGCCTGCGGGCCATTGCCATGTTTTTTCCGGATCATGTTAACCCTGGCGAGCCGCCTTTCTCGGTGATGTTGAGGATGCATGTTCCGAGGGATCTGCTGAATTTCAAGGCTTTCTCGCAGCTGTGACGGTATTTTGCCTTTGCGTTCTTCGTTGGGTTCTAGAGTGGTCTGGTATCCTGTGCGTCGAAGCACGGCTTGCCCTGTGAGTGACAGCTTGAGTCTCTCGACCTGGTTGATGAGGTGTGCTTCGGTGAGTTCTTCCCACGTATTATGAACTCCCATGCGAAGCAGTCGGTCAGTGGAGGCGGCTGGCGGCAGTCCTAGGGCAAGCTTTGTAGCCTTTCGTATCAGCAGATTAAGTTTTTGTTTATCCGCTGTCTTCAGGTTGAGGTAGGGAGTTCCGTACGTTATGCGGCTGTAAAAGAGAGCTTGTACCATTTTTAGGATGTCGTGCTCTTTGAAGCCACTGCGGCGATTTGCCACCCTTCGGATTAGGTGGGTGAGCTGTGTCACAGTGTTCTGCAGCCGAGGTAGGGCAGCGGAGCCAGACCCATCTTTATGTATGTGTAGTCCAAGGACTCGAAGCGTGTCAACTTGTGGTATTTGGACTCCCTGTAGAAAGACTTGTGGGTCAGGAGTGTCGTAGCTTGGTGGTCTACCCCGGGTGCGTGCCGCAAGTACTAACAGTTCCGACTTTTCTGGAGCACATTGGAGGCCGCAGGTCTTGAGATATCCTTCAGTGATGTTAATCGCCTCTTGAAGTCGGTCCTCCTGTTCACCCGTGCTTGAACCTCTTGTCCACATAGTGATATCATCGGCGTATAACGCGTGATGTATCCCAGGGACAGCGTCCAAGAGACGTGGGAGCTTAAGGAGGGCCAAGTTGAAAAGCACTGGTGATATCACTGAGCCCTGCGGCGTGCCTTTGTTAGGGAGTTGAAAAAGCTCGCTCCTGATATTGGCAATCCCTACAGTGGCAGTGCAGTTGGTGAGGAAAGCCAACATATAGGCGTATGTCTTGGCACCGCAGCCGACATCTTCCAGGCTACGCAGAATGGCTTCGTGGCTCATATTGTCAAATGCGCCCTTTGCGTCCAAAGCTAGAACAGATGACTTACTGTGCTTGCTCAAGCGGAGAAGAATATCTTCCTTTATCTGCAAGAGGACGTCTTGTGTGCTGAGCATTTGGCGGAAGCCGAACATGGTGTTCGGATAGTGACCATTGTCTTCGAGATGTGTGGTGAGCCGCTCGTTTACCATGTGCTCAAAGAGTTTCCCAGCGCAAGATGTAAGGGAAATGGGACGAAGATTCGCAATCGAAATTGGCTTGTTTGGCTTGGGTACCATGGTCACCTCTGAGTGCTTCCAGGCTTGTGGTAGCTCGCCCTTCCTCCAGCAGTCGTTAGAGTGCCGAAGGAGCGCCGTCAACGCCCGGGGCGGTAGCTGTCGTAGGTGCTTATTGGTCACTCCGTCTTTTCCCGGGCTCGTGTTGCGCGTAAGCTTAGCAAGGGCCGCGTGTAGCTCTGCCAGCGTGAAAGGCTGGTCTAGTGCTTCGTTCGGTGCTCCTCGGTACTCCCTGGGCGTCGAATTGTTGATAGAGGTAGCTTGCTGGTTAACCGAGCCACAAAGTTTTGCTTGAAGTTCTTGGAGTAACTGGTGCTCTGTGCCCTCATAGTAGTGTATGAGCCGCTTAATTGTATTTCTTTGGTTAGTTTTGGTGTGGGTGTCGTCAATCAGGGCTCGAAGAATGCGCCAAGTCTTCTTTGTGCTCAATGTCCCTTGAAGTTTGTCGCAGAAGGACCGCCAGTTCTGGCTCGCAAGGTTTTCTGCATACTCCTGTGCCTGTCTAGTGAGTACGGCGATGCGGCGCTTCAGCTTGCGGTTGAGCTTTTGCCGTTGCCATCGTTTAATAAGTGATCTTGGAGCTTCCCATAGGTGAAGGAGATGATTATCGACTGCCGGATTGTCCTCGTTCAAGTGTATCGTTTTGGTATGTCCGTCAGCAACACTTACAATACTGTTTAACCAGGCTTCAATGTCTTCGATAGTCGAATCATCATCAAGCTCATTCCTGTAGGCGGTCCAGTCCGTGAGCCGAGCTTTTCCTGTCTTGAGCGAGCGGTGAGCCTGTTCGACCTCTATTTAAATTATGTGATGGTCACTCCCTAGAGTGTCTGGTAGCCTTGTCCACGTTGCGTTGTGCACGTCTCTAGTGAACGTGAGATCAGGATTAGTATCCCTCGAGACGCTGTTGCCAACTCGGGTTGAATGGAGCAAGTCATTCCACAGCGTCAGACCATGTTGCTGCGCAGCGTCGTGAACACGCGCCCCCTTCTTGGTGGTGCTGTGATAGCCCCAGGCGGCGTGTGGAGCATTGAAGTCCCCAACCATGACGAGTCGGTTGCCGTTAACCATTTGACGGAGCTCGTGGACGAAGTGGTCGTATTGGTGTAACTGCTCCCGCGGAGGACTGTAAATGTTGGCCAGGTATAAGCTTTGTTGAGTCTTCCGAATGGGGATTATCTCCACGATGATGTGTTCGATGCCAATGTCTTCAATTTCATGAGCCTGTGCGATTAGAGTCTTCTTGACTAGAATTGCGGTGCGGGGTGTGCATGTGAGAGTGCTGTAGCCAGGGAGCTTGATTTTTTCTGTGTGGGCTTCCTGCAACGCGATCATATCTGGATTATTTGTTTTAACATATTCTTGCAAGTTTGCAGAACGAGGTCTGTAGGATCTGCAATTCCAGTGCCAAATTCGAAGAGTGGGGAGTGGCTCAGACTGTCTATGTGTGGGAGCTGCCATTCTGGCAGTTGATTCCCGCCTGGTGCCGGTCGTTTGGTGCTGTAGATCGAATTTCCGCTGCAGTTTCATCACCTAAAGTTTTTCGCTCTTTCCGCTTGATCCCTGATTGCTCTACCAGCTGCTCATGGGTAACGAAATTTTTGTATGCATATGTTATGAAGTTATGCTGTTGTGCCATGAAGCCATCAAGCTTGGCGTCGAGCGTGCTTACAGTACGGGTCAGTGGGTCTACCTTTTCCATAATTTTAGTAACCACTTTCTCTATGATTGTGTCTATGGATGCGAGGAGTTTCGCAGTGAGGGCTTTCTCGAAAGCTTCATGGCGTCGTTCGACGAGGTCGAGCATCTTCGCTTCATGTGCTTGCAACCTTTCTTCTACCCGCTTCATTATTCTGGCTTCCGTCTGTTTTAGTATGCTGTCGTCAAGTTCTAGTGTGCTACACTCGGCTGGTGGGCGTTGTTGTATACTCCGTTGTAGATCTTGGACTTTATTTTCTAGAGCCCGGATGGTCGCTGTCTGAGCAGGCGAGATGGTCGAGGCACTTGTAGTATTTAGAGAACTGGGCCCGTCACTACCGGTCACCGCGGCGGCGTAACTGATTCCCCTAACGGAGCGAGACCGTGATGGCGTGCGGGATCCAGAGCGACCTTTTTTCTTAGAGCGAGAGCGACTTCGGTCAAATTTTGGGGGAAAAGAGGGGGCTCGTGAAATTTCTGGTGTGATAACTGACCCGGGTAAATCATTGGTGCAAGCACTCCAGTGATTCTCACGGGCGCGGGCGTTATCGAGCTGGTGGCGTCTTACTTGATAAGGAGGGGGATTGCTGCGAAGTTTCTTCTTGCATTCCTTTCCAGCAGTCTCATGGTCTTCTCCGCAGATCTTGCACATCGGTTGGCAGTCATGTGGTTCTGTGTCCTTGTCGTGGCCGCATTTGTAGCAGAAGTTCGCTTTCGGCTGAGGGCAGATGTCTTGTCGGTGACCCAGGGCGCCACAGGTTCGGCAATATTGGATGGACTTCCGGTATGGCTTGCATCGGTAGTCTCCACTGAGGTACAGAAAAATACATTTAGGCAAATCATTAACAAATATTAGAAAAGAACAGGGGACCAAGGAAACTTACCTGCAGAGTGCCAGATATTACTTCAGCCGTCGAAGAGTTAGAGCCACTAACAAAAATGAATTGACTGCGATATCATGGGAACCCTTGTATACTAAGATGTGTGTGTGAATGTTCAGTTGTGTTAACTACAGAGTCTATGGCTCGTAGTCACAAACCAACCTTGGCCTTTCCTCGAGTTCTCCTCAAGCTTCTGTAACCTCTACTTGTGTTATAAAGGCACAAAAATGGTAAGGAGGTAAAAAACTACAACAAGACTGGTTCACGAATACTGGCAAACTTTGTACATCAAGCGCAATAAAGGCTTACAACCGATAACAAAAACTTGAGGTAACACCGAGGATGGTTAGCTAATACAGGCCTGTGAACGAAGACCCAATCAGTGCATCGAAAAAACTGGGAAACAAGGTTTCAACTTGAAAGCCAGTGTCTATTAATAAGCCATGAGTAAATTATGTCAGCTGATGATCACAAGGAAATTCCTTACAGAAACTGTGTTCTTTAAACATGATGTAATCTTTTAAATAATTATTTATTTGAGTTTGATTGATGCCTTCGAGGAGCTTGGAAAAGGTGTAAGTGAAAGGAATGGGTCTGTAGTTTAGAGAATCAGGGCAGGTGCCTGATTAGAACATTGCATAATTTTGCTTCACACCAGTCATGAGGAATGCAGCAAAAGAATAATGATCAATAAAAAAAGAGCAGTAAAGGCTTCAAAAATACTCCCAAATATATTTTTATTATATCATGGCTAAAAACAAGGAGATCTATACTTGCAGCATTTTTCTTGTTTGTAAATAAAGAAAAAATACCATCTTTACTGATGACTACAAATTTATTGCATAGAATAGAGAAATCATGAAATGAACTAAAGATTCGAAAAGGAGTAACCATTTCACGAGTGAAAACAGGTGAGAACGCTTTTATAGTAAGATAGGCAGAATAGACGCCATTCAGCTAGTCAATGTTCAGATGCATTAGGACATAAATGTGGCTTATATTACATTCCAAAACCTCCAGGGTTTATTACATAGCATAGTGGACACGCAGGGGCGTCTGCGTAAGCAGGCGTTTGGTGTGTAGCGACACCACGGACACGAGCTAAGGGGGGGGGGGGGGGGGTTCTCACGAGAGATGGATTGGCCACCCTGGTGCAGTATCTGGCCACTACCTCTTACATGCATACGTCAAATAACTCACGGCCTTCAGTCCCCAGCAGCTGCGAAGCAACTGACCCCGGCGGCGGTCAAATAAGCAACGCAGCGGAGGGTGCTAAGAATCTCTGGATCCAGACAGGCCGCCATTGGAACCTGAACTTGGCAACGTTTAACACTAGAACCTTATCTAGTGAGGGAAGCCTAGCTGTACTACTCGAGGAGCTAGAGGGTGTTAAATGGGATATAATAGAACTAAGTAAGGTTAGGAGGACAGATGAGGCCAATACGGTGCTATAGAATGGGCACGTCCTTTGCTATCGAGGCTTGGCTGAGAGAAGACAACTGGGAGTGGGGTTCTTAATTCAAAGAAACATAGCTGGCAACATATAGGATTACTATAGCATTAATGAAAGGGTGGTAGGTATCGTAATTAAACTCAATAAGATATACAAGATGAAGGTGATACAACCCTACGCGCCTACATGTAGCCACGATGACGCATCAGTTGAAAGCTTCTATGAAGACGAACGTGGAATCAGCAATAAGTAAGGTAAAAACACACTATACTATACTGATGGCAGACTTTAATGCAAAGATAGGGAAAAGGCAGGCTGGAGACCAGGCAGTAGGAGATTATGGTATCGGTACTAGAAATGCCAAAGGAGAGCTACTAGTAGAATTCGCAGAACGCAATAATTTGAGGATTTTGAATACCTTTTACCGAAAATGAGGAAACCGTAAGTGGACATGGAGGAGCCCTAATGGGGAAAGTAAGGGCGGAATAGACTTTATAATAAGTGCACACCCAGGCATCGTGCAGGATGTGGAAGTGGTTGGCAAGGTATAATGCAGTGACCATAGAATGGTACGGTCTCGAATTCACCTAGACTTGAAGAAGGAACGACAAAAACTGATACCCAAGAAGCCAATCAATTAGCTAGCACTGTGAGGGAAAGTACAGGAATTGAGAGTCTCCCTTCAGAACAGGTGCTCGGCTCTTATCGAGGAAACCAGCCTTAGCATTGATTCAATGAATAATAATCTGAAGAATATCCATATGGAGTGTGCAGTGGAAGTTGGAGGTACGGTACTTAGACAGGACACTGCCAAGCTGTCCCAGGAGATGAATAACCTCATTAAAGAGCGTCAAAGCATGAAAGCCTCAAGTACAGAAGACAAAATAGAACTGGCAGAACTTTTGAAGTTGATTGATAGGCGTAAGGTATTCGACGTAAGAAGGTATAACATGGAGGGAATAGAACATGCTCTGAAAAATGGAGGAAGAGTCAAAACAGTGAAGAGGAAACTTGGAATAGGGAAAAATGGGATATATGCACTAAGGGACACAGAAGGCAAATTAACTACCAATATGGATAGGATAGTTAAAATAACGGAGGAGTTTTACAGAGATCTGTACAGTAGCCAGGACAACCACGACCTTAATACTATAAGAACTTGCAGTAACCCAGATGACACCCCACCAGTAATGATAGAAGGAGTCAGAAAAGCTTTGGAGAGCATGTAAAGAGGCAAAGCTGCTGGTGAGGATCAGGTAACATCAGATCTGCTGAAAGATGGAGAACAAATTGTGTTAGAAAAACTAGCCACCCTATTTAAGAGATGTCTCCTGATGGGAAGAGTATTGGAGTCTTGGAAGAATGCTAACATCATCTTAATACATAAGAAAGGAAATGACAAGAACTAAAAGAATTACAGGCCGACCAGGTTGCTCTCCGTAGTATACAAGTTATTTACAAAGGTACTTGCTAACAGAGTTAATAAAACATTAGAATTCGATCAACCAAAGAAACAAGCAGGATTTCGAACAGGCTACTCAACAATCGACCACATTCATACTATCAATCAGGTAATAGAGAAATGCTCAGAATATAACCAACCACTATACATAGCCTTCATAGATTACGAGAAGGCGTTTGATTCAGTAGAAATATCAGCCGTCATGCAGACACTGCGAAATCAGGGCGTCGATGAAGCATATACAAACATCCTGTAATACATCTACAGGGGATCAACTGCTGCCATAATGCTTCATAAAGAAAGCAACAGAACACCAATCAAGAAGGGTGTAAGGCAAGGGGATACAATCTCCCCAATGCTATTTACCGCGTGCTTACAGGAGGTTTTCAGAGGCCTAGAATGGGAACAGTTTCGGATGAGAGTTAATAGAGAATACCTTAGTAACCTGCGCTTCGCCGATGACATTTCATTGCTGAGTAACTCAGGGTACTAATTCCGACTCATGATTAAAGAATTAGACAAGGAGAGCAGAAAGATTGGTCTTAGAATTAATCTGCAGAAAACGAAAGTAATGTACAACAACCTCGGAAGAGAGCAGTGCTTCGAGATAGGTAATAGTGCACTTCAAGTTGTTTATTTATTTTTATTTCATAATACCCCTAAAGGCTTCCGAAGGGGTATTACATAGGGGAACGGACACATGAAACAAATCTTTGTATGCTTATAGAATCAAAAAAGAAGATTATACAAAATAATGAAAGCGAGCTAAATACAAAAACAACAACAACTAAAATCAGATACTATGAAAAAAAGAAAAATTAGTAGAAATAGAATATTGAATACTGGAAACATAAATTAAGGGCACTAACAAATACAGTGTACAAGAAAAAAGAACTAAAATGATGCCATGATCTTAAGATACAAAACTTCGCAATTAACACATAAATAATACAAATCAAGCCTGTACAATGGTCGTGAAAAACATTAGCACATGATAACAAGAAAATTAAACACTGATGTACATATGAAGAAGCTTAATGAGAGCACGCGCGTTGGATATCTAGTCGGAAATGTTGAGTAAAAGTTCGAGAAATGTTGTGAAATCTGCTTGAGTGGCAATGTGGGATGGCAAGTTATTTCATGCAACTATTGTTCGGGGAATGAAGGAATTAGCGTAATGAGCTGAGCCACAAGTTACACGTTTTATCTTGAAGATATGGTCTGTGCGTGGAAAGATGACTGTTGGTGCTTCGAAAATGCGGTGAAGGTATGGGTGATGATAGAGTTTGTAGAGAAGCGAAAGGCGGGCAGTTCTGCAGCGATGAGTTAAGTTGTCAAGCTGAGCGCGAGCTTTTAGTAAAAGACTATGTCTACTTAGTGCAGGTAATAACCATGGAGCGGAACCAAGAGATTGATGTAACTAGAAGAATAAGAATGGGATGGAGCACATTTGGCAAGCACTCTCAAATTATGACAGGTAGATTGCCACTATCCCTCAAGAGGAAGGAATATATAACAGCTGTATCTTGCCGGTACTTAGCTATGGAGCAGAAACCTGAAGACTTACAAAGAGGGTTCAGCTTGAATAGAGAATGATGCAGCGAGCAACGAAAGGAAAAATGGTAGGTGTAACTTTAAGAGACAAGAAGAGAGCAGAGTGGATCAGGGAACAAAACGGCGTTAAGCATATCATAGTTGAACTCAAGAAGAAGAAATGGACATGGGCTGGGCATGTAGTGCATAGACAGGACAATTGCTGGTCGTTAAGGGTAACTAACTGGATTCCCAGAGAAGGCATGACAGTTAGGGGGAGACAGAAGGTTAGGTGGGCAGATGAGATTAAGAAGTTTGTGGGTTTAAATTGGCAGCAGCAAGCACAGGACCGAGTTAACTGGCGGAACTTGGGAGAGGCCTTTGTCCTGCAGTGAACGTAGTCAGGCTGATGATGATGATGATAGTGGACAGCACCTCAACTGACGGCTTGAGGCTTTGAGCATTTTTCTGTAATCCATATCACTTGCTGTTTAACTTCCAAGGATTAATAGGGTATAGTGTAGACTTACACAGACATTTTTGTTTCTTCTTTTTATTGGATCTTTGAGGCAAAAATGCACATTTACTACACCATACTTTTGTAACAGGTATGTGTCGTATCATGAGTTCGGGTAGTTTTGAGCGGCGTCTAATTTTGTTCAATAAAATGGGGAGAACATACAGCTAAAAGGCTTTCAGAAAAAAAAGTTTCAAGGTTCATCTCATCTAAATCAGAACCTACAGTTTGTATAGGCTTCGTAATAAACTGAGTTAGGCGAAAGTCTGAACAAGCTTTTATAGTAAGGCATGTGCTACCTTATCACTAGCCGAGATAGATAAAGTGACAAAACTGATACCTGGAAGTTTAAAATCGCCGAACGTTTATAACTAACACTAAATTTGGCGTAGGTGAGGAGACGACAAAATTTGTCAGTAGACCATCATAAAAGGTCAGGAGGATTTTGCCCGGTCCTTTAGACCTACATGTTTTTGTCCTGCCACTGTTGAGCTTCAGTTATGGACTAAGTAGCCAAGAAGGGCATCTCTTAATCTATGTTATTAAGGTGCATGTGTCGTATCAGTTTAGGTCATCGTGCACAATGAATGCATGGATCCGATGCAAGCAAATCAACGCAATACAGGCATCACACATGAAGCAAGCACTTCAGCTCCTTAGTCAGACATATGATTGCAGTACTTCCAACCATGCCCTGGTCACCTCAATAGCGAGACGTGAAGACTTCGTAGATCATGCGAGTTTTTCGACAAAATTGTAGTGCTTTTGTAATCTAGCTGCTATAGGCAACATTGAAAGAGGCTCTCGTGCAGTGCCAGGATTGCCAGCCTAATGCTGACTGTACTAACATTGCCGTCACAGGTGAAATTAATGAATTAGTGTGGTTTTAATGTTGGGTGTTGTATTGATTAAATTGATGGAAACCTGTACAGTATGGCTAGTAATTCAAGTAGTAACGGGTTAGTCATTTTTATCTCACTTGTGAAGAAAGGTTGGATGAAAGCAGCTTGTATACCTTTCTCTTATGTTGATGATAAAAACATTTTTACTCGGAAAAGGTTTCTACATGCATACGAAGCTACAATAGTCAGCCCTGTCCATAGCCGTACAAGGTTTGCAAGTCCTACCTGCGAACCAATCGCTGCACTATAATGCGTTAAAAAAAGAAAAGAAAACCGAAGAGCACCTGCAAGTGCTTTATATGGGAGTCTACTTGCGAACATATTCAACTCATACTTAGTGGAAGTGCAGCAGCACATCGTAGCCACATGAATTAAGATGTGTGATCCTGGGCATGAGGGAGGTCAAGCTGGTTTTCTTGGTGGTCCAGACACGACTACCTGGTCTAGAGGCACAAGCGACAACATGGCTAACATTTCAGATTTGTTTCAAAGAAATAAGCGGACCATCTCTTCCTCAGAGTGCAAGCATGTAAACATTTTAATATCTAGTGCAAGGGTATAGTTAGCACCGAAGCTTAATGTGACATGCATAGCACGTACAAAAATGACTTTTTTGTTAACTTTTTCATATAAGGCGATCAATAATGTGCTGCATGAAAACTGAAAATCGCATACGCAAGTTGGAACGCATTCTTGATTTTAGCAGCGCACTGAAAGATCCTCGTCCCTCAGAGAACTGCTGAAATCAATAACAATAATGTGCTGTCTGCGACACAAGTTAACAAGTTTCTCCTAAGCACATATTGGACTGATCTTCCTGAATGCCGCCTCCTTTGATATCGAATGTTTGATTAACCTCGCAGAATTGGACATTTATACGCTTGTTCAAAAATCGATGCACTTTCTTGCCGAGACGTACAAGGACACACTAAACTCCAGGCCCGTAAGCGAAAACGATGCAGCTGACTGCATCGTTTCCTCCGCCACTGGGTAAGCAATCCTGTTCGCGCTATTTATTGAGGCTCTGATGACAGAAAAACGCGCCGCAGTAGACGTGGTACCAGAACAGCGTCACTGGACGCATAGATTTTGCGAACGAAAGGCAAGGATGCCCATTAAATTGACACCAGACCACCGATTTTCTCTCGGTCTACAAAAGAAACACTCTGTCGACAGGCAAGGATGCACATTAATTTGACACCAGACCACCGATTTCCTCTCGGTCTACGAAAGAAACACTCTGCTGACGTTGCGATGCAGATTTATCACACGGTGTTCGGCGAATGCTGTTGACATGGCACATTGCGATGTAGAACGTACACATGTACTGTACAATAATTTGGGTAGTCGTAGGATCAAAATACGCTCCAAACCGAAACAAGGGGGCAAACCCGCTGCACCCTCGAGCACAGAACAATCAATCAACTTATTTTCCTTTTAATATTACTTATACACCAACAAATAATTTATTCGGTTGTTAAACTGAGCAATATATACTAATATTACAAAAACACTATACAAAACAAACATTTTTTTACAATGCGTTAGTAAGTAACTTATGCACATTAAAAACACGTTGTACTCTTGTTTAATGACATTTTGTAAGTTTATTGCATTATAACGTAATAATTTGCACAATAAAATAGCTTTACTTCAACTTTTTTTTTTAAAGTGACGTCACTTTTTGTGCGGCACAGAAGGCACTTTTGTGTGGGGATGGCTGTGCGCCGCGCGGCGCAAAAGACGCTGCCAAAAAAAAAAAATGACAAGTGGCGCCATCTTCAGGAAAACTGGTAAAGGATTCAGTAGCGCGTGGTATGGTGTATGAAAATTCATGGCGGGCCCTGGTGTTTTGTGGCTGGCCCAAGCGAAAAACGGCCCGAAAGGGGCATTTTCTGTGTATTGTGCGGGATGGTGCCACAAGAGTAGTTACAGAAACACCGCAGGAAAGCTACCAAAGGTGGAATTCTACCGATTCCCTTGGATAAAGTACGATGACAACCGGAAAGCACGTGGATCACTGCCGTACAACGATCAAGGTAATAACAGACCGTTGTTTTTGTTCATGTGTGGTGCAGCCCACCTCATGTTTAACCTGAACGCACGAATGTCTACCGGCTAGTCGATAAGCGCCGTACACAGTAGCATAACTATTATAACGAGGGGTGGTGGCGAAACAAACGAGAATACGCGCATGAAAAGTCCAGTGCAGCTATCTGCCAAGCTGTTCCGGACAACAGGACGCCGCCAATCGGCGCATGTGCATGATCAATTTCGTAACGTGTTAAACGTAATTTCCTTTCCTTCAGGTCATAGAGGCATCTGTGGCAGCCCGTGTGGACGTGGGGAACAAAAGGAGCCCCGATGCAACGCACCCGGCCTATCTGCCAACGATATTTCCGTCGAGCGGCATACATCAGGCAAGTATCACTGGGACAGGTCGTGTGTTGTGTTGCGTTGTGTGTGGCACTGTTTCGCACGCTGCTGTGGGCTAGATACATAAAAAGGAGACCGAGCAAAATAATTTACACCTCTTAGCGGAACCTACATGGTATATGGAGGGCTGAAAAGCAAGAAAGCTAGCGCTCCCCCCCCCCCCCCCCCTGTTATTTGAGGCCTCCTACCTCGGCAGGTCAGCTGTAGCACGGCATCAACTGGAACTGTTGCGGCAGTCCTACAGCTAACCTGCCAAGGGGGATACTCAAGGTATAAAGGGGGGAGGGGAAGCGCCTCTCCCCCGATTTCAAGCTCTCAATATACCGATTAGTGACCCTTAAAAGGCGTTAGTGATTTTGCTTAGTCTCCTTTTTATGTGCAAAACAGTGTCATACACGCCGCAAAACAACACATTTCGACAAGCGGTAGAATTGGATTTTCTGGCATTACTGTCTTGTGCGGGGGCGATTCTAGCTGTGTAATTTGTTGCATATCAATTTAATATGGTTCGTGAGGTTGACGTGGTTGAAAAAAAAAAAAAACGGCTATCATCCTTTTGCTTGCTGCGCACAATTCATCTGTACACTGTGCACAACAGGTTGCCACTGTGTGACTAAGCTTGATTGATTGATTGATTGATATGTGGGGTTTAACGTCCCAAAACCACTATATGATTATGAGAGACGCTGTAGTGGTGGGCTCCGGAAATTTAGACCACCTGGGGTTCTTTAACGTGCACCCAAATCTGAGCACACGGGCCTACAACATTTCCGCCTCCATCGGAAATGCAGCCGCCGCAGCCGGGATTCGAACCCGCTCCCTGCGGGTCAGCAGCCAAGTACCTTAGCCACTAGACCACCGCGGCGGGGCTGTGTGACTAAGCTTCTAGCGCAGCGTGGGCAGAGGTAAGATACGTGCTGATGGTAGCTAGCTCGAGTTTACCGGCCACATTCGGTGCCTGCAGAGGAAGCACTTCATGGTGTCCATGTGGAGTTTTAACTTTATTGATTTATTCACTTATTTGATAATACCATTTGGCCAAAAGGCATTATTGGGGAGAGGGGCAAAACATATCATACAATGTTAGTGAAAGTTCAGAGGTTATGTAGAAAAAAACAGGTAAGTGTGTTGGCTTCGATTTAGAATACTACATGGTGCAGAATAGAAGAAGCAATGATCGATGATGGTGGCTACAGGTCCGGGAACGTGGTTCCAGTCTACAGACGTTGTAGGGATAAACAAATCACTGCATGTTTTGGTTGTACATTACATTACATCAACTTTATTTGAATGATCGATTCTAGTACGTATGTAAGAAGGGAGGGAAATAAGTGTGGCACAAAGAGCTAGAATAAAGAAATATAATTAGGGAAACAAGACACTGGCGGAAAAGCATACGACAAGAAGCAAGAGACTGCAGTTCAAGAGAGATCTTCATGGCAAATATGCTAGCTTAATGAATGTGATTCTAAAGAATAAAACTAAGCAGAGTTGTTTTGTATGAATTAGAGAGTAGTTATTAGATTAGCTTAACTCGGATCGGCATATTCTAGCTCGCTACTACTTAGTAATGTGCACTTTAGTCGTTGAAGTGAGACGAACACAGATAAGTTTTGGCGAATATACCAAAGCATGCAATTTGCATCAGTGGTAATGTAGTGAACATGCAGAGACCAGCTTATACAAGCGGTAATGTGTATGCCTAGATGACGGTATGGGGTAACTTGTTCGAGTAGAATGTTAAGTAAGTAGTTAGCAGAAAAGGATGATATTCAAGACATATGCAAAATCTTACATTCAGTAGCATTCAATTCTGTTTGTCAAGTCATGCATGCGTCAAACATTGAGTCAGTGCAGGATAGGAGAAAGTGGTGACATCATTTTGGCTATTAATTTTGTGAAGAATAAGTAATCTAGAAACAATTTTATGTTAGATAAAACACAAATTAGTAAATCATAAACATAAATTAGGAACAAAAGTGGGCTAAGATGAAACCCTTCAGAGGTTATGTCGAGCTTACACTGCAGCACGCCAGAGTGAGCAGTACGAGTGAATTATTCCCACTGAGAATTGCGAACTGCATGTGCTTAACTAGGAAGCTTTATCCATCTAGTGATCTTGCAATCAAAGTTTGGTTGTCTGAGCTTTATAAGTATTGGTTTATGACTTATCAAAAGCCTTCGAAAAGTCAAGTACCGCGTTCCCTCGTTGGTGTTGTTAGAAACACCTTAAATGAACACCCTGAATACACTTAAAGTTGTACGTTCATTTTTATAACCTTCACAAGCATTTGTTGAATTGCAGAGGTGGCGTCACTACATCAATATTGCCTCAAAGTTTTGTGGCTTGTGAAAGTTCTGATGACACTAAATTTTACTCAGAATAACACTTTATCTGTTGTGTGTTTATCTATCTTAATTTGCATATGTAATTTTAAATATGTGCAGTTGCCTCCCTGTGATGCTACCCTCTCTTGTATAACGGGAGGCCTTGATCCCCTTATAAATTGCTTGTGTGCTGGTGTAAAAATGTGGCGCATTATGTAAAAATGTGTTGCAGAGCTCCACGGCTAGTCTCGGCAGGCATGGTGACAGCAGAAAAGGCCCAGGCACGGCGATTTAAATCTATGGCCAGTTTTTTTTTTTTTTTCTTCTTCAGTGTCATGAAGTTATAAGTTGAGTAACTGCACAGCTGCATTGAATTTCGTGTATATTCAGGTTCTATAAAAGGACATGTATTGTTAAAAAATATATTGCAGCCGCAGTAATTGTATTTATAATGAAAATTGAGTGTGATTAACGGTTAAGATATTGCAAATTAGTTATCCAAGTTCAGTGCGGCTTTGAGCTGTTTGAAAACGCTTTGCGAATTAACTGAGGGTTGTTGTTTAAGGTAAACATAGCTGAATGATCTCAACTCATTTTTTTTTTTCCGCATGACACAAAGCTCACCCTTCCTATGGTTTGTAGCTACAGTGGTTAATTCCAAAATCACGTAGTTCTCGCAATTCTTGGAAGCTGTTTTCATTCTGCTTTTGTGGAAGTTCCAGCCACCTCTATTTTGAGCTTTTTAAGGGCCAGTAAACAGGCTCCAATGGACAGAGAGACGGATGGACGGGTAGACGGATAGATGTTGAAAGTGCCTACAGTTTACAAAGAAATGCTTCACATTTAAAATACTATAAATCCCCTCTCTTGAAAAAAGTGCGGTCGGTTTGAGTCATCGGGAAGGACTATCTTTCAATCAGTAGAGTCATCTCATTTCATGCTCTGGGAAGTTGTCGGTCTCTTTATTAAGTTATCAAAGGCAGGCAACGTTTAATTGAAAACATACCTCGTGTGGCTGTCTTTCCAGGTGACTCAGACGGACGACACCGCCCGGTGCTACTCAGACGGCTCTGCACGGGGCTGCACTCTGTTCCTGTCAGTGACACCTGGTGGCTTGGCATCGACCCAGGTACAGCGTTGCTGAAACTGTGCCATTTTGCTACAATCAGCATCAAGCTGCGCCAAGCGTCGTAAAGGTTGCGTTGAGGCAAAGTTTATTGTTCTGTTCCTCCACACATCGAGGGAGTTGTTTGCCCGATAGTCTTGTAAACTTTTCTAAATAGCTGCAGATCAGCTTGCCTCTACTTCTTTGCGCCAGTGCAGTGCACGTGGTAAACAGGGTCCTCACACTAGTCATTTTTGTATCTATGGCAGTTTCTCGGCCACAGAAAGTCCAACGCGACGCTACGACTTGGGAGATGTCCGAGAGTAGAACTCATTCTGACTGTGTTGGAAAACTTGTGATCTTTTCTCAGTCAATTCTGAGTCAGTGCCACCACCTTATCGAAAGCTCGGGGTTGCACTTGTTTTACCATGGGCACACTTTTCGCTATTTGGTAGTTTCGTGTGACGATATCACCACGTGATGCCTTCTTATGTGATGTCAAAATAATACAGTCAACTGCCGATTTTTGTTTTTAACTGCCAGTTAGTTAACTGTTTATTCTTTTATTAAAAAAAAAAGAGACCAAAACGCTGTGCTACATCGAGTCATGGACAGAGCGCCTAGCATCCAGGAAGTACGCCAGACCAAGGCTGCCCGAACAAGAATGCTTTATGAGAGGCGGCTTTTGTTTTTATAGCCATCATGAAATCATATTGGGTACAATCAGGTGCAACTCGGTCCAAGCATAAACAACGCTATCTGTAACCGTAGGTCGCCATGCGCGTGCATGTATAGGGCAAACTACTTTGCAGCAGCCCTTCCTTCTTATGGTGGTTCTGCTGTACTGGTTTCTTGGGCTCATCGGAAAGAGCATTTCTCCGTGTTTAACTTTCCCGCCTCAGCTTGCTCATCCCTTTAACAACAAGCAAGCAAAAAGCAAATGTTTGAAGGTCGTTTTGAGGCCCTTGATTGGCCGTGGCCGCCATGTTGCCTCAGCTCGCCTCGCCATTGGCCTGACGCTCTCTCCGGGAGATCGTCGTCTGCTGCTTGTGCGTCGCGAGGACATGGCTCTTGAAAATTGCCACTTCGTGACGTGTTCACGGCTTGATAATCACTTAAGATATACGCTTTAGTTACGAGCAGTAAGCAAATGCGCGGTCAGGTTACTACGAGCGGGCGCGCGGCGTATGAGCGCCGCACGTCATTGGAGTCGTCTTTAGCCCTATCTCTGCCTACAGCGAGACTGCGGGCAGGAACGACGCGCTAGTGCATTCGTGGCGACGTGCTTCTTCGCAAGCAACGAAGTTGTAAGCGGCGGCACGATCTGATTACTACGAGTGGCCGCACCGGATGCACGATCAGATTACTACGAGCGGGCGTTTGGGGGGTCTATGATTGCGGCGCGACATCGGAGTCGGCTTTAGGCCTAACTTTGCTGACAGCGCGACTGCTGGCAGTAACGACGCGCAAGCGCACTCTTGCCGACGTGCTTCTTCGCAATGAATGTACCACATCACTCGCTAGCTCCTCTGAATCACGTACGGGCATTTTACACATCGGCAGCGGACAACACAGTCAAGCTCGTCACCCCCCCCCCCCCTCCCCTTCACGGTCAAGGATCGCTTGGAACAGCGACTAGCAGTTTTGCGCGTCGTCATTCGAAAATTGACGCTCAAATGCTTCAGAAGTAGAGTGTTGGCAAGGTTTGCCCAGAGTGTTTTTGAGGTATGATGTGGCAATAGCTAATTTAACAATCTAGCGGACTTGAAATTCATTAGTGGTCTGTTAGAGCACGGTACATAGCACCAGCAGATGCTAACACCTGCAAAATAAAACCACATATGTCAAAATCCAATTTGGCCATTTACTGGGAGTTCGTGGCTTAGGCTAACCCCCGTATTCAGAAACGCTCCTCGTCTTGACTTGAAACTGCCTTCAATGCAGTGGGTTTGAAATGCATTGGTGCTACTTTGGCACTGCCTAAAGACAGCATGTTCAAAAAGTCTTTCTGCTGCATTGAAGTCGGTGGCAGGTCAAATTCAAGTCAAGCAGCGTTTCTCAATAAGGGGGTTAATGGGCTCATCACATCAAAAACCATATCAAGTAGAACTTTGCTTTGTAGTTATAAGTTGTGCAGATGACAATTTAAAACAATCAGGTATTCATCAACATATTGTAATATGCAAAGAACATTTTTATCGGTGATCAAGCCATTGATCTGATGATTGAAGTGACCAAGAACTAGGTCTCTAAAAACTGCGCAATGCAGGAATGAGTACATATGCCTTGATTCTGCAGGTATGGGATCGTTTCAAACATAACGTATGTAGACTGCTAATAAATGCTTAAAAATTCAAATAAACTACCAGCAGAGATCCCCGCAGAGTTTTGAAAAGCGATGGAACCATGTTTGTCAATAGAATGCCAAACACACTCGAGGATTAGGTTGAGGCTGGGAATAAAAAATACCTTTGATGTCAATCGATAAAGCTCGACACCACTTGTCAGAGAAAATGTCAAAGACATGTAAAACCTGGTTAGATTTTGTCATGATAAAAGGGTCGTCTAACCCTAAAAGCTTGAGATTACGCCGATTCAGATTCAAAGACAATGGTCAGGAAAAATGTATTGATGTGCTGCTGCATTTTGGCGCTAAAAGAGACATTTAAAAAATTGCTCTTGCTCCTATCGATGTGATGATGTCAATTGATAAAGCCCGACACCACTTGTCAGAGAAAATGTCAAAGACATCTAAAACCTGGTTAGATTTTGTCATAATAAAAGGGTCTTCTAGCCCTAAAAGCTTGAGATTATGCCGATTCAGATTCAAAGACATCACATTACCTTGAAAGCTCTTTGCAGATGCCGATGACGGAAGGGCGTATGGGAGTTAAAAGTGCTTGTTTTACTACACATGCTCTCAAAAAAGACAATTTATATTTTCATAACATAAATGGTGAGACTCAAACACTTTGGCAATGATGTTGGTCTTTGAATGTACTTGTGAAACAATAATGAAAGTTTTGGTGGACTAGAGTGCAGAAATACACAAGGGACCGAACACCATTGACGACAATGAGCGCTGAACTTCCATAAATGTTTATTGGAAAGTAGCACACACATACAGAACGTTTCAAGAAATGTGTCCAATATTCTTTAAATATCATCAAAAAGTGCTATTTGCTTGTTGTTTTCACGGTTGATTTTTCTGTAGCAGCAGGCATCTTAGGAGGGCATCTTAGAATTTGAAGAGCCCATTGACACTTTGAGATTTCAGAAAAGTGGCTTCTAGTAATAACTGCGATTTATTGAAATCCTTCTAGATTCTGCAGTGAAACCAAAACATGCAATTGCGCAACTGGCATATTCGTCCAAAATGAGGGAGCGTTGTTATATGAACTATTACCTGACTTCATAGCGTGTGTGTGTGCTGCACTTACAATTACAATGCGCATGATGCAAGTACATAAACAAAATGGGAAGAACTGCAGTCCTGTAACTGCTGTTTTGAACAGTGGCCGCGTATAAAAGCCGCCGCTCGTCTAACGGGTGGGTCTGGTTTTAAAAAGATACTAAAGGCAACTATCAAGTTGACATTCATTGTTGAAACCTCGTAGTGTTACTTTTGTGCCAAGGAAGGGCTTAGTTTGAAATAAAATCCCATTTTACTGGTCTGCATTGGGTTAGCGCACTTCAAATCACTCGCCTCAAAGGAAAATCTGACGTCACTATTGCCGTGCACAATGTGTCCTGGCTTTAATGCGCGGTCGCAGACACTATAGTAGCAGCAGGGGGAAAGTAGCGGGAGCCACTGCAGACAGCAGCCATTGAACAAATTTTAGCAATGCCCTTCAAAATTGCAGATGCGTAGTTCAACTGGGCCCCGCTAGGTGGCATGACCTGTCCAGTTAAACCACCCGAAAATTTAATTTTTGAACTACTCACGCCATTCCCCATAGTAACTTCCCATAGTTATATTTTCCATGAATCAAACAGAAACTAACAAGCAGCATTTTATTGCACCTCTTGATGCGCGGAAGGTTCTTTATTTAGTGCAGCTAGATTGATTACTAGTGATTGATTGTAGACGGTTGGCCTGACATCATTGGGATCATTTTGAGAATGTCCTACTGTGGCACATGTATTCTTGTGCATTTACCTTAATTTCTCGATAAGCAGGGCACTGCTGTTGATAATATTGTCGTTTTAGACGTTGTCATACATTGAGCTTTCAGTTTGACATAAATTGTTATTTGACTTTAGTGTCCCTTCCAGTTCTTGCAGTGTTAACACCTTCTGAAAGACAATGTGCGCTCTCATCTGTAGGGGCTTCATGCGAAACCTTACGTACAGAACTAAAGTGTGCTGGCCTTGATTCCCTGAGTGCCACAGCAAACTTAGGTCCAAGGGAGAGAACACAGGTTATGCCGGCTTGCAAAGTTACTTCAGTGATGATGTGCATATTGCATTGCGACTATTACGTACTTGAGAAAAACTAGATCCTCAGTCTTCTCAGGACGGTATATACAGGGCGTTTCAAGAAATGTGCCCAATATTCTTTGTTTCAAGAAATGTGTCCAATATTCTTTAAATATCATCAAAAAGCGCTATTTGCTTGTTGTTTTCACGGTTGATTTTTCTGTAGTGGCAGGCATCTTAGGAGGGTTGAAGGCATTTAGAACAGTAATTAGGAAATTTAAATTAATTTTTAATTTGTGGAGTTAGGCAGTTAGGTCAAATGGGATCATTGAAGTCCTTCATGCGAAGAACCCATTGACACTTTGAGATTTCGGAAAAGTAAATAACAGTTAAATACAGTTAATTAACTTTTTAAGCTCATCAATGAAAATCAGGTCACAATGTTCAAAACTGTTTATTCTTTTTTTTAAAAAGAAGACCAAAACGCTGTGCTACATCGAGTCATGGGCAGAGCGCCTAGCATCCAGGAAGTACGCCAGACCAAGGCTGCCCGAACAAGAATGCTTTATTAGAGGCGGCTTTTGTTTTTATAGCCATCATGAAATCATATCAGGTACAATCAGGTGCAGCTCGGTGCAAGCATAAACAACGCTATCTGTAACCGTAGGTCGCCATGCACGTGCATGTATAGCGCAAACTACTTTGCAGCAGCCCTTCCTTCTTATGGTGGTTCTGCTGTACTGGTTTCTTAGCTCGCGTCGAATGCCGTAGCACAGGCGCAGCTGATTCTTCAGTGTTGAAGGCTTCATTAGGCTTGACTTGAGTTTCAGGTGATGACACGGCCACTGTTTGGCTTGTTGCAGCCACGGGGCTGTCCCTCAGACGAACCTGGTCCATGTGGCGCTCAAGTAGCCCGGCTAAAGTCTCGATGGTCATCATATGGGCGCCGTTCAGTTGTTTGACTCTGCCAGGTAGCCACTTCTCTCCATCTTTGAAGTTCTGGGCCCAAACTGCGTCGCCTGAACCAAATCTGTATAGAGTGTCTTCCTGCGAAAATAAAGGAAAAGACAACTGAGGAGGAAGACACATGTCTAAACGAGAGAGAATCTGGTAGTTGAGAAGCCTCTGCGAACGTGACTTGCTGTCTTGCGGTGTTCTTCGGTAGTTAAAGAGAAGCCTGGTCAATCTTGTAGACAAGCTACCATGAGGAGGAAGCTTCTTCAGGCCGTCTTTGATTGTACGAACGGCTCTTTCTGCGAGCCCGTTTGACTCGGGGTGGTATGGTGCAGTTCGTAGGTGTTTCACGTTTGTTCCGGACAAGAACTTAGCGAACGTCTCCGATGTAAACTGCATTCTATTGTCCACAACAATCGTCCTAGGAATGCCAAAGCGACTTAACATCTCAGGCAACGACGTGATGGCCGATTCCGCTGTGGCATGTTGCATCGACACTGCCTCAATCCATTTGTAATGCGAGTCCACTACCACTAATATCATGGTTCCATTCACTGGAAGCTTCTTGAGGCCGTCTTTGATTGTACGAACGGCTCTTTCTGCGAGCCCGTTTGACTCGGGGTGGTATGGTGCAGTTCGTAGGTGTTTCACGTTTGTTCCGGACAAGAACTTAGCGAACGTCTCCGATGTAAACTGCAATCTATTGTCCACAACAATCGTCCTAGGAATGCCAAAGCGACTTAACATCTCAGGCAACGACGTGATGGCCGATTCCGCTGTGGCATGTTGCATCGACACTGCCTCAATCCATTTGTAATGCGAGTCCACTACCACTAATATCATGGTTCCACTCACTGGACCGTCAAAATCGAGGTGGCCGCGAGACCAGTTTTCTTGTGTTGGCGGCCAGTTCATCAGTGTCTTCGCCGGAGGCAACGGCCTTGCTTGCACGCATATATCGCAATTCTTACTCTAGTGTTCGATTGCTTGGTCTAGTCTCGGCCACCACACATTTGTTCGCGTGACTGCTTTCATAGCCGAGGCTGCCTGATGCGTGTCATGCAGCATTTGAAGCGTCCTCTCGCGTGCAGCCTCGGGAATGACTATTCTGTGGCGCCAGAAGATGTGGTCGTGCACAACCGTCAACTCAAGTTTTCTTGCTACGTACGCTTTCAAGCTTGGTTTCACGTGTTTTCCTTGCGACCAACCCTTTAGTGTAAACGACTTGACTGTTCGGAATACCTTATCGGCTTCTGTCAATCGGTGAAGCTCGTGTGACGTCACAAGTTTGTCGTCAAGTTGTTGCAATGAGTGTTTGTAATCAGGTATTTCTTCGGCGACATCGCCAGGGGTGGTGAGAGAAAGTCTGCTGAGGGCATCGGCGTTTTGGTTGTCTCCTCCGGGCTTGTATTCTATCCGGTATTGGTAGGCTCCCAAAAGCAAGGACCAGCGCTGGATGCAAGCCGCCAGTCTGTCAAAACTGCAAGTCTGTCAAAAACTACTAAGTCCAAAACGAACGAAGTTAAATGGATTCTGAAAGTTGAGTGCCTGGACTGATTACTAGAAAGTGCTAGGTGCACAAGAAACAAATTCCACATGCCAAAATTGACGATCCAAAGTGCCAATAACTGGTGATTGATTTGAATAGGCATGGTAACAAAAGAGTTGAAAAGGTTTCATTCTAAGAAAAAAAAAATGCCGTCTACATTTCTGTATAAGGCCAAGCCTTGCTCAACACAAACCAAGTTACTCACATAATATAGAAAAACTATGAAAAGCATCGCCACTCACAAGTTCAAGTGTTCATTTAATGCAGAGCCCTTTGTGTGAACATGACGTACTTCCTTGCCTTAATCAGAAGTGTTAAACACTTGCGCACGCTAGTTAAGGAAAGCAAAATAGTCTCTGCTCTGGCCGCAAAGCTTGCCACCAGGAAAAGCATGGTAACAACACTGTTATAATGCCTTTCCCAGTAATTGTGATGCGATTTGACAAAAATCTTTATGAAACCCTGTCTAAATGGCGCGTTACCTATGTGTAATTCACATTTTCAGTGAGGCATTGTGAGGGAATGTATAAACATGTTTCAGTGCTTCCTTTTTTTTATAATTGTATCATTTAGACAGCCCCAGCTTCCATATAACAAGCTCTCTACAAACACACTCGCACAGGCACACTAACTGCCCAGCATTGAACAGGCAGGGCCTCGTTCAATGGCGACACAGTGGTGCTCGAACTCTGGCCCGCTTGGTGCCAGCCCAGTATTCTACCACTGAGCCACGCCGGTGCTTGGGACTTGGTGGCAAACTTGCCTTAGGCAGGCTTGATGTCCGGAAAGCAATCACGTTAATATGACTTATAAAGCATTTTAAAACAGCGAAAAGAATAACCAGTCGTCACTCAACGGTTATAGCGTAACGAGTGGGTCGTCCAATGCTCCAACCCATTACAAAAGCTTGTTCTTATTCACCTATTAACTGTGGTGCATACCCATTTCAGGCATAATTCATCATTGTCGTCAGCCACTGCATGACCAATTGGCTCAAAATTCCTTGCAAGTGTTTAGCAAATACTAGACTTTTCGGAAGAATGACAAAAAGCAGCATAGCGAATGCCGGCCTACTACCAAAAAAGTTTTATGAATAATGCCCTAGTGTATCAAAAACAAGCAAGTGTGCTTGCAGTAGTCACCCAATGAGTGTTAGAAAAGGCTCTGAAAGGCTGCTATTCTAGCTTTCGCTGTGACTGTGCTGTGCCTTACATGCAGACCTGACATTTTTTGCTTTGTTTTCTTGCTGCTGTGCTTGCATGGCAATATAAGCAAAGAGGTTTCTCCCGCATGAGACAGATGGTGCTCTGCCGTAAAATGCGCGACTCTTGCATTTTGATTGACGTCGTCCGAGCTCGCGCTGCTCTCAACTGTTTAGCATGGTTGTTAAAGTATGTTTTGACTTTTATTGCATCATTATTTTGTGATTTAAGGGCTTGATTTAACACTGTTTCGATCATCAACGGCATGGGTTATCATACCGAAATAAAATGAAATGATACTGTCGTGTTGTGCCCTAGCAAATGGCCATGCGCGTCCCGGCCGGCCGCAGGAGCTGAGAAAGGGACTGAGCTGCTTCCGATGCGCGCGAGATAACGTCCCTCTTTATTCCATGCAACCAGCATACATATATAGCAGACACTCATGTGACCAATGACGTCACGCACAAACGACACTTTACAATTGCGGGCGACAGCGCCAGATAACGCAGGCACTTGACGCGCCTGGGCGCTATCACCACATCTCCCCTTCTTTAACAATACGCTGACAGTTGCAACAAACTTCGCAGCACTGCCCGCGAAAGAACACTTTGCAGAAACAAAAAATGCGCAAGAACAATACAGTCAATTACTGAACCCGTAGCGGTCCGGTCGTCGAACAAGACGACCAAATCGCGTTCGGTATTCAGGAAGGTCAGTTCCCGGCAAGGAAGGGCTAGATAGATCGGCAGGCGCCATGCTGTCTGTAACGCGATTAGAATTCTGTTCCGTTTCTACCCGACTATCATCTGCCTGAGGAAAATCATCGCTATCTCCCTCATCCTCACCTTCTTTTGGCTGTGAAACAAAGCGCACTAAGGACTTCCTGTTTCTTTCTAGAACTACACCAGTGGAAGTTCTAACCACATACGACCTCGGCCGCTCAGCAAGTCGCAAAACTCGCGCTTTTGCTTTGCAGTCCGTCACCCAGACTTCCGCGCCCGGTTCGAGTGCTCGCAACGAAGTAGCCCTATGACGAAGGTTGAAGTTCCTACGCTGCCGCTGTCGGGCGGTCGTATCATGGCTTCTGAACTTTCTCAGGTTCACCGTCTGAGGCAGAAGGCTTGTGGGATGGACAGGCACCGTTGTGCGTAGCCGCCTGCCCATTAGAAGTTCTGCAGGGCTTTTCCCAAGTGGCCCCGGAGTGTCCCTGTACGCTAGGAGAGAAAGATATGGGTCCTTCGCTTTTGTTATGAGGCCTTTGATTGTCTGGACCATCCTCTCTACTTCACCATTTGCCTGGGGGTACCTTGGGCTAGACGTCACAGCGCGAAACTCGTAGTTGCGAGCGAACAACTTGTATTCCTGCGACACAAATTGCGCTCCGTTAACAGACATAACAACTTCTGGTATGCCATGTCTTGCAAAGAAACTTTTAAGGTGCGTAATGACAGTGGCACTCGTTCTAGATGATAACAAAGCAATCTCTGGGTACCTAGAAAAATAATCTACGACTACCAAATACCATTTTCCTTGAACATGGCAGAGATCAGCTCCTAGTTTTTGCCAAGGACGCTGTAAAGTGGTTGTCGGGATCATTGGTTCTGGCTTTTGGTGTCTGTGCTCGGCGCATACGCGGTAATCGGTAACCAAATCTTTCAGCTGATAACTCAACCCCGCCACCATACCGACTCTTTGGCTCGAGCTCTGCATTTCTCGATTCCCAGGTGACTCTCGTGCAAGCTTATCAAGACCTCTGTGCGCAATTTTCGAGGAATGACCAACCTCATACCTTTAAATAGCACGCCTTCAGCAACTGTAAGCATGGCTCTTTCCTGCCAATATGGACGCAAGACCATCGGAAGAGATGAGAATTTTGACCACCCTTTCCGGCTGAATTTTACGAGTGCTTGACAAACCTCGTCATCGGCTTGTTCTGCTTTCACTCTCTCGAAGAGGCTGGCCTCGACCGCGTTTGACAAGCATCCTGAAACGTGTTTGCTGACGTCACTAATAGACAGTGCATTATCAGTTTCCTTTCCCCGAATCGGGGCCCTCGACAACACATCTGCAGTAACTAAGCTCTTGCCTGGGAAATGCACAACTTCATAGCTGAACCGCACGAGCCTCATGCGAAAACGCTGAATGCGAGGTGGTAAAACATCTAAAGGAGATTTTCCCAGCAAAGTTACAAGAGGTTTGTGGTCGGTTTCACACGCAATTTCAAGACCTTTGATGTACCCTTCGAATCGTTCTGCCGCCCACGTCATTGCTAGTGCTTCTTTTTCAATCTGGGAATATCTGGTTTCGGCAGGCGTCAACGATCGCGATGCAAAGGCAATGGGTTGTTTTTCGTTGTTTGGTTGAACTTGCATCAGTACTGCCCCCAAACCGAATGATGACGCATCGGCGGAAAGAATCGTAGGGTACTTTGCATCATAGTTAGCCATGACGCAAGCCGAACCGATAACGTCTTTAACGTATGACAGCGCTTGCTCTTGGGCTGGTCCCCACGTTCATTCAGAACTCTTCAAAAGCAAGTGACGTAACAGCGCCGTTTTTGAAGCCAAATCTGGTATGAATCTTGCCAGATAATTAGTCATACCGAGCAGCCGTCGATCGTCGGACACGTTATTTGGCGTCGGCAATTCTTTGATGGCCCGGACCTTTTCAGGGTCCGGCCTGATTCCATCTCGACTTAGAACACAACCAAGAAACTTTATCTCGGTTACTCCAAAACAACACTTTTCTTTGTTTAGCGTAACACCAGCACTCATGAGACGGTCTAAAGTAAGACGCAGACGCTCATCATGTTGCGCTTAGTCGCAGCCATAAATAAGCACATCATCCATCATGTTTACCACGCCTGGGATTCCTTCCAGAATCTGCGACATTTTCTTTTGAAAAAACTGAGGTGCTGACGTTATTCCAAACGGTAGCCTCTGAAAACAGTATCGCCCGAATGGCGTAATGAAGGTAGTCAATAATTGGCTTTCTGGCGACAACTTGATCTGATAAAATCCAGAATTAGCGTCCAGCTTCGAAAAAACCGATGCCCCACTTAACAGACCAAGGCTATCTTCAACCGTTGGCATAACATAGCGCTCGCGCAGTACACTTTTATTTAGTTGCGTCAAGTCAATGCAAATACGAACGTCTCCAGAAGGTTTGAGTACTGGTACAATACCTGCGCACCATTCTGTTGGTTCGTCTACTTTGCGGATTACGTCATCTCGCTCCATACGCTCGAGCTCCTGCTTCACTCGGTCCCGCAGGGGTAAGGCAATGCGACGCGCAACCGAAATAGCAAAGGGTACCGAGTTCGGCTTCAGTCTGATATTGTATTCCCCTTTCATAGCTCCCAGACTACCGAAAAGCTGAGGGTAGGAAGCTTCGATGGCTGTTGCGCTACTGACTGAGTCAGCGAACTTGATCAGCTCAAGGGCTTCGAGCGCTGGGAGACCCAAAAGTATCGAGCGTAAAGGCGAGACTACGTACACAGTTTGTCGGACAATGCGTTGTCTCCACTGTATAGTGGCAAGAAATTTTCCGAGAACATGCAGTGGCTCATTCGCAGGGCCTGTTAAGGTTATGTCGCACTTGTCTAATTTGGTAGGCAATCCCGGAAATGTTGAGGGTACAACGGACACTTCTGCACCCAAGTCAAGTTTAGCGAACACCGGAGTGCCGTTAATGATAACTTGAGCATACCGAGAATTGGAGTGCTCCCCATTTGCCGCGCCTACGAAATACGCCCCTTTTTCCATATGGAGAGAAGAAATCTGTACCTTCTTTCTCTCGCCTGCAGCCTTTTTCCGACACAACACTGCACAATGTCCGGAACAACCGCAGTAGTTGCATTTCGCGGCTCGTGTTGGGCAGGAGGTCCTCGGGTGCTCTCCTTGACCGCAGTTGGGGCATGAACTGGATGTGAGAGGTCGGTAGGACTGTGGTCTGATGCGTTGACCTTGTGTGACCGGTGCAGTGGTCCTTGACGAGGTGCCGGAACGCTGTCCTGAAGAATTCTTTCGGGGCTGCCGTTGTTTGTTGACCGCGTCCAGGTTGCTGGCTGGCGCTGCCGAAGGTTCGTCGCTGGTTTCTCGCAGCTGTTGCTGCTGTCGTTGGACGGTCTCCTTCAAGCGAGCTTTTGCCAAAGCGCTCGCGAGTGTAAGATTTGCATCCATTTGCAGAGACTCCGCGAGCTTGGCATCACTGAGGCCGACCACAAACCGGTCGCGGATCATGCGTTCCTTTTCCTTGTAGTCGCACCCGTCCGCCAGTGTGTGCAACGCGGTGATGAATTGGTCGACTGACTCGCCTGGTTGTTGTATGCGTCGGTGAAAACATGCGCTCTCGTAAACGAGGTTCCGTGCGGCCACGAAGTGATCGTCGAACTTTTTTTCTGACGACTTCATACTGCTTCTGCTGTGTTTCAGATAGTGTGAAGGTCGAAAAGATCTCTCTCGCTTGCCTGCCCATTGTGTAGAGTAGAGTCCGGACTTGCGCTTCTTCACTTCGCTCATTTAAGCCAGAGGCAAAGCGGTAGTCGTCGAATAGTTGGATCCAGGAAGGCCATTCGGACGTTCGGTCGAATTCAGACGCTGGCGGAGCTGGAACCGCAAACATGCCGTGAACTGGCTTGACTTCTTTGTCTTCTGACATGGCGCCGCTTGACGAAGACTGGTGCAACGGCCCTCGAATATCAGAAGAATCCCACTTCTGACACCATGTCGTGTTGCGCCCTAGCGAATGGCCATGCGCGTCCCGGCTGGCCGCAGGAGCTGAGAAAGGGGCTGAGCCGCTTCCGATGCGCGCGAGATAACGTCCCTCTTTATTTCATGCAACCAGCATACATATATAGCAGACACTCATGTGACCAATGACGTCACGTACAAACGACACTTTACAATTGCGGGCGACAGCGCCAGATAACGCGGACACTTGACACGCCTGGGCGCTATCACCACAGATAGATTTAAACTTTTCTTTTTCGAAGAACTAAATGGAGGGGGGGTTATTACGCGAGCAAATACAGTAATACATTTCCGTCCTTATAAGCAAGCGTTCAGGAGAAAGTGAAAGCTTGAAGAAATGAAAAAATCATGAACGTGGGGTGTCATCAAAGTCGACGTTCCAACAAGCAGACTTCTCTTCAGGTGTAGTTGCAGCCTTAAAGAAGACAAGTTTGCTTGTCATAATGTCACCTCCAGCAACACCCCGTGTTCACTAATTAAGTTGCATTTGCATCATTACACAGCAGATAACATGAGACGAAGGTATGTCATTGGTGCAAGGAATAGTCACGATGCTCACCTGAGGGATCTGGCCATCGGACACACCGTTGCGAAAGATTATGATGCGCTCGGGAAAAGCACCAAGGTTTGCCTGAGCGTACTTGCTCAAGCAGTCCCGAAGGTGCAATGTGAGCATAATGCCAAGCTGCTCGTGTGTGGAGGGAAATGACACACGTGAGTACCAGTGCATGAACGTCTGGTTCATGCTGGCAACGAAGGCGCCCGCCGTGCGGTTGCGCGAGCTGGCGTTGTGGTATGTGTCGCAGCCTATGACAATCGTGTTTGGCAGCGGCATGGGCAGGCACCAAGCCCAGCTTGCAGTTGAGCTGAATGGCCACCTTGGTCGCCACTGAGCGTATGTTGTTGTGGTTCTCGATGGTGCGAGAGAGAATCACCTGCGAGAAAGTCGCCCCATGAAAGTAAGATGTATGCTGGCAATTTTCTCGCTTGTGAACGAACAAGTGATGAGGCACCAACCCACTTTAACAATCGTGCAAGAACGATAGCTTTCAGTGGGCTGGTGATCGTCAATAACTAATACCACCTGCCTGTCGCAAGATGTTTGTTCAAGTTGCTGCGAATGGTAGAAAGTTTATCAAGGCGAGTTCCTTGAGTATCCCATACTAACAAAAAGTTAGTATAAGCGAATCAAAGAAAATAATAATAACGAAACGAGCTGTGCGTTCACTTTATCCTTGAGGAAAAGTGACTAAAAGAACAAGGCAGTGTTTTAGTGATATTAAGGGCACAGGGTTAGCAAACATATTGAAAAAAAAAAAAAATTCTTTCCATTACTTGAAATCTGCAGCTTTTGTTGAACCAAAATTAGTAGTTTTGTCTTCGTACGATTTTTTTTTTTCTCTGAAGATGACATATTTCGAAACTGCACAAACGTGTCATTGTGCTCAAGTGACAATGTAAAAGTTGCCTTCGAAAACCAGTGTCGGGATCACTAGAGAACAGTCGACTGATGCAGTTTTGAACACTCCTCGTTTCGCTACACACGTGCAACAAAATTTAATCGAGGCCACGCTGTCTCTGCAAATAACGAAAAAATGCTGTGATGAGTATTGATTGGCAATGTCGTAAGTCTTGCTACTCAGTGACTACCGTAGTGCTGATGTAGCGTGCGATAGACTTTATGCAATCCAAAATGCATGTTTATGTCACTACATTGTTTCATACCCTTATATTGCATGAATTACGAAAAAGTCATTTTAAAAGTTATTTTTTCAGCTTTTAATAATAATTGAATGAACCTGAATGTGTACTAAAAGTTTCATAGTTATAATGGCTGTAATAATAAAAATACAGCTTTGTGCCAAATATAACTCGCCATGAAGATGGTGGAGAGGTCTTGCTGCCATGGGCGAATAACATAAAACCGTGGAAGGTGGTATTTGTAGCCCAATGTGTGAAATGAATGAAGCAGTTGTTTGTTGCATTCAGGCACAGATAATTGTTGCGTTTCCTGCACCTTGCTAGCGACTTCTTTGTGTAAGATGGCCGCTTACGTCTTCGTCTCTTTTCATCAAATTCTGACCAGTGGCTGGTTTGGTCAGATCGGACGTCATTGGGGGGCATTGGTGCAGCCGTTCCTCGTGGTTTTCGACTCGAACCTGAAATTCAATGCCTTCTCTACAAGGCCTTCCTGGTCGCTTTTTGGGTAGGCACTTGTTGTGAGAGATAAGTCATTCTGCAATTTCTGTTTGAATTGAGCCTGTGGTAGTACTACTTCTCAAACTGCTCCTGCACCCTCCGGTACAGTAGCCGTGCTGCTACTACCCATAAGTCTAGCATATGCCTGAAAACTCGAAAGGGCCACTTCTTGGACCTGATATGCATGCGGTAAAGTCCAAGCAAAGAGTCCAGCAGGTCGACTCCACCCATATGTCTGTTGCAAACCTTTAATATGCTGTCGCAATCATTCTAATCAAACTCCTTGGCTAAGGTAAACCAGCGCTTAGTCCTTTTGACTGTCTCCCTCCCAACAAAGCTCGACAGAAATGTCACGGCGCGGTTATCGTACCAACGCACACACGATAATTCCATGTCATCTATGACGGTTGTGAGTTCCTCTGAAGCACCACGTTTTTTACATTTCAGTTCCTTTTCGCTTCTCACGCTGCAGCTTGGTAGACAATTCCCCCTCACTATTCTGAGCGACAAAATTCCATCTTGTGATAGTGACCTGTGATAAAGTGGATGCATTCATTGCACTGCCCCTCTATACCTTCACCACATAACACCTATATCCCCTCCCGTGCGATTTCCTACTATCTGCAATATGGTAAATGCTAGTTTGTAGTGCTGAGCTGCAGCCACAGAGGAAATTGAATAACCGAAGCTCGCAGGCATTGCATTACATATATTTGTTTTGCAATTTACTGGACAGATGGCACCATGATACCAATTTTGTCTTTCAAGTTCATACTGTGCTAAATTTGGTACACACTGATTTCAGGTTCTTTGGTGTAGTTGCGATAGAACTACTGAAAACTAATAAAAGGCTTGAATTCGTGAGATCATAACGTATGCCAAAATATATTCTTTGCTTATCAGGGGAAAACGTTCATAGAAAAAAATGTCAATATCTCATGTTCACCCCCTCCGAGTTGCAAGTTGCATCGCAAAATGCACTTGCCTCTGTTTTGCTTATCGCTCAACAGATATGGAATTACTTGCCCATCATAAATGCACAAAACTATGGGAATTACTCCGACAGTATCATATTCTCAAGTGGGCAGCCCACACCCACAAAAAAAAGGTAAACGGTAATGTGCCAAATATGGGACGCTATGCAATAGAGGGCTAATGACAACTAACAAGATGTTGTTTTCTCATTGTTATTGTGTCTAAGAAAATGAGCCTTTCATTTTACACTTCTTTCCTACATTGTTTAATGGTGTAATATTCGGTAAATGTTTTAGGTTGTTTAACAAGCGTTGAAAGCTCAGCAACTTTGTATAGGTTCGTCTTCAGGCATATAGGTTCTCCAACTGGGTTCCACGAAACCCAGGGATTCAGTGAAGGACATCTTGGGGTCCCATGAGTGGACAAAACGAGTCTAACCCGCTCCTGTATTAGCCTTATAGCAATTTAGCCCCACTAGCAACTAATTATTTATTTTGGACAAAAAGATTAGCATTTTATTTAACACTGGAGCATCGCATGCTGCTTTTGCGTATCGAATGACTGCAGGTAGTGAAAGACCCGCATGGTAGCAGCACTCGAGGGTCGCCACTTGAAGTGTGCCATAAAATTTTCAGAATTAGTGAACCGGTAGTAACAGAACGCTCAGTGTCTTGATTGTTGTGGCAGAAAAGCAGGGAAGCAAAACCTTCCTTTAGCGAGACTATGACACAGAATCAACACGTCTTTTCTGTTTGTATGCATCATGAAGACTGCTTTGTTTCTACACTATGTGCAGCACTGTCGTGGAGAAGGAAGGGAAAAGAAAATAGAGAACAGAGAAGCACTACTACATTCAAAAGAACACGTGCGAACCTTTGAGAAACAGAGAGAGAAAACGCTGTGCCTGTGTTGGGTGTCGGCCCCTGCTGCTTTCAATTTGCTTCCTCAATTGGTCCTGTTGTTCGTAAAAGCGACGACGCCAAGGATGCTCTCCACTCTTCCCGTATGGTCCGCCACGTGGACCACTCGTTGCCTTTGAATAGCGAGCCATTGCGGTTGCACCCCGGAAACGCGTCCTCCCCAAGTTACGCCTTTTCAGCCTTTTCGCTGCGGGTATTTCATTCAAAGTTCCCTCTTAGTGGTGGTTGCTTCCCATTTCATGATAAATACAACCTCTCTCTATGAGAGAACTCTTGAGCTCATTGTTTGTTGACTTTTAGGGAATAAAGCAGTTGTATTAGTCGTTTCAATTCGTTTTGTTAGTTTCAATCTGCACGCCCGCACCTTGTCGTCTTTGTCCTTGGAAATTTCTTTGAAGCTCCTTTTTGGGAATCATCCACATACGTAATTTCACGTTATCTTGTTTTAAAAGTACCAAATTGTCTATTTTTATGTCACTCAATGTCGTTGAGTGAACATGTGGGCCGATCTAAGCTTTCATAAGTACTCTTTTCGCCACAATCTCCAGAATCCTTCAATCATGGCCGACCGGTATCTCCAGCGTCATGAGAGATGCGCGTCACCACCCGCAATTTCGGCTGGCAGATGTCCTACCAGCGGATGTCCTACCAGCAATCAGTGACCGAGCTGTTCGTGCTTGGAAAGTTATTCGAGGCCAAGTTATTCGCGGCAAGGAAGGTACTGTTGAATCCCGCGGCAACAAAATTGACGGGGCGGGCGAAACAATTAGTTTTTTGCGGTAATTTGTTGTAGGGATTTGAAAGGGAAAAAAAAACATACGGGTCATGCGACTTCACTGATGCAAAAAACAAAACAAGATTTAATGCCAAAAATCGGTCAGTTTGGGCTGTTTTTGCTTCTTGCCAAGCGATTGTACAACACGACGTTCACATGCTGCCAACAGAGCCATTGCTTCGTTGTCATCTTGTGCCCCGATGCAACGTCGAATGACGTCAAATACGTCCAGCATTTATGAAGTTGGAGGAAGCGCGGAAATACTTTGCACAGATGCATCATTTTTGTCCGACAAAACATTATCGTTCTGTATGCTCTTTGTGATTTCTTTGTTTTTCGATTCCCCACGCACCGCCAAGCAGTAGTCTGCTTGCATGAACTCGCTGATATGGACATTGGCCGGCACATCACTTTCCTGCAGGTCTGCCCATGCGAGTGCTACTTCTTCGTCCATCAATTCATTGTCATCATGATCTGTGCGTCATCTCGAGCGTCTATCGTAGAATCTGAAGTCTCTGCACACTCCAAATAAAATTCAGCATGGCGAAAGCAGTTCGCGACAGCGGCACTTCCTGTCACGCCCCACCAAGCAGCAATCATTTAGAGCCCCATAAACATGTCGATTTTTGTTTTGCGACCGAATGGGGTGTTTAAAAGCAGCCTTTGACTAAGGTGCTTACGATACACACAGTGAATGCCTTGGATGACCCTTTTGTTGAATGGTGCAATAATAGAAGTGCGATTCGGTGGCATAAACTTGAGCTCTGCGTTCTTGAGCTCCGCATTCTCAACGACGTGCGCGGAACAATTGTCCAAAAACTGACAAACCTTTTGTGCTTGCCTGCCTATATTCCAGTCAAATTCCTGGACTTCGAATTTCGCACGTGTCTTTCACGCGAGGCTGTTTGCCATATACCTCACCAGAAGGCGCCGATTTTCCTTGAAGCAGCACGGTTTTGCACTTTTGCTGTTGATCAACAGCAGTCATTTATAAGAGTGTTTTGCGTAAGCATCTTGTAAACAAACCAGTCTCATCGGCATTGTAGATATTTGATGGTGCATAGTCATTCAGGAGGCTTCCTAGGCTGACCGACATCCACGTGGTGGCGCCGTCTTTATCCGACAGCGGCACTTCCTGTCGCGCTTCACGAAGCAGCTATCATTTAGAGCCCCTAAACATGTCGATTTTTGTTTTGCGACCCAACCGGGTGTTTAAAAGCAGCCTTTGAATAAGGCGCTTACAATACGCATACTTCATGCCTTGGATGACCTCTTGGTTGAACAGTTGAATAATAGAAGTGCAATTCAGTGGCATAAACTTGAGCTCTACGTTCTTGAGCTCCGCATTCTCAACGATGCGCGCGGAACAATTGTCCAAAAGCAGACGAAATTTTCGACCTTGCCTGCCTATATTCCAGTTAAATTCCTGGTCTCCAAAATTTGCACGTATCTTTCACGCGAGGCTGTTTGCCATATACCTAACTAGAAGGCGCCGGTTTTCCTTGAAGCAGCGTGGTTTTGCACTCTTGCTGATGATTAACAGCAGTCGTTTATAAGAGCGTTTTGCGTAAGAATCTTGTAAACAAACCAGTCTCATCGGCATTGTAAATATTTGATGGTGCATAGTCATTCAGGAGGCTTCCTAGGCTGACCGACATCCACCTGGTGGCGCCGTCTTTATCCGACAGCAGCACTTCCTGTCGAGCTTCACGTAGCAGCTATCATTTAGAGCCCCTAAACATGTCGATTTTTGTTTTGCGACCCAACCGGGTGTTTAAAAGCAGCCTTTGAATAAGGCGCTTACAATACGCATACTTCATGCCTTGGATGACCCCTTGGTTGAACAGTTGAATAATAGAAGTGCAATTCAGTGGCATAAACTTGAGCTCTACGTTCTTGAGCTCCGCATTCTCAACGATGCGCGCGGAACAATTGTCCAAAAGCAGACGAAATTTTCGACCTTGCCTGCCTATATTCCAGTTAAATTCCTGGTCTCCAAAATTTGCACGTATCTTTCACGCGAGGCTGTTTGCCATATACCTAACTAGAAGGCGCCGGTTTTCCTTGAAGCAGCGTGGTTTTGCACTCTTGCTGATGATTAACAGCAGTCGTTTATAAGAGCGTTTTGCGTAAGAATCTTGTAAACAAACCAGTCTCATCGGCATTGTAAATATCCGATGGTGCATAGTCCTTCAGGAGGCTTCCTAGGCTGGCCGACATCCACGTGGTGGCGCCGTCTTTATCAGCCGAAGCAGCTTCACCACGCAACACTTTGCTGATGATACTGTGGCGGGACTTGAATCGGTTTAGCCAGCCCATGCTGGCTTGAAATTGCCTATGCCGAGCACAGAAGCGAAATCCACCACTTAGTGCCGCACAGTATAACCGCTAAGGGCTATTTTTTTGGCCCGCGTCTCCACAAACCAGGCGTAGACTGCCTTGTCCGACGCTTCAGGCACTGACTGGGTCAACTTCTTATGCTTTGCCGACATCCCGGCAGCTAGAACTTTGTTTATAGCGTCCTCGCTCTTATAATTGTAGTTGACGGAGAGCTCGCTGCAGTTTCAAACTCTTCAGCGATGAGCGCCTTCTTTTTGCCGGCTTCAGCACCTGCAATAATGTAGGCCTTTGTCTTCAAGAGACAAACACGACATGACTGTTTGCGTTACCGCAGCTTCAGGAAACGATGCATGGGTGACATATCGGCGGTCAGAAAAACCCACGTAATGACTGGTCTCGTGCTAAAAGAGGTTGTGTTATAAGTGGTCTGCACTGTAGTTGAGAGAGAGCTCGCCGCAGTTCTGAACTCTTCAGCAGAGAATGCCTTCTCTTTACTGGCTTCAGCATATGCGATAATGTGGGCCTTGAAACGGCAAACACTTCCACTTTTTTGCCGGCTGCGACATGACTGTTAGCGTTGCCGCAGCTTCGGGAAAAACTCCATGCATGTTGTGAACATGTGACTTTAGCCCTAGTCAAGCAGCAAACCGTCGCCCCAAACGCCTGGCCACACCGTGCTGGGATTGGCCTCCCAATTCTAATTTTGTACGTACATTAATCAGCAATTCTTGGCAATAAAGATTCTCATAAGTTTGGTAAAAGGCAATTAGAAATATTATAAAAATCAGATTGTGTGTTGCTTGTATGCAGACGCAATTTAAGACGTTTTCTCTTAACCTACATGAGTATGAAAGTGCGTTGCATCGCCATCAGTATCGTGGCGTGGCGGCTTTGTTTTGTTTACGTTGCGTGACAAGGCTTCGTCGCACCTGGTATGCTTGTTCCGAGCAGCTTCTCATGTGCTTTTTTCTTATAATATTAACGTCGATAGTTTGTCAAGGCACTAAAATCATTTGGAAAAATATAGAAAGCTGTAACTTAAATCATTTTTGCTCGTGGTTGTTCCGGCAATAACTTCGTTAACGTGCAAATGCAACTGTGAAGTCGTTCGTATTGGGGGGGACCCTAAAGCATATAATCCCATGGGACATCGACGGGGAAGGAAAAAGGAGGAAATTTTGTTTGAGTCGACTCCTTTGTGCCAGGAGTCGACTGTATATGCTTGGCAAGAGTGACAAGACTCCCATTGGCGAAGCAAAAAAAGGCCATGCTTGGTCAATCATTGGAAACACCCCCTGCCATGGTTGGCTCTATATTGGAACGTCACTCAGTAGCAAAGCATGTTCTTGGCTGGGAGGCAAGCATTTTGCCAATACAATTTCTGGCAAACCTATTTTAGTTCTTTGTCTTGGCTACTGTTTGTTGCCCATCTACTTATACTTCTAAATGTTTGCATGCCGACCCTGTGTTAAAACACCAATATTTCTTATGCAACACTCAATATATATAAGGCAATATGTCATTTTTCTATTATTTCTTGAACTTTTACGATTATGAAGTATTCTTCGGGCTTCTGTTGAAGTCTTCTCTCGTAGTGCCATGCCTTCTTTGCATAGGTGCAAAGAATATCTCATTTGAAGAAAGCCTCCATTCATCTTTGCCAAATGAAACAAAATTGTTTTAGTAGTACAAGTTTTCAAACAAACTTGAGTGATGCAGTGTGTGCAGTATTATGGTCATAGTGAAAAATTTTCTCAAGAACTGAAACAAAAGAAAAATCACCACCTGGAGAAGTCTACATACCAATAAACTTGAATATTAGGATGTTGCCAATGAAAGCCAGAGCAAGAGGCAATTCTGGATGAGCTCAATATTCATCAATTTGTTTTGTAGTAATGTGACCAGTTGAAGTGCTGTCTGTATTACACTGCCGCTTTCTGCCCGTAGGTTGTGAAAAAATGCCCGATGCATTCGCATCAAAAGGCACTTGACTATCCAGTTCTCGTCTTAACACATTCCTTTCACAGATTGTCGTTAGGCAACAAGAAACCAGGTCTTCGCTGCAAATCACTTCTTTTGAGGGAGGGTTGCTATTCTTTCTTGCACTGCTGATTCATTAAATACCTCATTATGGACTTTCATGTAAGCCACTTGCTGCTGCACAGTGGCCAGTTTTCTTTTCGGGCATGATAGATTGCTTGATTGTAAGAGCATGCTGAAGACTCGTAGCATGCTGCGCGCCTTTTTCTGTGCAGTCTGTTTTGCACAAGCCTTCGCAGATATCTGCACTGCGCGCAGCTCTCCCCTTGAGTATCAACACTAAGCTTATCTTATACTTCTCAGAAAAATACAGTTCCCTTATTTCGGCACACTATACTTTCCTAAATCAGATTTCAGGCCACATTCACCATACAGAATCTGCGATCCAGATTTCTCGATTAATTCTTCAGCTTCACTTGCTATCCTAAGCACGTGCTTGCCACTTTCCTTTCCATGGAAATATGCTGTAGCCATTACGGAACCTGGTTCGGGCATCACAGCTCCAAACTTCACCATCACTTCAATAAATAACGCAGCCACGTTGTTTTCTCTGCGATGACACGCATAGGCAAAAGAGCCAGCTGGTGCTTTTGTCAACTGACAATGCTTTAGGAATTGAAGACTTGCAGAACGGGTGTTAAACTTGAAGCACGGTGGGCTGAACACTGCAACAAAGGCCCTGTAGTGTGTGCTTGATGACTAGAGGCCCGATTTTTAGACACCAAAAAGTGTGGTTTAGGTGCCAAAAGACAGGCAAGTAAAACACTATTTTTGGCTCTCAAAATCATAATTATAGGCACAATAAATTTCAACGAAAATTGAAATATCCTGAAACAACGACTTCGGTTACTTGTATCTACAGCAAGAAGCAAAAAAAAAAGATACTGCTTAAAATAGCACAAAATTATCAACGATTCAAAATAGGCATGCATTTTCTGTGCAATTCTCAGTATGTAGTCTTGTTTTATTGTCTAGCACTGTGCTTTAAGAATCCACCATTCAATTAACACTCTCCTAGGAATCTTTTGTTTCGTTGTGGCTGGGAAGGGCAGCGCAGGAACAAATAACCAGGCCACTCATACACCAGAAGAAAAGGATGCTTGGTCTAATCACGTTGGACCAATTTTTATCCTATCCGTGAACATCTTAAAGGGCCTTTCACTAGGTTTGGGCATTTCGAGCTGACAAACGTAATGGTGCACTGAGCACTCCGGATCATTCTTATCAAGATTTGCAAAATTACATGTCATGTGAAATGCCTGTCTGGAAGAGGAGTGTGCTTTTTCTGAGTAAGTAATATGTAAGGCACCAGCTGGGATGTGGTCACATCTTTGTCACAGATGGGCCAAGCACTTGTCTCGTCTGCCACGGAATCGATGATACAGGCCAGGCAGAATACATGGTGGTAGGGAAACTAGACCGGATTATGGAACATGCCCTGGCAAACGGTACACACAAGCACTTAGTGAGGTCTCGGGTCAAAGTTCTCCACGGAGTGGACAGCTTGCAGCATCTCCAACGGCCAGCTGGAGGCAAGTCTAAAGTTTTCAACGGTGGCTGGCTCGGGAGGAGACTTTCCTGAAAAAGGAGATACAGGGAAACCAATCCGGTGCAAGTGCTGCGAATGGCACATGTCGGGAATAGTTAAGTACATGTGTTAAGTACAGTCAGACCTCATTAATACGTAGTTGGCCGGGAACGTGGTTTTGTTACGCACTAAGTAAGCGGTGTACGAATTAACCATCAGTTATAGTTCAGCGGCTACTTACCGGTCAGAAAAAAAGCCACAATCCTCACAAACACGTGCGCACACATACACACGCAGGCACACGAGCTTTAGTTAAGGACAGAAAGGGTTGTGTGGGCAAAAGGTGATCCTAAAGTATTAAAAGAAAAAGTAAAAATTTATATATATATATATATATATATATATATATATATATATATATATATATATATATATATATATATATACATACATACATATATATGCCTGCTGCGCCTAAGTATTGCAGGCTGCCAAATAAACATAGAATGAATAGGACAGGCGCCAAATTTTAATTTAGAATAAAAGGAAAAAAATGGAGTGAGGTAGAGAGCTCTACCAACGTGTCTACCACGACCAGGGGAACGAGCCAAAGGCTCAGCGTTTTTTTTTTATCCTTTTTTTCCTTTTTTTGTTTATATTCATAGTAAATTTCAATAGTAGGTACATAAATTTTATACACATCTTGAATTGGGATCTTGACTAGCAAGTCTTTCTTCTTTTTTGATTTCGATGCTTTTGTTGCACTGAATCTTCTTTAACCCACCTTGTGTGTCCTTGTTTTCTGCTTGATCCTGGATAGCTCTGCTGGCCTGGACTCCTCATTTTCTTGGTGCTGCTCAATTTTGTTCCTTCTCGTGGAATTAGCCCTTTCATTCTACTAACGGCATATTTATTCCTTCTTTTGTCATTTTATGTGTATTATGTCCCCTCTCCATCTACTTTTTTTTCCTTTTCCCTGTGTCTGATTTCTCACGTCCTCTCCCACACCGAATCACAATATCCATTGAATGTTTCTCGTGCCGACACTTGTTTCAATATACTTATACACATGCACACACGTATTTCAATATACATGTACATTTGTACATCTATTTCTACACTATACAGACTGCGATATACATGTACATTTGTACATTCATTTCTACTCTATACAGACTACCGAAGACATGCGCTTTTTGTTTACCGGCTAAGCTATCTATTATAAAATCTTTCTTTTGTTGTTTTTTTCTTTTTATTTTGTGTTTAACTTTTTTATCTCTGTTTTTTCTTTCCTCTTTTCACTTTCTTTTTTCTTTCTCTTCTTTTATTTTATTTTCTTTTTTGTTCTCTTGTAGGTTTTGGTTTTGCTTGTTTTTCTTTGCCTTTTTTTCTTTGATATTTGCACTTTTGCTGTCAGCTGCAGTCAATTTTTTTTTTATATTTTCACTTTTACTTTCAACTGCAGTTTTTTTTCTTGATTGTTTTTTGTCTTCCTATCTTCCCCTTTTCCTCCTTTTTTTGGCATCCTTTTAAAAATTTTGTAACACTCTGATCAAATCTTTGTAGTGCTCAGGTCATTGAATAAATTTGAGCATATCAATTTAATTGTGTTTTGTGTATTTAAATGAGTATTTTTATTTCTACCATTTTTCGTTTTCCCCAAGTGATCTCCGAAGACTAACAAATTCATAGGAGGTTATGTGATTCTGTGCCCCAGGAGAGATGTATAGGGCTGAACCCGAATTTGTCGCCGAGAAACACACGTGATGCTACATGTTTTTAAACGGGAGAGGCATTGTTAACCAGCTCTTGTGTGTTTGCATCTGTTCGGGGATTTCCAAGAAACGGGAGTTGGCATTTAGACTCCTTTTCTTTCCAAGAGAGGAGATTCATATTCGTCTGGTCTTCCCAGATATTCTTGTTTTCGAAATGCTTTCGAACTGGAAAGAACGTCGGGTTTATAGGGAGACTGTCTATTCAAAGACAGTCTAACTAAGGTACTCTGGGTATATTCCTCTTTCTATTTTTTTCGTCCTTAGTTCTTCAGCTAAAAACATACATTTCCACAACCTTGTGTAGTGGAAGGTGGCCAACTTGCAAGGTGGCCAACTTAGTGGTAAGATGTTTGGCAAAGACCAGAAGGGAATGGGATTACTCCAAGGCAACGTTAGCCCTTGGGGTCCCCACTGGCCTTCCCAAGGACGTATTGTAAATGAGCTATCTATGGAATCTATTGTGTAATTGTATTGGAATACTTGTCTTTATTGCCGTGGCCATGGAAAAAAAAAAGAACAACATGAGGGACGCAAGAAACTAACAGAAAAAAACACAATTAGGAAAAAAGTTCAATTATTGAACTTAACAATCAACGCAAGAACACCATAATGGAGCGTGAAAAGAAAAACTAAAATGAGCTCAAGGCTTCTACTCGGTTATGAAACCTATTGAGACAAATTAAACTCCCACTTAAGACAGATGCACTAAGATATGCCAAATCGTGCCGGCTAAACACAAGGGCTATTGCTAGCTCTACAGAACGCTAGCTGCATAGTAGGGTCGTTTCTCACACATTATTCGTACTACTAATGCTACATGTCCGTAAATAACGAATGCGTTTGCATTAGATTCAGCTTGAGGCATACGTAATAAGTAGATTTATCTTCTGCAAGTACAAGGTCATTCGAAACTTCCCAGGCTACTATTCCAACTAATCCTGTAGCAGCGTGACCTGGGAACTTTAGACTGCACATGCTAAAAAAAATTTACGAAGCGAATTCAAATGTTTAAAAATCAACAAGGATAAGTTTCCTCTTCACTGAAATAGAATTTTGTTTTCCTATCACCATAAAACAAAATACAGTGCAGATGTTCTACAAATTGTGTAAACAAAAATTGTCAAAAAATTTATTTTATTTTGGCGGCTTTGTACCTGGAATCAAAATAAGAAATTTCATAACTTCCAGATACCCAAAGCACGTGTGTTGTTTTTGCATTGTAACAGTATTGTGCAGACTTCTTTTCTGAAAAAGAGGAAAAACGTTTCGTAAGCACTACCACGACCGGTGAGTAGAGAGCAAAAAATTGTGCGAGCACTAATAAATAATTCATTTTTATTTCAATACTCCTAACAAGCCTTGTTAGAGGCTCTGGGTTGCAGCAGAAAAATAAATGATTGCACATAATAAATAATGATACATATCGTACAGAATGAAAGGGCCGAAAGCATACACAGCTTCATAAACACACCAAAATGTTGGCTCGCTGTATTAGTAGAGGCAAAAAAAAGCAAAGGAGTAATTCAACATATTACACAATACACCGATTAGGGTCATGCCATGCCAAATCACCCAGTATTCTTTAAACCATCTTGGATATGGCGGGAAAAAATTTCTCATGTTTCTCGAAGTGCGAAACTCGTCCTCGTCATTTAAATCTTTTGCCAAAAGATTCCCTCCTTATTTATGAGAGTCTGTAGTATGGCACCAAGTGAGGTAAAAGTCATCAAACAACAACTTCTTCAAAAGACCTTTGGGAATGCACTCCATAAATGGCATTTCTGACAGGGTAATGAAGTGATCTAACTAAAGATAATGACTTACTTATGCATATAAATTCTTCGAGATCTTTTCTCAGGAGCAATATTGAATAATGTTGCCACATTTGGGGTTTTTTTCTGGGAACATGGCAAATTGAAAGGACACAAATAAATATGTACTGGTGACCAGTTTGACATGCTACAAATTAAAAAAATTATGCACTGAAGTTTAGCTGATAGTCTGCAAAAATTTTGAATTTCACTTTTTTGGAGAAAAGCTCTGTATTCCGCATCGAAAAGCTTGCCTTGGTGGTCGGACAAAATGTATGCACATTTCATTTTAAAGCTCTCTGTACTAGCTAAATATAGGCGAAGTTACTAAAGAGTATTATTTTTAACCATGAGAAATATTTTTTTAAATTGCATATCTCCACCAGCATTACGCCTAATTCACTCAAGCGGCATGAAGCACTCGCAAGGGCAATTTTTAGCAGAATTCTACAGACCTGAGGTACAGACAGTAAGCTTGATGCAAAGCAATTGAAATTGGAATGAGGCTATCATCAGCATTCGATTGCCAACAGAGGTGCGCTATAATGAATGTGGCCAGAGTGTAGAGACCAATAGCGTAGCAAAAATATATAGATATATATATATATTTTTTTTTTGCGTGGGGGTGGTATGTGAGGGGAAGGCAACTTCGGTCATACTTTATGTACATTCGTGGTTGTTTGTATGTGTGCACGTAGGTATGCACATGCAAAACTAAGAAAATCGCAACATACCCACGAAGTGAACGATAATGCGTAGGGCGAAGCTTGAGAGGGTTTTACCAGTAAACCGTGAATTCGTCTGTCTGTCAGTCACACTAGTGCCTTCTGCTGAGTCATCCATAAACTAGGCGGTCACGAACCGGTCACAGTGGAAGGACACACGCATGGCTTTAAGACAAAAAACACATGGACTGTCCGGGGGGGGGAGGGGGAGAAGAGAGTTAAGCAGCTTCTCCTGCCTTCCTGGCTAAGCCACTGGTGATGACTGCCACAAGAGCCAACAAGCCATTAAAAAGTATACAGTACACAATAATCCCTTACCCACAACATAAACGAGGCTATCTGTTTGGCTTTTTTTTTTTTATCTCGGCAATGGGGGTTCTTTGGCTGCAGTGCGTACAAGGGCGTGCTCCGTATTCGGAAGCGTTCTCTACTAAGAAGTGCAGAAAACAGCCCCCGTGCCGAGAGCGTAATATTGAGATGGCAGTAGGACCATGTTAGTCGCCTGTGTGGTATGTTGGTGCTCTCACCCTTCTTCGCCCGCTTAAAGCGGTGGTCCTACGCTGGTGTACGGTGAACCAACGCCAGCCTCCCTGGAGACAACGGATTGTTAGTAGATTAAAATCGTTGGCTGAAAAGCCAAGATCTCTTAAAGTGTTAACACTCTCCTTGGCCCAAACCCCCTTATACAATAATGTTATCATTGAAACGATTGGAGGTACATCCCTTGAGACGAGAGCGCACAACTCATGGTGCATGTACTTGCTGGTTTTAATGGCATGGACATCTTACAGCTTAATCCTTACCTGAACCACCTAAGCGTCTAAGACAAGGGCTTGGTCATCTCTCTTCAACACGAAGTCGGGGATTTTAAACCCCGAGCTTGTCTTGTAGTGGGGTTCTTCTAAGACAGAAAAGCTCAATTCTCTGCGTTGTTTGGCAACGTACTTCACCAGCGCATCATGACGTTGGATTATCGTATGATGTGTGCGATGGCATTTCTGCAATATGTGCCCAAATTCTCTTCTTGGACACACCCCGCTCTGCATAACTTTGTTACGCCCTGGCCTCGTTTCAGCCTCATCAAAGTTGGCACGGTGTTCAAGCGAACTCTAACCGTATTAAGAAATTCCCTACCAGAAAGGAACCTAGTTCCTTCAGCCACCCATGCCGATGCCCCAGGAGCATTCGCCACTTCTTTTAGAGCTGCGCCATCTGTGCTGCTAAGGAAGTATATAGTCCAGAATTTTTTATTGGCTTTCTTGGAATCCATTACACTCCCTTTGTATTGCAGCATGGCCTCTGACTGCCACACAAGATCTTGGACTTACGTCATCTTGTGGGCCTTTTTGCAAGCTCTATACTCAGAAACTGCTAGGGCATTTAGTCGGCGTTAGCGTAGGTATGGAATGGCAGTCATTAAACATGGAATACCCAGTCCGCCCTGTGGAACCCTCGCATGAAAAGCTCCAAGAGGAATGTCATGCGGAAGCTTTAACCAATCTCTGATCGATGACCGGATCGTCTTGTCCAACCTCATCAGGTGTTTGCGCGACACCGGACCCAGATTGAGACGATGATATAATTGCGGAAGGAGGTAAAAGCGGAGGACAACTAGGCGTTGCTGCAGTGAGACCCCCACTCTGTCTCACTCGCAGCCGTAGGTATGGCCTCATTATTCACGTAGAACTTCAGAGTTGGGTCAATCTTCACCAGCTTCTTCTTCCCCTCCGGGATCATCGCCAATGATAAGCACTTAGAAGGGTTTAGTGCCAATCCTCGCTTTCTAAGAAAAACTTGAAGACTGAGTAACTTGTCCTGCGGTCCCGCCAGTGTCGATGCAAGTATGGTAAGGTCGTCTGCAAACGCCATGCCCGACACAATCAAATCACCCGAGTCGGTTACAGACACAAAAGCGATCTGTTCTTTGCAGTGCTTTGCCAGGAACTCATCAACCACTAGGTTGAAGAGTATGGGCGACATAGGGTAATCCTGTCTCACTCCCCTAGAAGGCCGAGCCAACGAGGATTTGTCCTGAAAACTGAGGACAGTCGTTGCCAAATCATAGAATTGGCGGACTTATTCGACAAACTCCTCTGCAATTTCCTTCCTTTGTAGAGCCACTACCAAGGCATCGAGTGTAACGCTGTCAAACCCCTTCGCTATATCCACGGTGACCATAAGCAAAGTCCTTCTTTTCCTCCTTGCTTGGTGTTGAACCGTGCCGAGCAGGTGAACATTGTCACCACAGTCATCCACCGGATTGAATGCACGTTGGCGACAGTTCAGAAGGGCCATCGCCTGAAGACGGTTCGCCAAAATCTTATGGAAGAGGCGAAGAAAAACCGGGGCCACCGTAATGGGACGGAATCGAGAAAAGGAGGTTGCCTTGTTGACTTTAGGTATGAAAACGACCCTGGCGAAGCATAAAGAAACATGCAGACGCTTTTGAACGAGAAGAATATTCAGGAGTATTTGCAGGATAACAGGCACACATCTGAATTTCTTAGCCGTGAAGCCATCCGGGCCAGGAGAAGAGCTGGCTGCCGGAAATGCATATTTAATGTCTTGGGCTGTAACTGGCCTCATGGGATTCCTATCCCCGTGTATTTCAGTGTTCGAACGAGGGAGCCGAGGCTCATCACAACAGTTTTCCATTACCCCCTTTCACTCGTTCAAGAAAGATTCAGGATCATCAACCTGACAGGACATTTGGCCATCAAGTACCTGCCCGGCGGCTCTAGCTTGGTCCCTCTTGAACATTTGTATCAGCTGTGCATACTCCTGATTCCGCCTTTTCCTATTGCTTGAAGAAACAGCTGCAAAGGCAGCGTGTTTAGGGGGCTTCGTTTATCTCTAAAGAAGTTCTGCCTGATGTAATTGTTCTGATCCATTCCGATATTCCTCCCATCAAGCAGTTGTTTCCCGATCTCCGAAAGCCTTGGGGCCGAGAAGCTGCGAGCACATGCCATGCTAACAAGCAAGTCTACTGATCTCCTCTAAATACGCCCAACGCGAGTCCACATGTTCCTCAACATCGTCTCCGCCTCGAAGTGGGGTATGTGTGTGTGTAATTTGGGACGTCGAAACTGCTAAAGTGCCAAGAAGTTCGTGGACCAAATTTCTGTACCCAGTGTCACGCCTGTGAGATTTTATAGAGCCAAAGGTCCTTGTGTTAAAGTGAAAGTGTAGCTTTTGATTCAGGCTCTTAACTTCAGCTCTAGTCAGCTCTGCTTCGTTCTTTGCCAAGAGGGAGGACTCCTCCTTAGACCACCTCGGCTTAACATGAGTGATAACAATGTCTGCGTTGTAAGCATTAAAAAGGGCATGTCGCTAATGTTGGCTCAAACCAACGAGTGAAGAGAAGGCCCTGCCGCAGTCATTACATGTGTGGTGTTGTGGAACAACATCCTCCTCAGAGAAATCAGACAATAACTCTATCAACTGACGTGGCAAGGGTCTGTTCAGACGCGTAGTTGTAAAAGTGCGGTGTTCAGGTGAAGACAAAGCGGCATCACATCCACGAGCCGCACCAACGGGCTGAGAAACCACCAGTGGAGAGGAGGAAGAACCGCTCACATGTGAGGACGTAAAAACATGACCAGGAACAAGACAAGTTGGACCAGGATGCGCATCCCCCACCTCTGAAATAGAAGACAACAAACCACCAACAGACAGAGCTGGAAAAACAACCGTAGAATCATCTATAAGATCATCACCACGAACCATCGAACCATCACAATGGGACCCAACATCTGGAGAAACGGAAACAGAAAAACCACGAACCATCAAACAAACATAATGAGTCCCAAGAGCCGGAGAGACCGGAGCAGTCTCGACCACGAAGACCTTAGGTCAAGCACCCGTAGCCTCCCAAGCAACTGTGGGACCAACCTTCTCCGCACCATAGACCAAAGGAACCGTGTTCCGATCTGCCGCTGCATGTGGAATATTAGAGGTGCCCTCCAGAGCAGCAACATGCACAGTATCCAATGACCTGTTCGAAGACAGCTCACGACGGTCCAACACGCTCCCCCTCACCAACCCAACCGGAGCATTTGAGGCACCCTCTGGAGGGCCGGCTAATGGTCGAACCGACGTCAGTGTCAACGAACCTATGGTCTCAGAACAGTCACCCTGAGGCGTCTGGGAGACCGCGGGAGTTGACACACCCCTTCGGGATCTCGGGGCAAACCTTGAGGAACTTGTTCCAGAGGCGGGCACCTGGGTAAGTGCTGTGGCCCCGGCCTCCTGCAAGATAGGTACAGAGTGAGTTGCCTTCAAATCCATTCCAACATCTCGCTTAACTAGAATCGATTTCTGCGTGCCAAAAACATCGTCACCACCGCTTAGCATCGTTCGCAGTTCATCCACTTTTGTACTTATTGACTTGTTAAGAGATCCAGCATCGCCGGTCAAAGCTTTTGCATCTTGTCGTAAATCTTTACGAGTCTTGTGGGCTCTTGCCACATGAACACCCAATCCCTTTTTAGTGGTAAAACTTCTACCACAAATTGAACACGTTTTCCCTGGGGGGGGGGGGGGGGGTCAGCATTGCTCCCACCACCACCAGGGAAGCCAGCACCACCACCAACACAGGCTTGAGCATTCCCGCTTGGGACGGGCGTCTTCCAATGCACGTTTTTATTATTTTCTTTTTTTTCGTTTTCGTGCCAAGCCAATTTACCAATTTAGGGGAGGCAGCCCCATATCGCCTTTTGCCTCCGCCGTAAGATCTTGGGCTCAGGCGTGAGGACTTCTCACCCAGGAACTCTTCATTCCTTTTAGCCGCGAGAGCAAAGCTCTCTACGTTGCTCGTGGGGCACCACGAGAAGGCGGGAATGGCAACGAGGTCGGTGGCATGACTTGGGAGAGCTGGAAAAATCAACTCTCGCCCCACAAAAATGGGGAACGCTTCACGATTTTGCGTGTCATCTTTGCGCAGGGGCCATGCTATTCCTTTCTGTATCAATCCAATTTTAGCATATGTACTTTGACAGTACATATACTATAAAAGTACAAAAGAAAGTCTGTAATCCAACTGAGCACATCAAGAGGAATGTTTTGCTGTATTGGTAAAATATGTAGTTGGTAACCCTATCAAGAGTTTTAGAAAAATATGGAAACAATGCATCAACCTGAAAGCCCATGTCAAGTAATAAATGTATACAGACAAAAAGGCCAGCAAGTGCAACGTCACGCGATAAATCTTATGGAAGCTGCACTGATAATTGAAAATTATGATACGATCTTCCAGCTAGAGGCCTTGCCTTGCAACAAGAAAGCTGCTACTCATCACAGACTAAACTTCGTAATTGTTATACAAGTTGGCATTAATGGGTCTGATCTTACTAGTTGAAAAGTAGCCTAAGCATGCTCTCTCAAAATCGAAGGTATAGTTGCGGACCTTTTATACAAACTCTGCCACTGATCCCATTGAAGAAATGTAAAAAAATGAACTAAAATTTGGATGCCCTAGTGGGTCCTGTTTTGAGTTTTCGTGCTCTAGCTGACTAACTTGGTATGCTGTCAAACAGAGTAACAAGATGAGCGATATTACAATACTCTTGCTAGGTTTCCAGCACTGAATATTTGCACTCACTATGGCTGGAGGTTGCCAGTGCAAATTTATCACAGAAATTACAACTGCGTGTCTCGAAGGTCACTTTTCAAAGTTTGTTTTGAATGTACGATGTCGAAAGCAAATTCCAAACTGGATAACAACAATTAACTCAACATCATCTACATGGTACAGGTTTGTTTCACACTCAATAATGTGGAACAACATTAACAATGAGTATGGAATCTTGACTGTAATACTGTAGCCTCATGCAACGAAGATATGGGTGTGCTTATGAGCTGCTTGATCACCTGTCACTGTTCTATGCCTGCTGGACTAAGAACGCTGAACCTTCCAGAATTGGCAGTGGGGGATGGAGCGAAAATGATGGCACTTGGTTACTTTGCTGGTGATGCGGTGACACAAATTCTTGGAACATCAAGATACCGTGATGCTTGTGGCATAAAGAGTCGTAGTGGCGCTGGCATGAGAGGCGACAACTGGCCCAAGAAAAATTGAAGCAGCACCTGAAAGAGAATAAATAGTGAGTGTGACATTGTAATGGCTGTGTTATGGCCTCATGAAATAACGTGACATGCTTGCCCAACACGGTGTCAAACCTTTTTCATCAATGACGTGTGTGCATACCTGCACACTACTGGCTGTCGGATGTGAATATAACCCACTTGTGATTCACGGCCTATGTTAATTCAGAAATAGCGAAAATCCACTTTGGAAATCTCTGAGTAAGCGTTGAGGAGACAGTACAACAGATCATCTGTTAGCAACAGCAGTAGCTTCACAACGAGTGAAAAATTTCAATGAAAAAATACAGTAAATGTCATAGTTGTGGCTGCATTTGAACCTTGGAATGCGAGGTGGTGTACATAGCCACACTGGTGGTTGTAAATGCTCTACAAAAGACCAATAAGGCTTCGTATAGTGTTTGTAATGTTGGCTATCCTCGTTTTAAACAATGTAATAATCAATAAATATGTACTTAGATATGACTCAACAAGCTGCAATGAAGCGCTGTTTTACCTGGCCGAAATTACGATATGCACATCATCGCACGGTGGCATGCACATGATTTTCATAAACGTGAAGTCTGTGCTCTTAAATGCACAAATGTGAGTGCAGGCATAATATTGCATCATCAGCTACTCCTTAGGCATCAGTGTGATCGACATGCCTGGTGAGCCCTTGATATGCTGACAGCTACTAAGATTACACGAATATATCTATCAACTTAGTAGCAATTGACTGAAGAAGTAAAAAAAAAATGCAGCCTAGAGAGCTTGTCATTGACTCTTTCTCTTAAAATCGATCTCCACAAATCCTGGAATTCACTGTATTGTATTTGGATTTAGTTCATGAGAATGTATAAGAACCACGCTTTTTAAGGTTATTTTCGTGCCTTCTGCTGCACTGCAAACGATAATTATATCCCAGGTATAACACTTGCAGAACTTAAATAAAAACAGTATGTTTAGAATAAGTCTGTTAAATCAAATATATGCAACAATTATGAAAGTAACCATATACGGGCTTTAAAACATCTCGACACTAATCAACATGAGGCAATTACTTGCCCTGCAATATTTGAGTTATCTCTGAGAAGAATAAGAGCATTTCAATTTAGTATACAAAAGTTGGTGCTATTGCAACCCATCATGTAAACCATTTTAAATTTAGAAGCTAGTGATGACCAAAGCACATAGACTTGTGAGTGTGCAAAAAAGGCAGCCCTTTGGTGAATGTAAAAGCTTCTGCTGAAATGAATTTTGACATTTGTTTCCAATTGAAAAAAAAAGATTTGATTCTATTTTATTCACAACATCAAGGTATCAACTTGGTTTCTAAGTAAAAAAATAAATTGATTCTATTTTCTTAACTACAATAAGTATCGGCTCTGTCCCTTTTAAGGTGAAAGTGACATCAAAGATAGTAAGTAGCTCTCACCCTGCTAAGTTCAAACACAACTGAAAAAAAGAACACAGCTTCTCAATGAAGCTTCACCTTAAAAGAATCAACTACTTTCATGATAAGTGCTCCACTATGGTTTAAATGTTTTTTTAACTTTTCCAATCTTCGACAAGCAGTTTTTAGCTGCAGATAACAGCAGCCATATAATCTACAGAGGCTTTGCGAGTAGCTAGCAGTGCGAGTAGCTAGCAGTGTCTTCGTATTCCTTTTATTTTCATCTGTGCATCTAAACTCTGCTGCAACTACTTGACATGTATTGCCACTTCAATACAGCTATGTTGGTTCATGATTAGACATATCTTTTTTTTCTTATTTCAATTGATCCTTTTCTGAATCGCGGTGTTCTTGCCACTTCCAAATGTTATCGCTTCACTGCACTAAAGAGTAGCACCTTTTATTGCCACCTTGACTTCACTGCAAGTTCACGTCATTGCAACCGACTGGAAGAGGATCACGTGTGCCGAAACATTTCTCACAGTTAGAGTGGCCACATGTCCCTGAGAGTGTGGATCTATTGAAGGCCACAACAGCACCCAGACGATGTCACACCTAAGCACATGCCACGTCATCAGTTTGCCTAACATAGAAGGACACACGAGACAGCAGTTTGCTCATGTCTCGTTTCCTGGCCAAGACCAAAGATGCGAGAAAGTCGTATACTTGGAGATTTTGGGGTACAGAGAAATAAGCTCTACCAAAGAAAGATTTACTAAACAATTAAAGTGTTTTCTTACTGTTGCCTTCAATAGCAAGCACCTTCATTTACAATCTTGTACCTGCATTTTGAATGATACTCTTGTTTTCAACTAGGCGAAGTACAAGATAGACTGATATGACCAAGCTTTCTTTTTTTTGTTATACACCTTGCAGAGGCACACGAGTGTTGGCCACCCGTCTGGTCCCACCAGTGTGGGCATCAGGGGGGCTTCCACGCACAGTTTCATTGCTTGGTAGTCCAAGAGATCACAAGTAAACAAGTTCAGAAGGAGACTGCTACTTGAGTTCTAATGCATATAAAGCAGACTTATTCTCAGGAAGACAAAGAAACGATAGAAAGGCAGCAAGGGCAACTAAAAGAAGTGAATCCATGATGAAACTATGCAACTAGTTCTTGAATATACTGAAACTACTTACACTTATTAGGTACTTATTGTCTTATCAATTTATTATTGCTTAGGACTGAAATATTGTACTGAAGAACAAAATGTTCTTTGCTGAGCTCATGTTAATTTAAATGAGGACATGGTGCAAATGTTAGGAACAGTTGACATCTGACCCTGTATTTCTTTCATGGCACAAAATGGAATTTTTCAGGCCATCTTGAATGATTTCCTACACTCAATAGCTGTGCCTAAAGCCACTTTATTCAATGTTGAAAGCACTGATGACGATAATAATTTGAATCTGTAGGCACGCAGCAACAAAACTAGGGATTACAAACCTGCAGCAGCAACTTTTGAAGGACTTGATGTTGTGGTTTGAGCACGGCTTGGTGCAGCAGTTGCAATGAGGTCAGGTGGAGGGCATGAGGCCGTCGGGTTGTCTTCAAGTTCTGTACATCACAAGTGAACCGACATAAGAGCTGTGCTGTGCTGTGTGCTTTGAGCTTGAATCTAGCTTTTCTTTCCAATACGCATCAGCAATAACTGCTTTCAAGCAGCAGCTCTTTTGATGAGGAATACAGGTTCTTTCCGATGCCTTATTTACATGCTGGAGGCTAATGCTCAATAGTGCTGGTGCAATTACATGAAAAACCTTCTTTTTGATGATCTCCCAGGTATAATATGGACCAAAAAAAAAAAAACTGAGGAACAACACAGGGTAGTGCACAAACTATTAACTAGCCCCTATTGTGGGAGCCGCCGCCAGGCCGCCTAGGATGTCTCCAACCGGGGGTCGCTCCGCCACTAACGCTTGTCTCTGTAGGCCGGCGATCTCCCGGCGCGCGTCTACCAACTGCCCCTGTAGCGCCAGGGCCGCGCCCCGCTCCATGGCCGCGTCCGCCCGCATGTCAGAGCACAGGTTTACCAGCTCGAAGACCCTGGACATTATGTAGTTTCGGGCACTCACCGTGATGCGGTTTACCGAGTCCGCGCAGAAACGAGAGATCTCATCTTCGATTTTGCGCGCCCGAGTCTGCATCCGAGTGCCCGGATCCCCCCTGTGTCCGATCCCGACCGCGGTGACCTCCGAAACAGAAGATTCGGCATCTTCTTCCTCGCTCGCACCCGCTGTTGGTCTCACAGGACAAGAATGGGCTTGGGCAGTAATGGGTTGCGTGATTTCAACGCCTCTCGTCGCCTCTTGTTCCGTCTGGTTCTGCAAATCTGCCAAAACGCTATCGCCTTCCGGCGAAAAACCATGAGTTGGCGTATTGGAAGAAGGTCCTACGGCGGGAGAACCCGCCCCGTCGGGCGAAACTTCGTGTACGGCCCGACTAGTTGTCATAGTGGGGCCGGCTCATACCCGCCATTGGCCGTGCCCAGGTATCTCCTCTCTCGATCTAATAACGGTCAAAATGACCGTTCCAGCTCCCAATTTCTCTGTGGGGCGAGTCCTGAGATGTTCAAAATTAGCCTGCCACTAAGAAAAGTAGTTAGGTAAAGGTGAAAACTTGCCTTTCGGCGAAATCTTCCAGGTTGTCAAGCTCATACATTGAGTTTAGCAGTGTTTGAGCCTGTGACCTGCTGGCACCATCAGCTGGTCAAAAAGAAAGCATTTTTTATTGAACACTATTTAAAGTAGCCTGAAGAAGTTTGATTTGTTATAACATGATGGTTCTAAACCAAGGAACAAGAAACAAAAAAGAGTGAATACAAGTACTTACAAATAATTAGTAGGTTACACATGAATAACAATAACTATATAAAAAATGGGGAACCACGTGTTGAAAAAAAATCTAGAAACTCCAGCTAGACAATATTTTCAGGTATAGTTATAAATAGTCTATTTCAGCCTTGTGCAAAGCTGAAGGTAAAAGTGTCACCTAATTTCTTGAAAAAAAAAAGCTTTATCAAGTTTATACATGTTGTTTTGCCTGATCCTTAAATCCAGCCAGCACCTAAGCTCAACAATCTGTCTGACATTGATTCCCGCCATTTGGTTTAGAAGAGTGAAGTTGTTCTAATCTTTGCTGGACACTGAATGGCATATCAGAGCCTTCTTTGGTAAGACAGCTATTCCTCAACTTTTCGCAGAATAGTTCAAGCTCTGGCATAGTAAAATGTTATGTAACTGGTGAAATGATTATGTGACGCTGAAAACAATTGCATATTCATAAGGATTTCATGTCTACTGCAGGATGAAGGCTTGCATGAAGATATTCCAATTTGCCCATTTCAATAAGCAGACTGCTTGTCATGTCTGCAGCATCATCGACTTTGTCACTTGATATAACTCATGTTCAATGTTCTCTGCGTGACTCTTTTCTGAAAATGTGTGTTTGTGTGTAGACATATCTTTTTGTACATGTCATCATATGGTAATCACCTGACACCTCAAGTAGCAAGCTAGGCAACCAAGCAAACATTTCCAGAAATCTTATTAAACATCGCTATATCTCTGTCTCCATCTATCTGGTAAATATACCACAGTGACACACACGTAGCACCTAACTAAATCATACAACAGGTCGCAAAGTGTGCTACTAAGCATGGCTGCTGCCTTCAGATTTCACACAGAAAACTTTCAGAAATTATGCTTGCTATGATTTTACAGAAAGCAAACATTTACAAATATTTGTCCAGTTTGTTATATTCTCTTCTTGACTTACTCAACCGGTGAAGCACTGTTGTATCAAGCAATTGGTGAAATGACACCATCTATAAATGCAAAGCAGGCCAAGTGTATGGCTCACTATCAGTTAAGAACGAGTAAGAATTGCAAAATAAGCACATTTCTTACCAGGCTCAACACCGTCCCCCACTGTGAACTCCACGTAGGCTGCCAGGGCTGCATCTTCCCTATTATCTATGCGACGTTTCGCTGGCGGGTGGGCGACCAAGTTTCGTGTGGGTCTTTTGATGCCGTCGCGTTCAACGAGCAGTCGTACGGTTGACGGCGGTGGTGTGTAGCCGCATTTGCGTGTTAAGTCAGGCGCTTATTCAGGAGGCTCTCCAGCTCGGACTGCTCCTCTTCTGTACCGGAACTATTGCGGAGCCAGTAATCGCAATTTTTGTGAATAGGAAAGAGCAGTACATTACAAAGTCCAAAAGGAGACGCACTTACCTCTTAATTTTCTTCTTCTGATCCCGCAAAAAATGCAGGAATATTAGGTTAAGCCTTTCGCTTACACTGCGAATACTAAAGCACCTGCCGAGCACCTCTGAGAGCCGATCGGCTATCTTCAGCCACCTCGCAGGGTCAAGGAAAGGATTCACATATAACTTTTTTACGAGAGCGATGTCGTCGCTGAGTGTCAATCGCTTGCGCCCATCGATGCCGTTGATGACAGAGCGAATACCTAGTCAAACAATGTGTTCGTTGTTAGCGCTTCTGCTTCGGCTTGTCATGACTCGGCGGCTTGCTCCAGGCCGTGAGCGTAAAGCCTATCGAGCAAGTAGTTTACGTTACAAAAAGACTTGCAAAGGTAAGGAAGTATAATGTAAGGAAAAATTATTCTTTATCGGTGCCAACGTTCGTCAACGCTTGTTTTGCGTGTCGTGCAAGGAGAAATGGACTTGGAGACGACGCGGTAACAACACACACGACCTTTATGACAGAACATGGAAACTATACATAGAAAACACTGAGGCAGAAAAAATACATACAATGGGACAGAGAGAACTAAGCTTGATTAACAAATGACCAATTAGAGTTCAAGTAAAAGCATTCTAAAACCTGAGGGCCATATCGGCGGTACGACCGAAGCCGATGAGGTGCAGGGCAGAAGGTGGTGGAAAGACGCTATAGAATGCGCTCACTTGCCGATGTGTGGCGCCCTGGTGACGCCGGCGCTTGATGGCATAGGTGCTACTACGGAGCAGTCAACCCGCATCGGAGACACGATCCTCCATGCGAGGAATGGCCAGCCCGTCCAGCGAAAAGCGTGCGCCGAGACGCGATGCTCGGCGCAACCGTGACCATTAGCCAGGCCACGTTCATCGCTGTGCTGAACGGCTGACCGTGGAGACGCCTCGCCGAGATCCGCGATGCCCTCGGCAAGGAAAAGAACAGTAGGCCAGGCCGCGCCCCGAAATGCAGTACTCGTGCCGGCAACGCCACCCCAGCTGGTAGTTGGACAGCAGTAGTGTGGACAGCCGCGTTATCGGCCGGAACCTGGATCGCCTGCGTTTGATGCTTCGGCCCGCTGTCTTCCGTCTGCCACTGCTTCGACTCGTCCCCAGCCACAAAGCTTACCGCCACGTAATGGTCACATGTGGCCCAATTGTGGTACGCCACCTCCATGGGCCACCACAGGTCATCAGCTGATTGGCTGAACTCACGCTCACAGTTGGCTCGAAATCATTTGCTCCATGCCCCGCACTTCCGTCGTTGTCGTCGTCTTCTTCACTCATCACAGTAACCCCCCACACAAGAAAGTTGTTTCAGTCAAACAACTTTTCTCACAATACACAGTGATGAGGAATGAAAACAGGTGTCAATTGAGCCTTGGTCCATTCAGAAATGTCTCCGTATGACAATCTGACCCGATTTCACAATGACACAGTCCAGAAGAATGCAAACTTTTTAATTTAAACATGCATATAAGCAACAAAAACCAATCACTGCACAAGATTTCATTTAGCCTGACACTTGTTTTAGTATTGCCTTACTCATACGCCCAATGAAAATATTTCTGACTTACTTAAGCAGTATTGAAATTAACTTGTAAAGTAGCCTTGTGGGTAAAAATCAATTTTTAACTCTTCTGTACAGCCTACAATACTCTACTCAAGAAATATACGAGAAAAATATCCTGCAATCTTCTGAATAAAGACACAACAAACTTCCTTTGCTGAAGCGGGAACAATAATTCCAGTGATGAATGTGTGCATCTAGCTACGTCACCTTGCACACAAGCCTCTACACTTCACCCGAACCATTCCACTCTGGAGCACCCCTTCTTGCCATAAGATTCACTTGCAAGACACTACATGCTTTCCTAAACAGCATTTTGTTCTAGCTGGTCTTTTGGCCAAGCGAACTGGAACAATTGAATACCACAGTGACACACACGTAGCACCTAACTAAATCATACAACAGGTCGCAAAATGTGCTGCTAAGCATGGCTGCTGCCTTCATATTTCACACAGAAAACTTTCAGAGATTATGCTTGCTATGATTGTGCAGAAAGCAAACGTTTACAAATATTTGTCCAGTTTGTTATACTCTCTTCTTAACTTACTCAACTGGTGAAGCTCTGTTGTATCATGCAATTGGTCAAATGACACCATTTATAAATGCAAAGCAGGCCAAGTGTATGGCTCACTATCAGTTAAGAACGAGTAAGAATTGCAAAATAAGCACATTTCTTACCAGGCTCAACACCGTCCCCCACTGTGAACTCCACGTAGGCTGCCAGGGCTGCTTGTTCCCTATTATCTATGCGACATTTCACTGGCGGGTGGGCGACCAAGTTTCGTGTGGGTCTTTTGATGCGGTCGCGTTCAGCGAGCAGTCGTACGGTTGACGGCGGTGGTGTGTAGCCGCATTCGCGTGTTAAGTCAGTCGCTTACTGCAGAAGGTCCTCCAGCTCGGACTGCTCCTCTTCTGTACCGGAACTATTTCGAAGCTAGTAATCGCAATTTTTGTGAATGGGAAGGAGCAGTACATTACAAAGTCCAAAACGAGATGCACTTACCTCTTAATATTCTTCTGATTCCGCAAAAAATGTAGGAGGATTAAGTTAAGCCTTTTGCTGACACTGCGAATTCTGAAGCACCTGCCGAGCACCTCGGAGAGCCGATCGGTTATCTTCAGCCACCTCGCAGGGTCAAGGAAAGGATTTACATATAATACCTCCTTTACTAGAGCGATGTCATCGCTGAGAGTAAATCGCTTGCGCACAGACATCGATTCCGCTGATGACAGAACGAATGTAGACTACGAGTTCACCGTTGGCGCTTCTGCTTCGGCTTGTCTTGACTCGGTAGCTTGCTCCGGGCCGTGAACGTAAAGCCTATCGAGGGAGTAGTTTACGTTACGTAAAGGCTCACGTTCCCTAAAGACTTGCAAAGGTAAAGAAATATACGTGCAAGCTAAAGCTCCCTGATATCTGCCTACCGCTCCGATGCGTTCTCGCGGTTCTAATACAAAAGGTGCGGCTCCTGCCAGGCAATCCGTATTAGAACCATTCGTGTAAACGTGTGTTCCCGGGAAGCGGGCCATTCGTAGCGCCTCGTCCCGCGTGAGTCTGCGGAAGTGGAAGCCGCATTGGGCCGCGGGGTGTTCCTGCCAGACGTCTAGCGTTGTCAGGACGCGATCAGGACGCATGGACTGTTGTTCGTAACGAATTGGCTTGCGTGTGATTAGTAACTCGAATTCTGCGTCGGCCCTTTCCAGTTCGAGAGTGATCGGCGATGCTATCATGAGCACTTAAAGTGCCGTCTTTCGTGTCGTCTTGAACGCCCCCAACAAGTGGAGAACCGCGCGCTGCAAGGGGACAAGGTGGGATTTGAGATGGCAGTAGACGCATATCGCTTCCCACCAAACTGGCGAACCGTACGTGATGGCGGGCATGATGACGTTTCTATACGTCACCTTCTGTTCGGGGCGCACGAGTCCACTCTGCATTCGAGCAAGTATCCCGATCTTTGCCACCAACAGTTCAGTCTTTTTTTTTAAGGAATTCAGCATGCTTAAAGAAGGAGAGGAGAGTATGAGACGACTCCCAGTATGCGCGAGAAGTCTTTAGACGTGAGTTTGTTTTCTTCTGGGTTCAAACATATGGTGCCACTTTTCTGTACGGCGGTGTTCGTTTGTTTTATCCGTGCTAAGGGTGACCCTTGCCCCAATGGTTCACCTCACTATGTTCTTCAACACAGCGGACCCAACCTCTCCCAAGCGCTCTCATGATTCTGCCGGGATGACAATGATGGTGTCGTCGGCATTCGCTTGCATTGTGACGCCCATAGAAAGTGGGAAGTATAAGAGATCGTGGATCACTACATTTCATAGCATGGGTGATATTGGGGACCCATGCAGACTCCCCAGCAAGGGTCATGCCACCAGCTGGGCGGCGTTTGATCAAAAAACCACCGACCACTGCTGTAAGAACGTCCTCAGTAGGTGGTAGAAATTAGCTGGCACACGGCACTCCCGGAAAGGCCAGAGCACTCAAGGGTGCCATAGACTTTCAAAAGCGCCCTAAAAGTGTAATCACATCAAAACTGTGGACCTCTTTGAAACTTTCAGCTGCAAGAGGGTCTCTTTTAGATGGACCAAGGCCATCACCACACTTCTACCATGCGTGAATCCAAACTCACGGTCGTGGAGATGCTCGTGCTTCTATAATAAGTAGTAGAGGCGGCTGTTCAAGAGTCGTTCCAGGGTCTTGCCGAGAACCAAATTCACCTATATGGGCCTGTATGACTTGAGCTCGGGGGGGCCGGCCGGGTTTTGGGATGAAGATTATGCTGCCGCGGCACCAATAATGAGGGAAACATCCGAGCGCGAGCACTGCGTTGAATACAAACACCATGAATCTCGCGTGTTTTAAACAGGCCCTCCACAAGGAGCGGCATGATTGCGTCCGGTGCTGGTGAAGAATGCGGCGGTATCCCCCCAATCACCTCGTGTATCTCCTGCTCGGTAAATTGGATACCCACGTCGGCAAAACTGTATGGCCTTGCGGCCATTTGCCTGGCCTCGGCGTGCTTGGGCAAGTCGGTGCACTGGTCGTCTACTGTGATCTGCGTTTCTTGTAGAAGGGCTGCGGACTATAGATGTGTTGCAGTCATCGAGCCGTCAGCTCATTTCAGCAGGGGTAGGCCAGATGGCATTACGCCCGCCATAATAAAAGGCCTCTTTGCTGTTAGGCCTGACTTCGTAATGTTCATTTTGAACACAGCGCGAAGACTCGGCCATTTCCCCAGGTGCTGGAGACGCGGTTGAGTTGTGTTCATTCAAAAACCAAATAGACCTCCGCAATACACAACCTCGTACAGACCGATCTGTGTGAACTCGGTCTTCGGAAAGGTCCTAGAACGATTGCTAAATGCTCATCTCTACAGCTTTCTATGGCGGAATGGTCACTTACATACCCTCCAGTACGGGTTCACGCACGCAAGAAGTGCGGTATTGGCCCTGCACAATCTTAAAACCAGGCTCGTGCAGATGCGGGCATCGAAGACCCCCAACATACTCATGTGCCTAGACTTTGAAGCAGCTTTTGACAGCGTCTGGCACCGGCAGGTCCTACACTTCTTCCGGGAACAAAGGGTTCCGTCTAATATCTATCACTTATTAAGAACTTCTCGGACTGATAGATCCATGTTGTTCCGAGCGCAGGCTGGGGAGGTGGAAGCGCGGCCCACAATGGGTAGTCCACAGGAATCGCCATTGTCACCAATTCTGTGGATTATGATAGTTCACGAATTAATTTGCTTGCAGATGCCGACAGGTGTCGCCTCGCAAGTGTACGCGTACGACACGTCAATAATCATTCCCGGAGACTCAAAGAAAAGGCTCAAAGAGCTTGGATCCAAAGTACTCAGGAGAGTACTGGAGTGGGCGCGGGTCGCCAAAGTCCGAGCTAATAAAGAGAAAACATTTTGTTTACTCTTCCCGCACGGGCAAGGCAGTCTAGGCGTGAAGAGTCGCCTAAGAGTTAGGGCTGAAAGAATGGATAAAGCCATCGCTTTCAAGGATTCAGTGCAAATCCTGGGCGTCACTTTCAACAGGCGTTTATCATTCTTCCTCCACGCCGATGCCCTCAAGGCAAGGGTGGAGACACTACTGACGTGTGTCAACTCCCTTGCTCGTTTACAGGGTGGTCGCCTGCGCCCGAACCAAAGGACCACGCTATATAGAAATGTCATACTCCCAGCCATAGCATACGCGTCACCAATATGGTGGGACAAATTGTGCCCAGATTCCAGGCTAAAGTCACGAATCGTCTCAATTCAAAGATCAGTATTGCTTCACATGTCTGAGGCTTTCCACACATATATATAGAAATGTCATACTCCCAGCCATAGCATACGCGTCACCAATATGGTGGGACAAATTGTGCCCAGATTCCAGGCTAAAGTCACGAATCGTCTCAATTCAAAGATCAGTATTGCTTCACATGTCTGAGGCTTTCCACACGACGAGGACGGCCGTGCTACAGGTAATCTTGCACGTCCCGTCCCTCGTGCTGGAACTGGAGCTGTTAAACGCTGAGTTCTGCCTGTTCGCCGTCCGAAAAATGACACGATATGGGAACCTGATAGTACGCCCGGATGAGATAACGTATCCGGTAGATCGACTCGCAATACATCCATCCGAGCAGGCCTCGTTTCCTCACCATGGAATAACGGCTCGAGAGGCCACTTGGATTGCCAGGCGTCCAGGGCTACACGTGTACACGGATGGTTCTTATGCAGAAGGACTGGCGGGGGCGGCATACATCGTTTTCGGCCGGGCAAATCGTGTAGAGGCCATCGGAAGGTTTTCAGTATCAAGAGACATGAGTGCATTTTGTGCAGAGGCCGTGGCTCTGACAGAGGCCCTGACATTGATGAAAGCCCACACCCCCATCCCAGGACGTGTTTGTGTACACGGACTGCCTGTCGCTTCTCCAGGCCAATTTATCCCGTACGAATACCGATCCCCGTATAATAAAAATGCAGCACACGATGGTAAACATCGCATTGAAGGCAAACTTCCGTCTTTATCATGTCCCGGGACACCGTGGGGTGTTAGGTAACGAGATAGCAGATTTCATTGCCTCTCGCGCAGCAAGACATGGTCTATCGAGGACAAACAAGTGGTCGCGGCGTAATGTGCGGTCGATGTTCCGGGCGGATATGAACAAACGCTGGGCCTTTCAGTGGTCCCTTGAGAACAGTGATACAGAACTACACAAGTGGGTGCCGGACCTGCGGCAACTACCATCGTTCCCCCCCCCCCCCCCCCAACAAAGCACTCGTAACGCTGCTCACGGGCGGTTTCACCCGTACTTTCACAGATTCAACCGGATGAGAGAACCAAGGTGTTTTTGTGGAAGGTTGTGTGAGAATATCAAACACTACTTGACGGAATGCCCAGAAACAAGCCACATTGCTACACAATTGAGTCCTCAAGTGATGGCGGACGACTCGAATCTACCACGCATTCTTGAACAAGGGCGCAATCGAGCGCTGTTAATACGCTTAGTGAGACAAATAAGCGAAAACATCCTCGAACTGTCACGATGACGATCGATCAGGGCTCTGGCCTTGTTTTGGTGGACACAGGAAACTGTGCTACATTACTTACACATACAGGCATAACACATACATAACAACAAACGTTAGGTGGTGCGCGCCTCGGGATGCACAAGCCGTGTCCCCCCTGTCGACCCTATACAGGAGAGGTCTCGAACCTCGGGGGCGTGGGCGCTGTATCCATGCCGGCGCGTGCTTGATGCACTAGGACAACAAACATACAACAACAAGACGGTGGTGCGCGAGGACTAAAAGAGCTGGTCAACCGGAGGAAAGATCGAAGAAAGCTCGACAAAGTCACGAAAGGTCTACCCTGTTGGGAACAACCACGTGTGATCTGGCTGACCACTACTTCCCGGAGGGAAGATACGAACATTGTGGATGGTGAACTATAAACAGGCCTTCGAAATGAAGTGTACCAGGACGAAAAGAGAGGGTCAAGCATCAAAAGAAAGGAAGCCGATGCCGCCGCAGCACAGATTGATGCACGTGTCATAGGAGTACTGGACACAAAATCACTTCATCATTTATGACATCTCTATTATGCTTTAAAATTTTCTTTTCTGCATGCTCTTGTAGGACGTCTGTAACTGCTGCTGAAAGAATTAAAGGTTGAACAGAACATCATGCCATTGGTTTGGCCTTAGACAAAACGGCCGTCAGTGGTTTGCTCGTAAACGGCGTTGCAAATCAAGATGTGTGTGTGCTGGTTCTGCTTGCAGAAAGTTGGCGCTTTAGACCTTCTGCGGGACTTGTTACCGATTTTCATCCCGTACTGCTCTGGTTCTGCTTGCAGCAAGTTGGCACTTTAGACCTTCTGCGGGACTTGTTACTGATTTTCATCCCGTACTGCTCTGAAAAACAGCTTTTTTCATAGTGCATTGTACACAGTGCTCTCAGAACTTTCAGTCGGTCTGACCTAAGCTGCTAACTCCCGTTTCTGATTAATTTTGCCCGGGACAAAAGTGCATTAGAATGCCCCCATACTATACAGTAGCCAACAGTGTATTCAAAAGCTGTAAATTTGTACTCCTATCCAGCACCACTAACAAACTCATTGAAGTAATGTAAGACGTCGACTGAAAATTCGGATGCCCCACGATACGCCATTCAACTTTTCAGACTCGCCAAAAGTGATGTTGAATGCCATGACGAGCTGTTGGCGATGTTTGCAATAATTTTGTTGGGTGGACAGCACTGAAAAATTGCATAAGCTACAGCTGGAGACTGTGGTTGTAGGCACATATTAACAAGGTTGCTTTGTATTTTGTTCTAGTAGATTGTACAATTTGGGAAATATAGGAGCTAGATTAACTTCAATTACAACATTGAAATTAGAACCACAAATTCGGCAAAAGATTGAACCAGCGAAACGTCCGCCCAATAAACACGAAATGTTTTTTAGTTAGCTGATAAAAGTATAACTTACGATCGTCGCCAGCATCAATGCTGGGTACCTATCTGTGATGTCTTCTATGGATGGTATTTCTTTTGAAATCTATTCTCGCCTTGCTGGGAAAGTCCTCAACATACTGTCGCTCACATAATCATAGTCTGGCTTTGCCTTTTTACAGTCTTTCTGCATGCCGGTGATGTGTGCCAAGATGCTCTCATCGTTTTCTGCATCGAAGAAATCACTTGCCTGAAAAAAAGGGGGGGGGGGAGGTGGAAAATGTTAGATGCTACATAAACAAGTGCACCTAGCATAAGCTTCTATGTGCCTGTGTTCTTACTATGAAAGGTCTCTAGGTTCGATTCTGGACTTCTGCAGAAGTAGGTTGCTTGCGTAGCCTTTTTGCTACAACAGGAGGCAGTTCCTCTGTGTTCACTCTCATCTTTTTCCTTTCATATTTTGCTTTGAACTTCAGGGCCTCGCGCCACGAGTCCTGCAGAGCACAAAAAATTTATGATGAAATCTGCTCACTATGTAGCTTAGGCTGAGAACAGCTGCCTTCACACAGACTATGCAGCGAGCAAGCACAGTATAGAACTATGCTCACTATTTTGTTAACACAGTAACCTGTAATTTTTCCACTAGTGAGGAATGGAAAACGCAGATAACAAAGTGTCATAAGAATCAAATCATGTACACAAAGACACCTTTCTTCTGCATATAAGCATTAGCTAAGAAGCCTAGGTGTGACAATCAGCAGATAACCTTCAGATAAAGCAAGTGAAGATGGTGGCTTTTTGTTTTATCTTACATTTAATAATACTCCAATGAGCCTCTACTCATCTACTTACGAGGCAGTGTTTTCAGTGGTGTAAACAGCCCGTCGATTTCCATCACAACGTCTTCAGGTGCAGTGCAACTAAAAAAGATGTGCAAAACATGTATTAGAAAAAAGGCTGCTGGCTGGAAAAGAAGAACAGCCAGGCAAGCAAGCATTAAGTCTTGAAAAACATTTGATGCGGCATACCTGGCTAGGGCAACTTGAGATGTCTCAGTCGAAGCTGGTGTGGCAGCTTGTGCTGTTGCTTCAGCTGGAACATCCAGTACAGGGGACGTCATGCTCATGGAAGCGCCACATATGCTGCAAAACACGTAAAATAAACGCAATCACTTGTGAGCAGCAGTCCTCTATACTCCTGAAACATTGTCTATATGAGCAGACGACATTGAGTGCTCACGTGGCTCAAACACAACAATCTCAATCAGTAGGCAGGCTACAACAGTAGTAGCCGCACACAACGCGTGCTATGCCTTGTGTGAGGCCATGAAAAATTATGGGGGTCCTGTTAAAATGCAAAGGCAACCTGCCCAACCATGAGCACTTGCCCTAAAGCATCAGATCACGTGTACCTACCTCAAGACAGCCTGCCCGTCCTCGACGTTTGAAGACTGGGATGGGCAGAGGTTGCCAGTCCTCGAGATCCTCTCCAGGCTGAACTTCACGGCTCTTGCATCCAGGCAGTCATTGCCACCGGCCATTTGCCATAGAGAACTGAAGAGGAGTTCCACAGGGTCGCTTGAGAGGTTCCTCGTGAAAACATAAAAGAAACCGCTCTCGAGAAGGAACTTTACACACAAAACCGTAGACTTGCTCGTTGGCAAAATAGCTTCATAAGTCTCTGCGCTTAGAAACTTCTTCCCACTCCTTTTACAGGCATTGTTGAGAGCCTTGAGGTAGTCTGGAAAGTCCTTTTCCAACCACTGTAGGCGTTGGTCAGTCGCGCAAAAGAAGTGCATCTGGTCAGGCTGTCTCATATGCACATGTGCAGTTCAGTTTGCTACATTGTGGATGGCGAACCACTTTTGCATCATCTTCATGAACAAGATTGTCGCCTCTGCATTTTTGAACTTCTCTGCCTGAGGGTGGCGACTCGGGTATTCCTTCAAAAAGGAAAGTGCCGAGATGACATCGTCTGAAAACAGCTGCACTGCTCTGCCGACGTGCATCTTCTCAAAGTTCGTTGGTTCTACATGCTTCTGCGTAAGGAAGCGAACTGGTTTGACAACCTCGTTCTTTTGTAGCTCATACAGCTGCTTGACAAACTGTCCCGTTATTGGTTGGCTTCCGTGTGTCATCTCCCCCTCAAGCAGAAGGCTTCGCACATTTTTTATAATATAGCACTGGTCAAATGACAGAAATAAGCTTCTTTCTGGGTCACATGGATGAGGGACAACAGGCTTGAGTGAGCCGTTCCCCAGGTGACGCATCATCGTAACATTAATTTTGTGGTTATCTGTGACAATCCGGAGCACACACCGACCACACTTTTCAACTTCAGAGATTACCTCTTTTGTAAGCTGGTACAAAAGCTTGCCACTTAGACGGTTCATGAAGAAGAAACCGCAAGGTATCTTGTATGCTGTGGACAATCCTGTAGCAACAAAACATAGCACCTTGTTGGCAAGCATGATGTTGCTGGTGTTCTCTGCTGCTCCACTGTTTTCTTTTGCCGTTTGTTGCCCGAAAAAGCAATCCATTTTGCGATCATATATGTATTTGGAGCTGATGGAGATGTCATCTACAATAATTGAGCAAAGCCGGGCTTGCTTTTTCAGGTTGCCCACCTCTTGCTTTAAGTGTTCCTTCATTAGTGGTGTGACCCAACTTTCACCGTTCGACTTCCCGACATAGCGAAGGAGGGTGTTTTTGACGGCAGTTTAAGCAAGCCTCGGTTGCGTATGTAACGGTACGCCTTGGGGGACAAGTAGTACAATAGTACACATTCCCGCACAAAGCCTGGCGACCATGCAGGTCGTTGCCTTGTTGCATTGGTGATCTGCTGCACTAAGCAATCTTCTAGGCAGAACTGGGCCGTGCAAACCTTCTCCAAGCATTTTCTGATTGCCGAGTGGAGACGGTGTTGTTCTCATAACCACTGAGCTTCTTTTTTAGGCGGCTGTTTTCTCGTTGCAGTCTCCTTACAGTACCTGCTTTTCTAAACAATTGCACCCTCATTCTGTTGATTGCCCTTGCATCTGACTGCCTGCGTGGAAGGAATTAATCACAAGTTTGCGCTGAAAATTCAACTGAGTTAGTAGGCCGCTGCAGTTCACCAACTGCATCTTGTGCACTTGTTTTCGCCCCTATAGCCACCTTATCCTCCTTGGGACTGAATATTGACACATGGCTTACAGAAGTCTGCGGCAGATGGCCTCCGTCATGGCCCGCACCTTGAAAACTCGCCTCTGTATTTCCTTCAGGGACTGATGGCAACGAGCCATCAGAATTTGACGAATGGCCTGGGGTGGTTGCACTGTCATAGGCTGAACCAGTCATTTTGGCATGGCAACTTGATAAAGTTGATGCCTTTTTTTTTTGTCTGAAGGGAAGTCCTGTAACTTTTGCTCCAATTTACGCCGTTTTGGTGGTTTTTGCGGGTGCATGTAGGTTGGGTATTCCGAAAATATGCTCGGAACAGCATCCCATTTGAGGCGGCGAAGCTTTGTGGACCCCAAAGTGTAGTCTGAATCCGCGAAATGAAGGCTGCAGACGACATTGCTCGATGATTTGTCATTTGGGACAAAATCTTTTCTTGATATCGCCTTCATCCACGCTTGGCGACGGTCATCGTTCGCAGGAAATTCATGAAAACTTATTCCGAGCTTTCTTTTCCTGTCCGACTTGCAGAAAGGTACGCTGCAATACATTCTTCTGAAAAAATACAGAAGCAGAGCGGACAGCGGTGTGTAATGCACGCCAGAAAACCATGTAATTTTCACGCACAGCAAATAATGAGGCAGCGAAATTGCGATAGCTACGTAAGACCGCTAAGCACACCTGCAACATATACGTGATAGTAAATCAAGCTGGTATCGCGTGCCTGTGAAAGATGTGCGGCCGTTCGCCTGTTTCTGCCACTATCAAATGGCTAATTCACTCCTGAAAAGTAATGGGAAAATATCTCTGTCCCGATTTTTAAAGCGGAGATTATATGGCTACGGTTCCATGTACTTTATTGTCCGGGGACCAGGGCTCTCACTGTCTCTGAAACGCGTGATGCGTTGGAAAAGGAATGTCCGATGTGTTTGCTAATAACATGCGGTCACCACCAAAGCCGCACGCCGTTAAAAGCGTGATTTAGAACACGAGCGTATACGGCTAATCAACAGGATATGCACCACGGTCAATATTACAATGTGACTTAGATTTTAAACCTTCTGACCTTTGGATGTGCACTTTGAGGTGATTACAGTTAGTAACCACTATTTTTAAAGTTGTTAAAATAAAAGTGTGTGTGCGCTTGCGCACACGCATTTCTATATTGGAAATTATCGCCATCCACGATCACGACGAAATATTGTTCTTACCTTTCTCCTATACTCCGTATCAATCCCATGTCGTGTGTTAAAATGCTTTCGTGGTCATCCACCTTTACGTGAATGGAAAGGTTCGCGAGTTTTTTGTTCTCTGTATGTTACAATGCGACTTAATGTGATTGGGGTCAGTTGTCAACTAGCTAGTGAAAACACCTTTGATTTAATCTTATTTGGGTCAATTGTCAACTAGCCTTACGATTCAGAAAACGAACAGCCCTACCGTTAAGAATCAACAACTCACGTTTTGAAATGAAATGACTTTATTTCAAAAAAAAAAAAAACAAGCGCTATTCTATGGGAGATATTCAAGGAAAAGGTTGTGGGTACGCAACTTGACTGGCCCTAAAATAGATGGCAGGCTGCAGCGGAGCAGGAACACTTACTACCAAGGGAAAAAAATAAATAAAAAGAAAGAGGAGAGAGAGGAAGCAATGCACAACTAACAAATACTACAGGTTACAATCCCAGAATTTCACAAATATATATATATATATATATATAATGTGGACATAACTATAACATAGTTATGTCCACATAACTATAACATAACTATAACATAGCTCTAATTATGCCTGGCATCGTCAAAGCACCGCGGTAAGTCTCAATAGAGGAGTTTAGCAGAACATGAACTTATTCCCAGTGAAGGGCACACGTCAGCGATGGTGCGCAGTGATTGTACGTCGCCGGCAGCACAATTGACACCTTGATTCCTTTCGGGGGTTATCAAGGGCATCGTGCCAACGGGCCGTACGTGAAAGGTCATGCAAGGATGGCTTGGGTGAGAGATGCTTCTTGCCTATTCCTCAAGAGCTGCAGACGTGGCTTGAAGGCTGCACCACGCGCACCTCACTGAGTACATAACATCCATTCTGCTTAACCTCTCCCCGAAAGCAAGGGTTAACGTATACAGCGAGAAACTTCACAAGGAAATGAAATCTTCCACTCAACGCGGCACGACTTTCTCTTCAGGTTCACCGTGGCGATTGAGCCGAAAGGCGGACCGCTAACCAGAATTCGATATTGCATCCGACGTTTGCCATCCTAAAAGTCTACAGAACTCTAGCATGCACAGTATACTCAATTCAGGGACGTTTGGACATGGAGGACGCCATTTCAATGAGCACTAGCGTAGATGTCACCTTGGTCCGTGGGCGCCGACGGGTTGGGTTCGGTAGGAGCATGTGCCGAGCAGCTGTCCAGTTCTTCTAAAGGGAGGGGAAGCTCGTCGTCAAAGTCGTTCGTGTCGTCACCGTTGTCGCGACGTGTAGGAGACTCCTCCAGCTTTGACCAGTGCATCAGGAACGTCGCGAATGTGGTGATCCGCTGCCCTCGCGCGACATCCTTTAGAAGTGAAGTTCACTATCTTGCCTCTACGCTAGAAGCAGTGCCTGTGCGGCTGATGAGTGCGAAACAACGTGCATACTTCTAAGAGGCTCAAACGAGGCAGGAGGCTCCATCATTGTACTGGATGTTCGAATCGAGGAAAAACAAAAAAACACGCGATTGCTGAACGTGCAAGGAGAGAGCTATAATTATGCCTGGCATCGTCAAAGCACCGCGGTGAGCCTCAATAGAGGAGTTTAGCAGAACATGAACTTATTCCCAGTGAAGGGCATACGTCAGCGATGGTGCGCAGTGATTGTACGTCGCCGGCAGCACAATTGACACCTTGATTCCTTTCGGGGTTTATCAAGGGCATCGTGCCGACGGGCCATACGTGAAAGCTCACGCAAAGATGGCTTGGGTGAGAGATGCGTCTTGCCTATTCCTCAAGAGCTGCAGACGTGGCTTGAAGGCTGCACCATGCGCACCTCACTGAGTACATAACATCCATTCTGCCTAACCTCTCCGCGAAAGCAAGGGTTAACGTATACAGCGAGAAACTTCACGTGGAAATGAAATCTTCCACTCAAAGCGGCACGACTTTCTCTTCTGGCTCACCGCGGCGATTGAGCCGAAAGGTGGACCGCTAACCAGAATTCGATATTGCATCCGACGTTTCCCATCCTAAAATTCTACAGAACTCTAGCATGCACAGTATACTCAATTCAGGGACGTTTGGACATGGAGGACGCCATTTCAATGAGCACTAGCGTAGATGTCACCTTGGTCCGTGGGCGCCGACGGGTTGGGTTCGGTAGGAGCATGTGCCGAGCAGCTGTCCAGTTCTTCTAAAGGGAGGGGAAGCTCGTCGCCGAAGTCGTTCGTGTCGTCACCGTTGTCGCGACGTGTAGGAGACTCCTCCAGCTTTGACCAGTGCATCAGGAACGTCGCGAATGTGGTGATCCGCTGCCCTCGCGCGACATCCTTTAGAAGTGAAGTTCACTATCTTGCCTCTACGCTAGAAGCAGTGCCTGTGCGGCTGATGAGTGCGAAACAACGTGCATACTTCTAAGAGGCTCAAACGAGGCAGGAGGCTCCATCATTGTACTGGATGTTCGAATCGAGGAAAAACAAAAAAACACGCGATTGCTGAATGTGCAAGGAGAGAGCTATAATTATGCCTGGCGTCGTCAAAGCACCGCGGTGAGCTTCAATAGAGGAGTTTAGCAGAACATGAACTTATTCCCAGTGAAGGGCATACGTCAGCGATGGTGCGCAGTGATTGTACGTCGCCGGCAGCACAATTGACACCTTGATTCCTTTCGGGGTTTATCAAGGGCATCGTGCCGACGGGCCGTACGTGAAAGCTCACGCAAAGATGGCTTGGGAGAGAGATGCTTCTTGCCTATTCCTCAAGAGCTGCAGACGTGGCTTGAAGTCTGCAAGACGCGCACCTCACTGAGTACATAACATCCATTCTGCTTAACCTCTCCGCGAAAGCAAGGGTTAACGTATACAGCGAGAAACTTCACGTGGAAATGAAATCTTCCACTCAACGCCGCACGACTTTCTCTTCAGGCTCACCGCGGCGATTGAGCCGAAAGGTGGACCGCTAGCCAGAATTCGATATTGCATCCGACGTTTCCCATCCTAAAAGTGTACAGAACTCTAGCATGCACAGTATACTCAATTCAGGGACGTTTGGACATGGAGGACGCCATTTCAATGAGCACTAGCGTAGATGTCACCTTGGTCCGTGGGCGCCGACGGGTTGGGTTTGGTAGGAGCATGTGCCGAGCAGCTGTCCAGTTCTTCTAAAGGGAGGGGAAGCTCGTCGTCAAAGTCGTTCGTGTCGTCGCCGTTGTCGCGACGTGTAGGAGACTCCTCCAGCTTTGACCAGTGCATCGGGAACGTCGCGAATGTGGTGATCCGCTGCCCTCGCGCGACATCCTTTAGAAGTGAAGTTCACTATCTTGCCTCTACGCTAGAAGCAGTGCCTGTGCGGCTGATGAGTGCGAAATAACTTGCATACTTCTAAGAGGCTCAAGTGCGGCGATGGCGTAGTGGTTAGAGCATCCGCCTCGCATGCAAGAGGTCCGTGGTTCAAATCCCGGTACCGCACAGTTCCCAACCGCATTAAAAAAAAAAATCTGCGTGTTGATGGAACTGCATTAAGAGGCCTGGGGTGCGGCCTCACCGGCAAAGGATGGGGTGCGGCCTCACCAGAGAAGGATTGGCCACCCTGGTGCAGTATCTGGCCACTACCTCCCACATGCTTACGTCAAATAATTCACGGCCCTCAGTCCCCAGCAGCTGCGAAGCAACTGACCACGGCGGCGGTCAGATCTGCAATGCAGCAGAGGGTGCTAAGAATCTCTGGATCCGGACAGGCCGCCATTGGAACCTGAACTTGGCAACGTTTAACGCTAGAACCTTATCTAGGGAGGGAAGTCTAGCTGTACTATTCGAGGAGCTAGAGGGTGTTAAATGGGATATAATAGGGCTCAGTGAGGTTAGGAGGACAGATGAGGCCTATACAGTACTACAGAATGGGCACGTCCTTTGCTACAGGGGCTTGGCAGACAGAAGAGAACTGGGAGTTGGGTTCCTAATTCACAGAAACATAGCTGGCAACATAGAGGAATACTATAGCATTAATGAAAGGGTGGTAGGTAACATAATTAAACTGAATAAAAGATACAAGATGAAGGTGGTACAGACTTACGCGCCCACATCCAGCCATGATGACGCTTCAGTTGAAAGCTTCTATGAAGACGTGGAATCGGCAATGAGTAAAGTAAAAACACAGTATACAATACTAATGGGAGACTTTATAGCAAAGGTAGGGAAGAAGCAGGTTGGAGACCAGGCAGTAGGAGATTATGGCATCGGTACTAGAAACGCCAGAGGAGAGCTACTAGTAGAATTCGCAAAACGCAATAATTTACAGATTTTGAATTCCTTCTACCGAAAACGAGAAAACTGCAAGTGGACATGGAGGAGCCCTAATGGCGAAAATAAGAACGAAATAGACTTTATAATGAGTGCACACCCTGGAATCGTGCAGGATGTGGAAGTGATTGGCAAGGTACGATGCAGTGACCATAGAATGGTACGGTCTCGAATTCGCCTAGACTTGAAGAAGGAACGACAGAAACTGATACGCAAGAAGCCAATCAATCAGCTAGCACTGAGAGGGAAAGTACAGGAATTCAGAGTGTCGCTGCAGAACAGGTACTCGGCTCTTAGTGAGGAAACCAACCTTAGCGTAGATACAATGAATGATAATCTGACGAGTATCATTACGGAGTGTGCAGTGGAAGTTGGAGGCAGGGTAGTTAGACAGGACACTGGCAAGCTTTCCCAGGAAACGAAGAACCTAATTAGGAAGCGTCAAATCATGAAAGTGTCAAGTACAACAGACAAAATAGAACTGGCAGAGTTTTCGAAGTTGATTAATAGACGTAAGGTGTGCGATGTAAGAAGGTATAACACGGAGAGAATTGAACACGCTCTAAAAAACGGAGGAAGTGTCAAAGCATTGAAGAGGAAACTTGGGATAGGCAAAAGTCAGATGTATGCACTAAGGGACAAAGAAGGCAAAATAACTACCAATATGGATAGGATAGTTAAAATAGCGGAGGAGTTTTACAGAGATCTGTACAGTAGCCGAGACAACCACGACCCTAATACTATAAGAACTAGCAGTAACCCAGATTACACCCCACCAGTAATGATAGAAGAAGTCAGAAAAGCTTTGGAGAGCATGCAAAGGGGCAAAGCTGCTGGTGAGGATCAGGTAACATCAGATCTGCTGAAAGATGGAGGACGGATTGTGTTAGAAAAACTAGCCACCCTGTTTACGAGGTGTCTCCTGACGGGAAGAGTACCAGAGTCTTGGAAGAACGCTAACATCATCTTAATACATAAGAAAGGAGATAACAAGGACTTGAAGAATTACAGGCCGATCAGCTTGCTTTCTGTAGTATACAAGCTATTTACAAAGGTAATTGCTAACAGAGTAAAGAAAACATTAGAATTCAATCAACCAAAGGAACAAGCAGGATTTCGAACAGGCTACTCAACAATTGACCACATTCATACTATCAATCAGGTAATAGAGAAATGCTCAGAATATAACCAACCACAATACATAGTCTTCATAGATTACGAGAAGGCGTTTGATTCAGTAGAAATATCAGCCGTCATGCAGACACTGCGGAATCAGGGCGTCGATGAAGTGTATATAAACATCCTGGAAGAAATCTACACGGTATCAACTGCTACCATAGTGCTTCATAAACAAAGCAACACAATACCAATCAAGAAGGGTGTAAGGCAGGGGGACACAATCTCCCCAATGCTATTTACCGCGTGCTTACAGGAGGTTTTCAGAAGCCTAGAATGGGAACAGTTAGGGATAAGAGTCAATGGAGAATACCTTAGTAACCTGCGCTTCGCCGATGACATTGCATTGCTGAGTAACTCGGGGGACGAATTGCAACTCATGATTACGGAGTTAGACAAGGAGAGCAGAAAGGTGGGTCTTAAAATTAATCTGCAAAAAACGAAAGTAATGTACAACAACCTCGGCAAGAACCAGCCCTTTGAGATAGGTAATAGTGCACTTGAAGTTGTAAAAGACTATGTCTATTTAGGGCAGGTAATTACCGCAGAGCCGAACCACGAGATTGAAGTAACTAGAAGAATAAGAATGGGGTGGAGCACATTCGGCAAGCACTCTCAAATCATGACAGGTAGATTGCCACTATCCCTCAAGAGGAAGGTATATAACAGCTGTATCTTGCCGGTACTTAGCTACGGGGCAGAAACCTGGAGACTTACAAAGAGGGTTCAGCTTAAATTGAGGACGATGCAGCGAGCAATAGAAAAAAAAATGGTAGGTGTAACATTAAGAGACAAGAAGAGAGCAGAGTGGATTAGGGAACAAACGGGGGTTAAGGATATCATAGCTGAAATCAAGAAGAAGAAATGGACATGGGCAGGGCATGTAGCGCGTAGACAGGATAACCGCTGGTCATTAAGGGTAACTGACTGGATTCCCAGAGAAGGGAAGCGGGTTAGGGGGAGACAGAAGGTTAGGTGGGCAGATGAGATTAAGAAGTTTGCGAGTATAAATTGGCAGCAGCAAGCACAGGACCGGGTTAACTGGCGGAACATGGGAGAGGCCTTTGTCCTGCAGTGGACGTAGTCAGGCTGATGATGATGATGATGATGATGATGATGAAATCAAGAGTCAAGAAAAAATTGTCGCTTCGTACGCGTGGTCGCTTCGTTCACGCGGAAGACTAGCTTAGAGCTTTCAACAATTGCAATCACCTGCCTATAAACAACACTCGAGCGCTTATCGATAATACGCTGCTCTCTCTCACTCTGTCTCGCACACACGCGCACGTACACACGTTCAACGCGCGCGCGTGTGAACCTACACACACACACATTAACACGCGCCGCGGACCCACCCACATGCACGCGCACGCACCCACGTGTGAACCTACACACACTCACATGAACACGCGCCGCGAACCCATTCACATAGGCATGCACACACCCGCACAGACATGCGCGCGCACGAACCCCCACGCATACCACGTAACATGCACACGCAAGCACACGCCCACGCAAGCACACACGCCGTGAAACAACACGCGCGCACACACTCACACACAAAATAGCCCAGCTCACTGTGGCCAAGTACTTTTGAAACAGCCGGCAAGGCATAACAAGGTGAAGCGCTGTGATAGCTCGCGAAAAGGCCGTAAAAGTGACAAAAGAATTCAGCACACTGGCATTCAATCTGCAGGAAATGCGAAAGGAGTTTGGGCTGCCTTATTCGACTCACGTAACCACACCGGCTGCAGCAAAACAAACTTTTTTAACGAAGTCTTTTAAAAACGTACGTACCTTAACTTTGTACTGCTTGCAGGAACGAGTACAAACACATCAAGCGCATACTCAAGGTTTGTCTGCAGTGAAAACTCGACAACGAAGACTGGCAAACACCTTAAATCCCATGCACTGACGGTCAAATGGGCCTCGTTCAACCTAAGGCTAACGGCCCCGCCTCGCGGCGTGTGTCGGAGTTAGCAAAATTACACCGCTCCCATTGCTTTCGCGCCGAATGGGACGGCCGGAGCAACGGCGCGCCGCCGGCAGCCGATCGCGGAGGCCACGAGTAAGCAAAATATACAAAAGCAGGCTTCGCCGCAGTTACAGTAGCTGCTTACATGTCCAGTTCCTGTTGTGTCCCTCAAGTTTGGGTAGGCGTTCACCAACGCGCTGGCAGCTTCGTTGTACAGCTTCACAGGATATCTTAGAAAAAAAGCTATTTCGTATAAGAGATCCTTTTTAGCACCTTTAGGTAGGAGCATAAACATTTCAGTTCTTAAAGAGCCAGATGAAGAAATAGTGGCCTGCAAGCTGTAGCCCTGTAAGCTATAGAGAAGCAGAATTGAAAGAAACTGACTTGTGCACCAGCAATCATGTAACATAATCAAGGTGTAACTTTTCACAGGTGTCAACACACCCCAAAAGCCAAGACTGCAAATTTCACTTCAAACCATGTCACAATATTTACGTGCAGGCACTGAATAAAGATAATTTGCAGTATGCTGCATGATAAATATAACCACAACAGAGTTATTCAGCTAGGCAGGCAGTACAATGTGAATATGCTGGTAGGTGAGCGGATACACAGCATCCATTAAGGCACACCGCTTTCCTGCCATCGTTAGTGATGCTTCAGTACAGCTGCATGGACAAATGAGAGTCATAAGACATGCACTAGGACTTCAAAGGGGCCCTGCCACACTTTTACATGTGGACATTGATTACCTCACTATTGGAGTTTGCTGCTTCACGAATCACTTGTGTGAATCACGCATGGCTCTCTTTAAGTGTGATCCCGAGCGTGCTGCACGAGCACATAGCAACACACTGTAACAGCCACGGTAACTATGCAGCTCACTGTCAGCCAATGGTTGTGACCATCTGCTTAAGGGGACGTGGTGCAGTTGATTTTTGATATATGGCTCCATTTGTTGGCTTATTTGTTGAGAAAAGAGCAAGCAATTTTCAGCTCACTTTAAAATCAAATTTAAATTTCCTGTCACAAGCTGTGCAACAATGTTTGGCTCACATGTTTGCCAGGGCCTAGACTACCAATAGGAAGCATTTCGTAATAATGTTCAGAAAGTTTGGAAGGGCCCCTTTCAGTATTCACTACACAGCAATACTGTAAGCAACTTTAGAACTTCTCCATGATCTGCAGCTGCAGTCTTAAATGGCCCTCACCAGGTCATATCACAAATTTTAGTTAGACATTGGAAGTTGTTGTGTGCCCAATGAAGTGCATTATGCAAGAACTTTTCAAATCGGTGCATTACTAGCTGAGAAAACAAATATTCTGAAGCAGCGCAAATGCATGATGTGAGGAGGAAAGTTCGAAACACTTGCTACTAGCCCCGCATAACCATAGAAGCCAAATCCCTTCACTGCCCCCTTCAGCACGCGAGCCGTAAAATCTCATAACTGACAATGAACATTATGCACACGCAAGCTCGCGAGCGTACGATGTGCATGAACCAGCCCAAGCCCCCGTGACGCGAGTCTTGTGTCGACTAGGGTGCCTCGATGCGCGCGCCCGCCTCCCGTTTCAGGGTGGAGACAACCGCGTCGTCTGCTACGGCGGCCGCCATGGTCATGCCCACTCCGTGCGGCGTGTATACCGAAGCGACGCGCCTTTTTGCGGACAATAACACTGCAAAAAGAGCACTAAGGTGGCGTTACAGTGAAGTAGGTAATATTTTTGGTGGCATACAATTCAACAATATTGCAAGGTTAGCTGTCCCATGCTAATATAGATCGCTGTCATCTGAAATTAACCTTTTAAAACGCGTTACAATTGCTGGTGCGCGTGGCGTGTTTTCTTTTTTTTTTACATATTTAACTACAGAAATTTATTTGTACGGCGCTCGGTGATTTTCTTACACACCATGAAATAACACGTTTACCACAAGCGTTAGTAGAGATGAGTGAGAAAATTTCTACGCTACTAGCATTGCTGTTCTTCGGCCAGAGATGCTAGGTGAACCTGTGTTGCTTGTAAAAAGGTTAGTATGCAGCCCTCGAAATTCATGTTGCATAAGAAGTTAAGAACATGCTGACAGCAAAAAGAGGTCAGTGAGTGACGTTACACAACGTTTGGATCGTAGTGCATGTTTTTATTATCAGCATATGGTGCATGATGGTGTAAACAAAAACTGACTGACAGACACAAGCTTCAACGCACACTTCATGTCATAGGCGCTTGGAACGGGCTTCCTAAGATGTATAACCGAAAAGAGATTCTCCAGACAGTCCTGGAGCAGTCTGCTTGTCAGGAAGAACTTGTAGCCTTCACTTCTTAGAAGGCAATCCTGCAGACGAATGATGACTTCTGTGGCTATTAAGAAACCCGCCTGCGAGGGCTTCCACTGGGACGTGCTCCCCATGTTCGTTTCTCAAATGTTCTCAGACGCCAAGCACAGAGTTTCTATGGTGGCATTATACTTGTCCATGTGTTCAAGATTTAAAGCAACTGACGAATGTCGCGATGACATTGACGTATACCACTTAAGACAAGCTCCAGAAACCACGCTGTGGTTTCAGCCTCCGGGTCTAGTTTCTTGTGCTTTATCCAATACCGAATCGCGGCAGGAGCTTCTCTAAAAAACTGAACCGCCACTCCCACCTTCATCTTTGTAAAATGCCCGTTCGACAAGTGGATCTCTGATATCTTTGGTGCGACTTTTAGTTCCCGGTCCTCGTCCAAATGTACTACTGCACGCACGTGCTCAAGCTGTACTTTGTTTGAGGGTAGGTCATGTTGACACTTGGTTGCATCACTAATGGTGAAAACGACAGAATTTAAAAGTTGGCCTCGTATGTTTTTAAGTACGTACGCCGCGTCTGCAGTGAAGAAGAGTTCCGTGTCTTCTAGGCAAGGGTGAGGTATCGAGCATATGGTGTTAGAATTTCTGTGGCTAGAAAATCCAAACTCGCGCCACATAGCCCTGTTTTAGCTTTTGTTAGAAATAAATAAAATTAGTCCTTGCACAAGAAAAGCGTTTACATCCACTTCACTAGCAGTCTTGCTGCAAGGCCTAAGTCTTGTTTATTTTCTGTGTGTTCTAGCTGTGATATTAATTTGCATGCATACCTCAATGTTGACTTCAAATAACGTGACCTTGCACCACTACTTCACGAGTGATAGCTCACCCACAAAAAGATGGTGCGCAATAATGTGCAACAATTTAAAAATGAACAATTTATAAAAAAACAATTTTCTTGCTGGTACGGTTGCTGCTTCGATGTCACCTGTAGCATCAGGCGGCGACCGCTCCGACTGGTTTGCCGGGAAAAGCAGAGGGTACCCCCCCTCCGCATGCTTTTTCTAGCTCACTTCTTCAATACTTTCAACAAATCTGCCAGATGCCGGTTCATGTTCCGGCGACGCTGAGCGTCTGGTAGCTTGCTCTCATGCACCTTCAGGTGTTCCTCGTATGCATCTGAATACATCAATCATAAACACATATCATGTCAGAAACACATTTAGGCAGCTTAACAATGCAGAAAAATAAAACATACAGTATGACACTGAAAAAGGAATGCCCTTATTATTTTTTGTATATACGTCAATAACAATGGAAAGTGCATGAATGAGTTCCATTGCAAGCAAGAACATGTAAATGAAGTGCTTATCTCATGGAAAATAACTAAGTACGTCTTTCTCGCTAAATTAAATAGGATGAAAAATCTGTAGTAAAATAACATGTAAAATCTTGAATTAAACATTTCTTAAATACTCACTAAAATTAAAGTATTGCCATTAAAAGCCCGCAGTCAAGATGTAAGCACATTTACTACCCTTAAACTTTGGTTTGTCTGTAATATTACTGCTTGAACAGCTTTTCATCACAACACACTGCAAGTTATGAAGCTGACAGATATGCACACACGTAGACAAGATCGTGCATTTGCCATTTAAAATACGAGCCACCCAGACCGCAACAGCCCACCAAATAGAATTCACATGAGCAATTAAACAGCAAGTTTTAAACCTAATAAAATCTTGTAAAAAAATTTAATATCACTTTGCACTGTGTAGCATTCTTTGCAAAAGCATGACACTAGTATTCATTGGCATATTGAAGATAATGAAAAGTAAATTGCAATTCAGCGAGATGAATATGGTAACCTATGTGATTTCCCCTACACAAAATTTAATTTTACTATGAAACTCTGGCAAAAGAAAATCGAAATCATTGCACTGTTTGAGACTTGAAAAACCTAAAAAGTACTTGCACTCATCAACATTGATGATGTATATTCATTAAAACAACAGGCTAAAGAAATATTCCATCACTTATCCACTAACTCCAAACACTCTTCAAAAGGGAAATTGCTTGGGCATGTTGGTTGTTCATCATTCTTCGCAAAACAGAGTGCAAGTAAGAACACAGGAAGGAAAAGAGACCAGGGTGAGCGTTCGTACTGGTCTATTTTTTGTCCCCTGTTCTTATTCGTGCTGTTTTATGGAGGCCCTAACTTACTCTAGAAACTATGTAATTGAGGCTGATATGACACCGTAGTGACTACCTTGATGAACGTTAAACAAGGAAAGGTTATGAGAGGAGGTTTTAATATTACTTTTGCTCGTCATACTACTTCAACAGCACATTGAGTGGATGTACAGAAGCCAAGACTTTGTTGACTGTGAAAAATTCGAAGATGCTTGTTTAGTTCCACTCATGCGCAGCAACAGTATTTATTCATCCTGTTTATATAATGTAGAACCGTGACCAAAAGTCTTGGGCGCCCATGAGTTCCCTTTGATTTTGCCCTCAATAGCCGCCAAATCAAGTGTGATATATGTAATAAAAGTGTATTATGTAGTGATCTGAGTCAGTGATGTCTGAATGTTAACAGTCTTCCAAAACTGAAAGGTTGTACTGGGAATGGCTGAATAGCTGGTGTCACAATTCATGCATAGCAATATTTTAAAGGTGAACATATTCAACAGAGTCTGTCTGGTTGAAAATCAATAAAAATGAAATAAACTATCCAGCCGCTTGTAGCCCAATGTTTTTAAACTTGAAATCGGAAAAACTCTAAACTGATTCATTGTTTCAGGACCATTTCGGCTCCTTCTTCAGGGGTGACTCTTTGGCAGGCTCATAAACGACAATGGGCAATATCAAATGCAATGCTTTTGTTGGCTCCACATAATGTTTTGTTTTATGTTGGATTTAGCCATATCAGACTGCAACGCCAAATCCAAAGGCCAAGCCTAGTTAATGAAGTGCTTTTTGTTAGCAGAGTTGTTCATACGCTGGGTATGATCAATTGCAACATATTTCAGTTTTCGACTACATATACTTCTTCAAGATTGAGCTAAAACCGCAAGTCGTTTTTATGACTATTGCATAACCACAAATGAGTTCTCACTGACTGACGAGATTTTCCACATTAATATTTCGCTGCTACCCAAATATTTTTTTCAGTGAAATTACTGAAAATTATCCTAAAGGTTTCAAGTGAGGTGCATGGTTGGTACGTTCCTCGTTTTACTGCTTGTAAAGATTACCTCAAACTGCACAAACATGACGATACTCCTACAAAAAAGAAATAATGAATTTAGCTTATGCACTTGTAATGCACTGGCTACCATAGACAGTGCAAACAGTTACCATAAATACAAAATAAAAGTTTTACTCCTCAGGACATCCAGCTTCCTAGGTGTCAACGCTTGTTTTTCAACGCTTGGTGGCCCATCATCCTCCTTGTGAAGAAAGCGGCCACACGGGGTGCCGGTAATGCTCCTATTGTATAGATTTTGGATCCCCCATATCGTCTTGGCTGCGTCTCTCATAAAAAGAGAATCTTTTGGCTGTGCCATGAAAAAGAGCCACTTTTCTTGGGAGATGTTGATTCCATTTCCAAGATCTTTCTGCATAAAAGAATACATATTCACCTAATGTGGATTATTCATGGATAATAAAAGCAATTGTTATTAAGTGTCCTAATGCAAGTTTGTAAGAATTTTTGTTTTTTAATCTTGACTTCTCAATTGTCAAAAACAATTTTTCACAAAGGAACATAAAGTTGGATGTAATTTCTATGATAACCAGAAAATTCTTCTGTTGAGAACTTGACCGTAAACATACACGTACGCTGAATGATTATGTAGTGTCATAATCACTCAGCACAAGGCACGTATCCAGACCTCATCAGAAGCAATCTTCAGACCTTGAGTACTTCCCCAATTCAACCTTTGCACCTATGGTGCCACTACACATGCCCAACTGAATAATATTTTTTTCTTTCCCTATGATTCTCCCAGCTGCTTTTTAGTTCAGAGAAATGCTTTTATACTGTATCAAGAGATAGCATATGTGCTGCAACACATGCCAGTACACATCAGTACATGCAGTTCCATAGCTGAACATAGCTGCAGGTGACTGTTTTTCTGGCTTGCTTTTTTCTATTTCTTCTATCATGCTTCACCAGGTAACATCATTTTTGTTTGTTCATCAGACTGGATGTAAGTTCAACTTTGTCATCCTCATCATCTCTATAGCTTTCACCATCCATGCATTGCTTTCTGTCAGGCAGAATTTACATTTATACGCAATTTGCGTTTTTCCAAGCCTTTGTCTTCACTTTGACTTGGATATTCATTTTGAAAGGAAATGCCCTGAATTTGTTTGTCATTGAACTCTTGGCCTCATAAATAAACACCCTTTTAAGATTTTGAGATGCTCCTAAAGTTCTTTTGCTGTAAAAAAATAAAAAGAACTCCATCATACGGCAAACTGCAGCACATTTGGGAACACAGGGAAAAGCTGGACTTCTTAATCCCGAGTGCCATAAATGTGTATGCAAGCACACAAGGTTGTCAATAATCAATGGCACTAAATTACTACAAACTAGTATTGTCAAGTAGACTACACAAAAAGAAATAGAGGTATTGTTATTATAACAAGATATTACACATAAAAGAGAACCATGAAAAGGCTAAGTAAACATTGTCTTTGGTGGCTGCACATGATCTTCATTTCTACAATGAAAGCAGCACTCAAGTGCTGTGCCAATGGTGCCACCAACCAAGTGTACCATATAAACTGGAATATAAGTTGAGATATTTTCAATAAAATAATAAGCTAAAGTCACCCCTCGTCTTATATAGTGGTGTCTAGCCGAAAGTGCGACGCTGTCTGGCAACATGTGGCTTGCATGTGCTTAAGAAGCCGGACGCGGCCATATCCGCATCCAAATCCAATCGCAGGTTGTTGTTTTTTCTTCGTCTGTTTTCTTTGTGTTCGTGATTTTCTTCCAATCTGTTATGAGTTTTCGCTCTGCTTGACATTGCGCTGCATTTTTAGTGGTCTTTTTTTTGCGTTCACTGAATATGAGTAGCGGTGCAAGGAGGCAGTACTCAGCTGCGTTAAAACTAGATGTTGTTGAGTTCGCTTCTGCAAACGGGAATATGGCTGTACAGTGTTGCTTTGGTGTATCGGAAAAAAGTGTGCGCTATTGGAGGGCGGGGGAAGCTGCAGATGTGCAATGCTCGAAAAATGTGATTTTCTGGACGAATGGCCGTTCATCTGCAGCTGGAGGATAAGCTAGCGAACTTTGTGCGGGAAGTTCGTGCGCGCTCGCTGCCAGTGACTGTGGATACCGTTCGCAAGAAAGTCGTGAACAGAGCTGCTCACAGCCTCCGCCATTGTGTCACCGCGGCAGGTACCAGGCAGTAGGACACTTGCTAGTGTATTGATGGTTATTTCTGATAGCTTGTGTGGTTCGTTGGGGTTTTAATTTTGCATGTTTTGTTTATCTTCATTGAGGTCTATGTTTACAGGTCACATTGTGGGGTTCAGAAAGATGTACAAAGTATTTTGAAGTGCAGACAAATACACTAAAAAGTTTTCAATATTCGAAACCCGTTCCTGATGTGTTCTGTGTATTTGTGCCCATTTATATCAGAATATTTTGTCTTGCTGCTTAAAAAACAAGTCGTTTGGAAAAGTTTAAAAGAGGCACAAATACTCAAATGTGTTGTGGTGCTCAAAACTAAGCTGCTACCTTCTTTGAGCGGCAAGAACTTTGCCACTAAAACAAGTTGCAGCTTAGTTTTAAGCACCAAAAGCTTTAGCACTCAAAGAAGCTTTGCCGATTCGCCTATATTATTCAAAGGCATCTGGGAGAGTAGCAGTTTAGCTTTGTACTAGAAGCGCATGTCGAAAAGTATTCCAAAAGCTTTCCACTACCCAGACACCTTTTTGTCTGTTTCCTCACAGCCTTTTTTCCTTAACTTGCTGTTTACCTTTTTTGCTCGTTTTGGTCGGTGCTTTGCTGCAGCCATGCATAATTGGTATTATTCAGAGCAACATGTGTGTCACACCGCTATGTGATATACAGTCGAAACCCGAAATATTGAAATCGCCGAGGAAACCGAAAAATTTCGTTTTCGCGAGGTGTTCGTTGCCGCGAGTGTACGACATAAAAACAGTGATACGGTCACCAGAACGAAAATTTATTGCCAGAAGTCGGTCAACTTACTTTGCCGACCCTTGCCATGCAACAGCTTCAAAGCTCTCTCTTCGCACTGAAAAAAGTGGTTCATGCTACGTCGTCATATGCGCCGAAAAAGGAGCGACGAGTAGCCAGCGCATCCAAAACAACCCGCGGGTAGGGTTTCTTTGCGCACGCTTTTGATAATGGTCTCGTCAGTCACTTCCTCGTACACGGCTATGCGTCATCGGCGCGAACGAACGTATCAACGGTGACTTCATCTGGGATGTCGATGGCTCGAAGTTCCCCCGAGGTGTTGGTTAGGGTTGAGGCACTACACTTCCACCACTCTCGCCGTCAAGTGCGCCTTCGTCCAAATCTTCGTCTGGTGAGGCCAAAGCGCAATTTGTGCGTGATGCTTGCACGGTGGTGGTGAGACGTCCCCCGCTACGCCACCGATTTCCGAAGAGCGGGAAGACCACTCAACCCCTTGTCTATCCGGTTCCCTCTTGGCTATGTGTCTTAATCACTTACCACATACAGGGATTCGTGCTGGGGCCGGGAAGTAAAAGACGCTACGACCTGTTCCTGTTTACTGATTCGTTTAGTTTATTACTAAGTGCAAACATCGTATACCCACGTACATCAATCACTACACAAAATTATAACACATGATTTAGACACTCGCGATGTTAGACACAGGGCAGGCACATAAAGAAAGTAACTGCAACAACACAAGGTTATGCATATATAAAGTAAACACACGACGACACAAATGATGAAGTTATCAATGAATAAAACCTTGCAATGTCTCAACTCGCCGCTTCCCAGCCTACCAGGCTCGTCTAAATTGGGTGTGTAAAGTTCGTCTCACGAATGGTCCGTGTAGTCAGTCGTCATCGCCTTCGTAGTCTTCAATGTCTCTCTCAGCGATTTCCATCTTAATCTTCTTTCATAACGTCCCGTAATCACTCGCTTCCTCGTTTCCCATCTCTAACTTTCATTCCTCATCATATCATTTCTGTCTCAGTCATCATCTCATCGACTCTCATTGCTATCTCTTCACACCGTTATCTTCTTGTCCATTCCGTCTCTCTACCATCTCTAGCTCATCGCATCGTATCTCCCCCCCCTCGTATCGTCTCGTAGTTCCTTTTTGTAGGACCCGAATCCGCCCTACTGGGGCACCAAACCAATCGCCACTATCGACGCGGCATATTTTCTTGTCAGTCGGAGTGTATCATCTTCGACGGCCGTCCCAGCGGCCCACACCAGTAGAAAACCCTTTCCCAAACAAAGCCGAGCAAGTAATAATGTACAAACTCAAGCCTTAGAGAGAGAAATGGGCGATCTGTTTCAAGACACTTTAATTAAGGGCGACCAATGGACCCGATACTTCCAACAAAGTGCGTCGCCTGTAATGGCCAACGTCCGGAGTTCACAGTGTTGTGCCAAAAAGTTTTCGACCGAACCAATTTCCCCAGTTTCCGGTACTTGATGAGCCGATGTCTAGAACGAGTCTCGACGTCTCCATGCAGCTCGGTGTCTCCCGCGAAATTCTCCGTAGTCGCCGCTTCTTCGTCATTCAATGCCGCGGGTGGCCATCCGCGCAGAACGCAGTAATGAGCCCTGGAGCTACGGAGGCTTCCGGAAAGTGAGACCCGACCCGGCACAAGCGCTGCGGCAGGGTCGCATTCCCCAAACCAACAAAAGGTGCTCTGCTGTTCCCCCATGCCACAAATGTGAAGGATGCGTGCGGATTATTGCCACCGTACACTGTCACACTGTCTGTAGACAACAAGGTGCCGCCCGGTGCTCGTGTTTGCGCGTGGGGGCCCGCGAGAACAGTAGAAATAATCCTTCCAGGTACTCCGCTCCGGAATGTCCATTCGTTACCCCGAAGGTTCCCTTTATTTTAATGCGTGGGTTTAAGAATTGACTGTAAACATTTTCAAAGGACTGGGGTTCAGTTCGTGTTTGCGGGGACGTCACAATCCCTTCATCTTGCAGAAGAATTTTTGCAGCGGGGAAATTCGAACTCGAGAATTGTGGGCGCATAGCGCCTTCCGGTTGCGCAGCGAAATTGAGACATTGCGGCAGTCCTAGGAATACGGTAAGCGAACACAGCACACTTGTAATTCAGCCCTGGCGGCAGCGTGTCGCTGAGAAGAACCAATCTGTGACTGTCGCTGAATCATCACCCACCACGAAGCAGTTTGATTCTGTGTTTCTATTGCGCACAACACACTTGAAATTTTCAGAATCACCGCCGAAACTCGTGGATGACGCATGGACAAAACGCACACTGGTCACAGCTGCTCGTCAGATGGTGCCAGGAACACAGAAACAGAGGATACACACATTTCAATACGCTTTCATTTCGCGCATGCACAAAATTTTAAAATCTTATCGAACATCTCAAACCAGATGAAAAGTGGGATGGCGGGAGAACATAGGTCATACAGGCAGCAATACTGAATTACTTTCGCGTACCATCTCCTGCTTCGCCTCATTTCAAAACACAATCAACAAAATAAAACAAGTGTACAAGCCAAAGCAAAACAAAATAAAAAAACTTAAACTTCGACAGAAGGCCTTCACTAAAGTAACATGCACAATGACCGAGTAGAAATCATGGAACATGAAATGGCATACAACATTGCGGACTCTTATGACCCTAGCCGATCCCTCAGCGCTCAGCGTCTACCCGTATGCAGACCTCTTTCCCGACTCCGAGCTCGGACCCTCGTTGGATGGTCCGAACTTCCACCTATTCAACTCAGTCGCGCAGTGAGGCATATGCGAAGCTATCTGATAAGACCACCGCTGCGCATGCCCGGGTTTGGTGCGGCGTACATCGAGTGTGCTGCAGTTCTCCTTTGGCCCCACAAAAACCACCCCGTTGCGATCCGGGCATTTCTCAATCTCATCTACTCTCTTTAACGTTGGGTCTACCACCGTGTCGACCAAGACTCCGACAACTGCATTCTAAGAAAACCCATTCTCGTCCAACTCCATATCTGCTACTCCTACTGGTAATGCCTCATCGTCTCGTGGGACCTTGGAGGTAGAAACCGCAGCTAAACCGTCTGTATCCGCTCTAGCAACCTCGACATCGGCAGCATTTGTTTCACACAGTGGCACCGGCGTGCCAGCGTTCCCCACAAACACACACTCGCTCAATGGCGGAACATCCTCCTCGATCACGAAAATTACATTAACCACTTCCGCACACGGTGAACCGCGACTACATTTTACGGAGCTTGTTTCCTCACGAGTATTTATGGTCGGGATTGACCTCTGCGCGTCACCAACATGAGGAGGAGTTGCGTCTAGGTTTTCAGATTCGAATTTTGTCACCATCTCCTTGTCTTTGTGAATGCGGCTGCCACCCGTCGAATTCCACTTTCGTCGCCGGTACCGATAGCATTCTCGCCAAAAGTGACCAAACCTGCCTCAGTTATAACACCCACCGGGATAAGGGAGCTGCTTCGGGAATTCCTGCCAATTCTGTTTCATCTTATCGTATACTGCCAAGCTCTCCACAAGTTTTTTGAGGCGGTCAAGGCGGCTATGCATCTCGTGAATATCTGTGTTCTCTTCTACGTATCGAACGGGTAACGAATGGCTCTTTGACACTTTCTCATTCTGTTCCTCCTTGACCGCTATGGCAATGGCGTCGTCAAACGTTTTAGGGTCTCGAGAGAGAACAAATCTGCGGACCGGATCTCTCAGGCCTAATAAAAATTGCAAGAGTAATTGTCAAACGTTTTAGGGTCTCGAGAGAGAACAAATCTGCGGACCGGATCTCTCAGGCCTAATAAAAATTGCGAGAGTAATTGTTTGGCTAGAATTTCGCGGCGCAGTGAAGCTTTCAGCGGATCCTGACTATCGGAGCTCGCCAGGGTGGCGGTCCCGAGGATGCGCAAGCGACTTGCAAATGACCGCACCTCCTCATCTGCCCTCTGCCTCGCGTTTAAAAACCGTTCCGTTTTAAAGATAGGTGGCTCCGTATCGAATCTTTTGAGGGCCAAATATTTGAACTCGGGAAAAGTTGAAGCCGCAGCGACGCCATCATCCCACCACGCAAAATTGTGCGTCGCGCCTGCCATCTTGCATCGCGCTATGCAGACCAGCTCATTATCCCGCCATCCACCCAAGCGACCAACGTGCTCCAAAATTTTCAAGAAGACCCCAACATCCGAACCCGTATCACCTCCGGTAAACAACGGAACCATGTCCGCTAACATTAACTCTTTCCTTACCGCCAGGAAAAGACCCGTTTTCATGTGGTGCAGAAAAAAAAAGTTTATCGTTATATAACAATGTTTTTTGTTGATTGTAATACACCAAAATGTAGACAAATAAATGCGCTTTTGAATGATATAAATACAAAACATGTGTTTGCAACACAATAGCCGACAAAAAAATCCCAAACAACAAATTTCTCGCAACTACCGCAAAAAAATGTGGAAAAGTGAGCATGGTGGGCACAAATATCTCAGTAAAAAAAATTCAAGATATACGTTTTGTGGCATATTTACATAGCTAACTATCCTAAAAGTTTCAACAGTACACATAAAAAATTGTTAGCACAGCAAAAAAGAAAGTTAGCACTTGTGATTACGGGACAATTTTTTGAGGGTGCAAGAAAAAAATTTTATCCGCAGATAAAAAATATTTTAGATGTTCCGCAGCCCATGAAAATGTAGAGGAATGAATGGTCTAATCAATTCAATAAATTTAGAACAAGTTTTTATTACACAGTAAGAATAAAAAAATCACAAACAAAAATTCTCAAGGACACAAGTTTTTTTTTTTTCGAAAAAAGTGGGTGTAACAAACAAAAGATGGCAATACAAATTCTGAATATACATTGGTTAGGTAGTAGTTACTTCTAAATACCACAGTGGTTACAAGAGTACACGTAAACAACTGTGAGACCACACAAAAATGTTATCCCTTGTGGTGGCGGTGCCACTCACCAAAGCAGTCTCTGGTCGCGATGAAGCACAAGTAAACGCCACACGTTTCCGTCACGCTCAGCATACTGAGGAAGGAGAAAAAACGTTTTCTTGGCATAACCCCACGTGGGATTAGCCCAGAAACAACTCTGCTGTGCTCCAATAGAGGTGCAGGCGAGGCAGTTGCACTATCCCTATGTAGATGAGGAGTCCGATGAACTTCATCATTTCATCTGGGGAAACATTTTTCCACGATCCGTCGCGTTCCGAGTACGTTGGTTTTTCGAGAATGTGCGCCCAGGCGTATTTATTTGTGTTCTCGAACATCGCTGTGACGAGTTCCGTTGTGAAAAACGGCAAGAATAAATCCAGGGCTCGAAGAAACCGACTAGCGCTGCTCCGTCGCGCCATGCCCAGATCGACTCCCGGTTTCCGTCTTGAACAAAACTGCACGCGCTGTGCAGCGGGAGGCATTGAATCGCGCCCATAGGATGTAGAGACCCTGCCGATAGAGATAATAACTGTGACAACACGCTCGGTCCCCTCGCAGGCGCTCAACAACGCGATAAATCCCGTAAAAAAAACTCACCGTCGAGCTGACGAAGACGTTCCCGGTGTGTTGATTGCCTCATCGCTGTCGGTGCTAAACTCCGATGATAGGGAATCTTCTTCAGGGCCACTGCTACCACTTTCATCCGAAAAATCTACTGTAACAACATTAGAATCACGAGAAATACGACAATTCCTTTCAGACCCGGCGCGCGACGACGACGCCGTGGCTGCCGCTATCGCCAGACGCTCGCTTATCTTCCAAGCAAGGTCAAAAATCACCGGGTCTCCGGAAACCAAAACCGAAACTGACACGGGTTGTGTGCTTCCTGAGCTTCATTTCAGATGGCGCCTCATGTCCATAGGACGCGTTGGGGCGGGGGAATTTCAACTTGAACCCATCGATCAGATTGATCGAAATTGAATAGGCGCGGTAAGGAAAGAGTTAATGCACTCATTTCTAGTGGGTCGTCTCTGTTGATCATCTTGGTAGCCTGCTCGTTCATTTGGCCGCCTGTCCTTCGCTAGTACAAGGGTGAAATCTCGCACCGTTGCCCCAGCAGTAATCCCACCGCTGCCACCACTTGAGACATCCCCTGCTACGCCACCGATTTTCAAAAAGCGGCAAGACCACTCAACCCCTTCTCTATCTGGTTCTCTGTTGGCTATGTGTCTCAATCACTTCCCACATACAGGGATTCATGCTGGGGCTGGGAAGTAAGAGACGCTACGACCTGTTCCTGTTTACTGATTAATTTAATTTATTACTAAGAGTAAACATCGTATACCAGGGTACATCAATCACTACACAAAATTATAACACATGATTTAGACACTCGTGACGTTAGACACAGGGCAGGCACATAAAGTAACTGCAACAACACAGGATTATACATATATAAAGCAAACACACGACGACACAAATGATGGAGTTATCAATGAATAAAACCATGCAATGTTTCAACTCGCCGCTTCCCTGCCTGCCAGGCTCGTCTAAATAGGGTGCGTAGAGTTCGTCTCACGAATGGTCCATGTTGTCACTCGTCATCGTCTTCGTCGTCTCTCGCAGCTATTTCCATCTTAATCTTCTTTCATAACGTCCCGCAATCACTCGCTTCCTCCTTTCCTATCTCTAACTTTTATTCCTCGTCATATCATCTCTGCCTCAGTCATCTCATTGACTCTCATTGCTATCTCCACACCGTTATCTTCCTTTCCATTTCGTCTCTCTACCACCTCGAGCTCATCGCATCGTATCTCCCCCCCTCGTATCGTCTCGTAGTCCCTTTTTTTAGGACCCGACTCCGCCCTACCGGGGCACCAAACCAATCGCCATCATCGACGCGGCATATTTTCTTGTCAGTCGGAGTGTATCATCTTCGACGGCCGCCCCCACGGCCCACACCAGTAGAAAACCCCCTCCCAAACAAAGCCGAGCAAGTAACAATGTACAAGCTCAAGCTTCAGAGAGAGAGATGGGCGAGCTGTCTCAAGACACTTTAATTACGGGCGAACAATGATCTCGATGCTTCCGACTAAGTGCATCCCCTGTAATGGCCAACATCCGGAGCTTGCAGTGTTGTGCGGAAAAGTTTTCGGCCGAACCAATTTTCCCGGTTTCTGGTACTTGATGAGCCGATGTCCAGAACGAGTCTCAACGTCTCCATGCAGCTCGGTGTCTCCCGCGAAATTCTCCGTAGTCGCCGCTTCTTCGTCATTCAACGCTGCGGGTGGCCATCCGCGCAGAACGCAGAAATGAGCCCTCGAGCCACGGAGGCTGACGGAAAGCCAGACCCGACCCGCCACAGGCGCTGCGGCAGGGTCGCATTCCCTGAACCAACAAAAGGTGCTCTGCTGTTCCCTCATGCCACAAATCTGAAGGGTGCGCGCAGATTATTGCCACCTTACACTGTCACACTGTCTGTAGACGACAGGCA